>CM031234.1:678382595-678933726 GCA_018340775.1 Taxus wallichiana var. yunnanensis | reverse complement strand
ATGATTAATGGCCTCATGGATCTAGTCAATAATCCTTCAATCCTTAGTATCATGGGTCATAGAGGTGTAGATCTTACAATAGCAAGACACATTCTTCCGAATTGTGCACTACAACAAGGGGCATCTACTTACATCATGGTCCCCGTGAAAATTTCACAATCTACCGCTATGGCACATATTGTCTTCCGAGGCCATCTATTCTCGGCATGCCCTCTACTTCACAACCCATGCACCAAATACCACTATGAGTCTCATGTGCAGAGCTTTCGAGACAACTTCTTTAACTGTTTGGCCATGGCGTGATTTCCCAGCCTCCGAAAAGGGCTCACACTAGTATCAACACTCCCAACCGCTTTAGCATGTAAGGAAACCTCTAGAGCCTCACGCGGTCAAGAATGTTATATGGGACAATGTCCTCCTAAATGGATTGATCAAACCTCCAAAAAACATTGAACATGTTGTTAAGGGTGAATGTCATGTGAAAGTTTTGACAGAGATTCTTAAACCGTACATCATACTCTCACACACTCTCCGACAATCCCCGATGGATCTCCTTCAAAGTGTCGATGCTCTTCTCGCTTGAACTCCGGTGTATGGAACTCGCTAAGAAGGAATTTTTAATGCGGTGTATTCGCCACTTTCTCGATAGGGTTCTTACTTCATATACCAGCTATGCACACGTCCTTGCAACATTGTTGCAAAATGACTTACCTTCTCGCTCCTAGGTAGTGATGTCATTTGCACGTGTTCTCGCAAAGCATCCTCTATACCCTAGTAATCTGGAAAGTGTAAAGACATTTCAAAGAACACCTGAGGAGTTGGTTGAGGCCCCTATTCTTCTAATCTAGTTCCTTAGTTCCCTCTAGGTGTTCCCTCCACGAGATCCACTGGATCCATCAGGTCCTGTGCCTCCATATCCACCGGCCCCACCTCGCAGATCCTCATGTAACTAGTAATGGGCCTGAAGTGGTTGTGCCTAGTGTCCCCAACATCCCACCAACTACGCGAAAATGGTCTATGAGATTTTTGTTATCTATATTTCACCCTTGTGCTAAATATTGGATCTACCATGTTCTGCGCATAAGAGGAAACAGAGTCAAAAGGTGGACATAAAAGGCTTCAAAATTGGCTAAGTATAAAGGTATAAGCGGAGAATGCCAAGTGTCAGTATGGCGCTGATTCAAGGGGTGAATAGAGAAAAGGTTTCTAAATGAGTGTCAGACTGCCACGTATCCCATATCAAAGGGGGACCCATTTTTCAAGATGTTTTCCCACCCTCCTGTACGGACCTGATACAAACTTCGAAGGGGAATATCTTTCAACTCAGGGCTCAAAATATTACAAATATGATTCTGTTGGAAAGATCTCGGCCTCACCCATGCCATAGAAGTCTAAAACTTTAATTTTGAGGAGGTTAGGTGAAGAAAAATGGAGGAAATGTCTATAGGCTTTCAATGCAGGATCTTCTTACCTCAACAACTAGATCAGATTTGATTTGTTTCGTCATTTCCTCTTCCTTCAAGGCTGCCGAACCAAGGATTGATGTAGTAAAGATGGATTTGGGGAGAGATTTCATCAAAGGAATTAACAGCGGTGGTTGAGCTTCAACCTACTTTTCCTACTTTTCTCTCTTTTCTTCTTTTAGGTTGAATCTATAAATATGGGGGCAGGATTCATTGTAAAGGGTTGGACATTCTTTGTTTTGTAGGCTCCTTCTCCTCTTAGCAAAGGGATTTGTGGGGTTTAGGCTTTCCATCAAAAATTGAATTACGTTTCTACCTCTTGGCTACTTTGTAATGGACTGTATCAATCTACAGAGCAATAAAACACATATGTGATCAATTTTAGATCCTTTCTTATCTCTTTTGCTTTCATCTGGTCTTCCATTATATATCCGGCTATATGTGCTTTATATTGTATGCATTTTGTTGGTTTGTGTTTATTAGCAAAATAAGTATTCATCATTCCTTCGGTGCATCACCTGGTAGTTTAGTTATTTCTTATTTCTTATACTCTTATATCCCTATCTACTTGGCAAGTTTTAGATTAGGTATAGAAATAGATCCTCTGCGAAGTTCTCATGTATGCACTCCGACAGAGGAATAAGGAACCAACCTTTAATCTGGAGAGATTTTCCATTTTGCAAGGTCCCACACCTTGGGGAAAGTTCAATGTTATGCAATCACACCAGATGAGTCTACCTTAGAAAAGTAGATCCGATGACTCATTTGGGGGTGCTGTGATTTCACACTAAAAATTACTCCACCGTCGGAAGTGTATACTGCACCACCGTCGATGTGTTGCCTAAACCTTACGTACTTGTACTTTTCCCAAAAATTTCTCCAAACACCGGTATGGTATGTGTAGCCATGGACATCCTTAATGAAAAATTATACCTTTTGGGTGTCAATCGGTCACTCCCACCGATACCAATCAAGTTATTAATACTCCTTTGATTTGGAAAACCAAGCGCCGTGGGTTGGTCACCATGTGGGTTCGGGATGCGCGCAGATGGCTCTCCTTTCTCCATGTAATGAAATCTCATCATAATTTGAATTGGCCTCTTTCTCACGCTTTCCAAGATGGGGTAGCACAAACTTCTCAGGTTCTACGTCCTCCACATGAACTTCAACACCTTCTCACAACGTCTTACCTCCATAGATCCATCACACTTATAACCTCACGTTGTCTAGTCATCTCCTTTTCACGAGCTTCACTATACTTGAGCCATCTCTCCTCCCTTTCCTTTTTAGCCGTAATGTCTACCATCTTCCTCCATACTAGCTTCCTTGCCTAGCACTCAGAGTAGCTTAGTCGGTCATGGGGAATGCTTCTAAACTCAAATTAATGACCAAAATCTTCATAGCCAAATGAATACCACTCAAAAATGACCCTCTGTGCTCCTCGAAACTTAAACTCAACAACTTATGGGCAAGAATACGCCAAAATGGTGTATTCTAAAATGTAATCGCGGCCAAGACTCCCTTCCACCAATGATCAAAAGCACATGTCCAAGTCGATCTCGCATCCCGCAGCCTCCGATAGTCATCTTAGGTCCACACATGCGATCTATAAAACCAATTTGATCTAGATGTGTATGCTAAGAGCCATTCATGTAGCTCTCTACTTGAAGTAGCAAAATAATGTCTCATACAACTCATGGCTTAGGTTCTCTTATACCCATCCACGCGCATTAAACTCAAAGTCCAGTGTTGAATCTTTGAGCAAACTCATCCTTCGTGCTCTTGAACCACGTCTCAACACTTTCTAGGGTCAAGCATTCTATCATTACACATCACAAAAATAAAGATGCATGACATTTCTCACAACAACTTTGAAAAGAGGTCCTAGAAATGGAACCAAGATGTAGTCATTTTTATGCCTTCTCAAAGAACAAGTAAATCCCATGCATGTTGGCCTATCACCCAGGCGTGCACTGGCGCCACCCGAGGCATGCACAGTACTGAGTCCCTCCTTTATGTGAGTTATGTGAGAATGCATTATTTACGATAGAAACTTAAGTGAATAGATTGGAAAGGAACCATACATTCATCTTAGAGCTCAGAATGACTTCTAGACCAATGTGTTCATTCATATAAGAAAAGCATTACAGAACATAGATCTGAATCATAATAGAAAAGAAATGCATAGGGGTTTACACCCACTCATATGAAATGTATATATAACCGATCCATACAGATGTAAGTAGAACTGAACCACACATATATTCATATTAAGCATGTTGATAACCATATTACATTAACTAAGACAATCACATATCCATATGATAGTGCAAACCAATGTCATGCATCGGAACTGGACTTAGGCCCTTCCTAGTACAAAGAAAAAATTGTTCGACCCATCCCCTTGATACAACATACTCCTACAGATCCTCTAAACCCAGCCTATGGAGCTCTCACAGTATTCTTGCATGGCTTCACCTCTCTTCAATTCTTGCCTCTCCATGTGTCTCTTTTTCTTCTACCTAGGGCACTCATATATATAGCCTTATCAAGTATTGTCATGCCTTTCTAAAGTTGTATATCGCTTGCCATGTTTCCAAGTGGTCTTCCATGGGAGCATGCTTCTTCAAATGTGAGCTCTCCATCCTTTGTCATGATGACCTTCTAGAATCTTCTATCGCAAGGTATATTCCTTCCATGGGCACCAAGTTACCAGTTGGCACCTTATCCACTTTGCATGCGCAAAATGTCATGTTTTCCTCATGTTCTTCCCGATATGGAAAATATGGCTAAGTCCCAAGATCTTTGCTTCGCCTTGTGCGTGTGCCACTGGGTTCTACTAAAACCCTCATAAAACCTTGTCTCCGTGTTCTTTCTCCTTGTGTGCCCATGCACCTTCTTGTACTAGCCAATATTTTAGGGGCCCAACATGTGCTTCAAAGGGTATCAAGAAGCTTGATTTTTCATCAAGTGTTTTGATCTATGTTTTTCTGATTTAAATATGTTATGATCATTGAAATTGCTTTGTGTTGGTCCTAAGTTGGTATGTTTGTGCTCCATCTTAGGAGCTTAATTCTTAAGAAAAAGATCTTTGAGGTCTACAAGGATCATGACCTAGTGTGAGATTCTAAAGCATGATGATTGAGATCTATGTTTGTACATGAAGTGGTTTGTCATAACACAAGTGATATGTTATTCATGGATGAGTTTTTATCTTGTGATTCCTTGGCATGTAAGCATCGATGATCTATACAATTATGGTGCTCTTGACATGGTGTGTGAAATCTTTGATCATGAGAATGTCTATAATAGGTCTTCAAGATTATCTCGAGTCCTAAAATTTTGATTGAGATGTTCATTACAACACTCTATGTGAACAAGCATCTTGGTCCAAGCATGAAAATGTGATCTATGAGTTTGTATGATTGACTAAAGAATGTGTCATTGTC
Organism: Taxus wallichiana var. yunnanensis; assembly: GCA_018340775.1. NCBI lineage: Eukaryota > Viridiplantae > Streptophyta > Pinopsida > Cupressales > Taxaceae > Taxus > Taxus wallichiana. The sequence continues at coordinate 678,928,814 of CM031234.1, read as the reverse complement.
TTGAAGCTATATGAGTGTGTATTAAGGGTCCAATGGACATTTTTTCTTGATAAATCTATGAAAATTAAAGCATTATCAAGGTTGAAAGCTATCTTTATGATCATGAACATTGTTAAAAGGTTAGATTTCATGCATTATCATTTGTACTCCATTTCAAAGGTTCTTAGAGTTATTTTTATCTCAAGTCAAGAAAGGAAACCTCACGTGAAGATAAGGCTCGTAATGTGCAAATAAGGAGTTCATCGGGTTGTGAAACATGAAGCTTTAGTAAAGTGAATTTCAAAGTTCTCATTCTATATGGTATAGCACCGTGATGATGGGTCTCGTATGTGTATGTCTACACACTTATTTTTTTCTTTTCTCAAGTCTCGAGATAGTGGTGTTCATGTGAGGATGATCAGAGCCTTGTCATGAAGCTCTTAAGTGTATAATGGTGGTTTGTCTATCCAAGGATATTGAAAACTCAAACTCATAGATGAATTTCATGTCAAGTATGATCATGAAAGTGTACTCATACCAATTTTCATTTCAAGGTATGTTGTATATGTCAAAAGGTATATAGCTCAAAGGTTGTAAATGAAGTCGTGATGTTTCTTTGTCTTGAGAAATTTTATCAATGGATTGGTGTCATGATCATGTTGTGTTTTCCCAATAAGTATCCTATGGTGTTCATCCATGGAGAAAATTCAATCATTTTTCAAGTGTAATGTTGATATCTATTGCTTTAAGAAGGCATAGTACTCTCGGTGCATAATTGCAGAGCTCCAAATGTCAAGGTATGATCAAAAGAAAAGGAAGATATTTTTATCTAAATTAGGTCTAGCAAACAAGTGAAGACCTCGAAGTCATGCCAAAAACTCGAAAGTGACAATGTCATGATAACCTTGAAAGTCTCTATCAAAACCTAAAAGGTTCGTAGCTAAGCATGTGAGTTCAAAATTTGAATAAGGTGATCTCGAGTAAAATGGTTGCAGTAAATGAGTTTTCTCGTAAAAAGGATCCAAAGTACATAGTATAAGCTTGTTGAAGTTTTCTAAAAGCAAGGAAAATCCAAAGATGATCAATTGTAAAGGAATTTGTCTCAATCCGTAAAGGAATAACAATTTTGGTTACAAGAATTATATTCCTTAATCTATATCCATAAGAATGTGCAGATAGCCTAATAAATTTTGAAGGCAAATAAGATTGTCTTTGTCACAATGACAAAATTTAGCTTCACACAGAGATTTGATAAACAACTTTTAAAGATAATTTTGATGGTCTTGGGTATTAATAACTACTACATGTCATCTCGGTAGTATGATGTGATTTCCATTAAATCTCAAAGGGTATGTATTGTCTCTCATTCAAAAATGAAATGCACTTGAGGTGTTTGAATGGTCTATGGCTGGTTGAAAGTGTTCTATTTTGCAAGGGAGTGCTAAGGAAGTATACCATCAATCAATGGGTGATAATGAAAGCTAAAAGTCTGGGTAAGTTTGTGTAAATTTGTAAAATCCCTTATGTGCCTTTGGTTTAATCATGAATTCATAATAAACTCTAAAAAGTGTGTCACTTCAAGTAGTCATCAATAGCAAGGAGTACCTTCGAAGGTCGGTGTTGCAGGTCATCCATGATTAAGAGTCAATTGCAAAGATGATTCTCTCAAGGCTTTGAAAGATTTTTCTACGGTTTTCGGATGGAGCATGCTCCCAAATGAGTCGGGAAGTATTGTGAAGGTATGCTATCGGGGTTTGAATATTGAAACCCTATTGTTGCTTCAAGACATGAAAATGTTCTCTAACATGTATGTATTTGAGTTTGTAGCTTGAGAAAGGTGTTTCACAAGAGATAAATGCCACATTGGTCCTCAAAAGTCTTGTTATAGATACACAATAGAGATCTAATGACTTTTTAAGACCCTTCTTAGGTGTATGAGGACTATTATGACATGGTACAAACATGAAGAAGATTCTACAAGTACTTTGATAGAGAGATATGAGAGATTAAGACTATGAATGCGCTCTTTTATAATCTGAGATGGTATGTGCTCTTTCGGCCTCATCCTATCAAGGTAGCGAGCCTTTTTTCCTTCTATTAGGGCCAAGAATCTTTGTTATTGAAGTTGTTCTAATCCCTAACTATAAACTTGTGTGAAGTAATTCATGGAGAGGGTATCTGTGTACCTAAGTCTTGATTGTGTCTTTCATAAGATCTTGATGCCAAGTGTAGTCGAGAGGTGTCAAAAATACCGTGAATTATTTCTGTGGGCTTGTTTAGAAATTACCAATTCTGAGTTGAAGATCCATGACTTAAGTATCCAAAAGGCCCTTTGAGGATTTTGTACACTATTCGTAGGTAGAGGAATATTCTAAAAGAAGTGTCAAGGGCATATAATTGTGTAACTACATTCTATAGGTAATCAAGAAGTATGGATGTTGTACAAGGCTTGTTTAGGCATACAATGATGAGTATAACGGCCTAATCAGTATTAGAACAGTGGAAAATAAGCATATATAGGTAATATACAAGTATGCATTAGGCACAAATGAAGGCATCATGTTTCAAAAATTTAAAAGGTATGATTCCAATTCTATCTTGAAAAATAGATTTGATGATGATCATCGTGATAAAGAAGTGAGTGTGGTTCAAAGTGACAAGTTTGTATATGCTTAGGAATCTGTGTCTTAATTTGGTATATGCCAAGGTTTAGTATGTTTGTTGACTCGAATTCAAGAAGGATATCTTTGTTTTGAGGCTAAGTTTTGGGATTTATGATAGTTGAAGGCATAAAGTAAGGGTCAAAAAAATGTGTTGCTACATGGTCATCTTAGGTATGTAAAACATAGTGAATACTAGGAAGATAAAGGTTTATCTCCCAAACAAAGTTGTTAAGGTGCTCATCAGGGCAAATTTGTGAGTTTTTGGTAAGAAAAGTTGCAAAGGACCTTCTACATTTCATTATTGATCATTGTGAAGGGTCAAATAGATGCATTACATCCTAAATTGTAAAAATTATTTTAGAATACTTGAAATTGTGCACTATATGTTTGTATAGTCATTTTACTGTGTCTATATAATTGATCTGATGTAGGGGAGCTTAGTTGAGCTCTCATAAAGGCAAACAAGGTTGATATAAGGTTCAAGAGGATGAGAAAGGGTTGTTGAAGGATCAATTGCTTGGTAAAGCAATGCATTGACTCAATAAGAAAGTGATAGCATTAAAATAAGTTGAAAACACTAAGATTATGTTTCAAAGAATCGTGAAAAAGTTCCTAAGCACCTACAATGTCATTCAAATAAGGTATGTGCTAGATATTTTCTTTTTCAGGTAGATATTAGCAGTGTAAACCAAAGGGGAGTCTTTGGAGGTTATTTTTGTGATTGGATTGAGTTTGTGGGATGGAGAAGGTAGTCTAAAATGCACCGAAAGTCTCATTCAGTGACAAGTGGTTCGGTGATTGGCATGTTGAATTTGAAGACCATATTTGTTGTTTTTGAGAATTTAAATGACCTAGAATGAGATGTATGACATGAATGAAGGAAAAATAAGGTAATTATCAGTTCGGGGGAGCTGGTGTGATGCTTCATTAGGTTCATAGGATCTTTGTTTATTGTTGAAGGATTAAAAGTGAAGACAAGTCAGTCCTGGGGGCTAATTGTGCAAGTAAGTCAAGTTTGTGCATTTTCTTAATTTTTGAAATTGAGTGTTATCATTTTTCATGGCTAGAGTTCGGTGTAGCCTTTTTTCATAGATGGAATAGGGGAGATAAGCATCCGAAACATGGAGTTGAAGTCATATATGTGTTTTTCATGTTGGTTGTCATCAAGGACAAAGGGAGAGATTGTTGTTCATTGTGTGTTTGTGTTGTCATTGATGTTAACCCCCATTAATTTCAAAGGGTGTCACGTTGTTGTATGAGTCCTCCTATGATGTTGTTCAGGTGTCAAGCATGAATGTTGTGTGTTTTGGTGAGTTCAACAGTGTCTTGGTGCATGGTTGAGTATGCCTAGTCATGGTTTGAGTCTTCTAAAGCTATTTGGAGTGTTTCATGAGGTCATACATGGTCCATATGATGTGTCATGAGTATACATGGGTCTCGTATTGAGCTATCATGGTTGAGTCGGTTCATTTCACCATGTTTCTAGCCCTAGAACATTCAGAATGAGGTAGTGGCATGATATTTAGAGATGATGATTCTTGTTGGAGCATGGTTACAGCATGGTAGTAGTGCACCTGATTTGTATGATGAGTTTCAGGTCTCAGTATTTAGTGATTCAATGCATATTTGAGATCATTGGGAAGCAAATAGTTGAGAATGGGTAGTTTAGAATGGGTAAGTCGTTGTGGCTGGAGAGTTTGAGATTAATTTGGGATATGTGGTGACTTTGAGAAATTGGATTTTTTTTTTTTTTTGGTGCTTCATGCTAAGTTTTAGGTCATTCTAAAGAAGAAATTTCAAGTTATGCAAGTTTTGGCAAAACCGGGTAAGAAATAATGTGTTTTTATGACAAAAGTTGACCTTTGATGATCGTAGAATTGGATGCTTTGCATGGGGACATGAGATATTAGGAATATATTATAAGGTCAGTTATGAAGCTTTCACAAAAATAATGAGGTGTTTTGATTGTCACATTTTTATGAACGATCGTTAAGAAGATAAAGTGGTTTAAAACCCTAGCTAGGAGCAATTTGCAAAAAAAGTGCTTGTATCAGCCCATTTTTTATCATAGCATAAAAATGATGATTTTATGTTTTAGAGGACTCTTACATATTTCTGGAAAGGTATGTTTGAGCATGTGGCCATATGTGGGCCCCTCTTAAAAATATCGGTTTACGAAGAAGTTTGTTTTGGGACAAGGTTGTCCAAAGGAGTAGCATGCAAAATTGATGGTGCATGATTTATGGGAGATGATATTGATTTACATGAAGGTTTCAAGACATTTTCATGCAGTTACATGGTCATTTGAGGTCCATTTAGGTTGACTGGTCAAAGGGCAATTTTGAGGCCTCAAATAGTAGGGTTCAATAAAATGGCCATAACTTGAGCTACAGGTGGAGTTTGAAGATGATTCAAGTTGTGTTGGAAATAGGATTTAGAGAGATTTAAAGTGATATGATTTTTTCCTCATGATTAGGTTATTTTATATTTTTTTAGGTCATCCTTTGGACAAAAATAGTTTTGGCAATGCAGATGACGGGATGTGTTTTGGTACAACTTTGGAGTTAGCATGAGATGGATTTTTTCATGCTTTATATCACCTTTAATGTGAAGAGGGATGAATATGGAATCCAATTAATCAATTTTTGTCTTTAATGTTTTTATAAATGTTTTTATGAGCTAACCTTTGGAAATAGCTTGTTTGGTATGTTAATTTGGTGAAGATAAAAGTAGTTGTGGTTTGATCGGATGGTTGATTCAAGGTTTATAACTTTCTTATAATTGTTTTATTAGTTCTTACATTTCCATTTAGTGGTCAGATGGCATGTTTTGATTCAAGTATAAGTTATTTTGTGGCATTATGAAGTTTCTAGGGTGCTGACGGGTGTAGGAATCAGCAGCTTTTGAGAAATATAAAGAACATTGGGCCCATTAAATGAAATAATTTGATTGGTTGAGAAAATTACAACCATTTATGAATTTTAAATGATATTTTTATCATGTGTAAGGTTTTATGGGTCATTATTATGTATGGTTTTAATGTAAGGTAATTTTTATCTTTATGCCCATGAGGTTTTGAACCATTTTTGGCACATGTAATAAGATTTTTGGCTAGGCCGACCTATATGGGTCATATGTAACTTTGTAATGACGAGTCCATGAAGACCTAAAGAGAGCAAGTTGAAGGTGTGCTTGAGAGAGAGTTTGAAGGAATTTGGAGCTGAAATTTTAGATCACTATCAATTGTGGTATTAGAATATTTTTCAATTGTCATACTTATAAAAATATCTTATGATGATTCATATTCATAGGATTCCCTTGTTGTGAGTCATATCAACAAGGTTTTAGGGGTTCGTGTTCCCTGTGTGGTTGGTGCCTCACTAAATAAATATCTTGTGATGCATAATATTCACTTTAGTATTTTGTTGTGCATGATATCAGTAAAGGTTTAGGGTTCAGTTCCTCACTAAAAAAATATTTTAGGATGTGTAATATTCTTACAAGTCCTTGCTTTGAGTAATATAAGCAATGGTTTTCAATGGGTTTTCTTCCCCATGAGGGTTTCCCACTTACATCTAGTGTTTATGTGTTCTCTCTTATTACATGCTCTTGTGAATGGTTAATGTACATCTAATAAGCTCACATGTTGTTATGGATAATAAATGGTTAAATGAATCTTGAATGTTTCTCTTGGTAAAAGAAGTGTTTCACTATTTTCTTTATGTTTTTGGGGAAGTGATGAAATACATAAGGGTTATGGGCTGAGGAGGAATACCTGTTTATGTTAGTGAGTTAATGGTTGTTGCACACGTTCTGATTTCTCAATCCAATGCTAACTGTGAGAGCTTCCTTTTAGCTGGGAGGAACTACTCGAAATAGAAAACAAGACCACAAAAGAAGAGTTAAATAATATATTACAGGACTCCAAGCGTGTGCTAGACCCGGGAAGTGTGATACTCTCTAGATGGTTTTCAATCCACTATTTAAAACCACTTAATGCGTTTTTTCCTCTCAAAATTTCCCCTCTTTCGAAAATCAAAAAATTAAAAATTTTGAGTTAACACCTTTTTATGATGTTCTAGTGAAGAGAAAGGTTGAGGAGTTAGGGAAAATTCAAATTTTTTGAGTCATTTTAGTGATTTGCGGGTCCTGTCCCAAGTTCCGGAACTTTTTGTCCCATGTGTCCCAAGTTTCACGAGACCCTCTATTCCCCGATCACCCGCATCAGCCGCATAAGGCCCTTCACGTACTTTTGTCTTATCTATCCCAATAGTGTCTATGCATTCCGTCCCCTCTTTTCCTGCATCGCGCACATCGGCCAAATCACGTCTTCATGTCCCTCACATTTCTAAGTTCCTAGACTACTCGTGCTCTTTTGGCCCACACTACCCACATCACCCATGTCACCGGATCGCGTCTTCATGTCCCTCATGTCCCAAATGTACCAAAGACCATACGAGCTAGTTTTTTCCACTCTTCCCGATGCTTTCCTTTTTGAGTCAGTGCATATGAATTTAATGTGCATTTATAACCTTCTCTCTCTAAAATAGCTATGTAACAGGACTACCCTCTATGTATTTTACACACTGCTTACTTGTTACCATTCACTCAAATCCTTGCAACTAAGACCGTCTACTCGTGCTCCCATTCCCTTTGCATTTTTATTGTGAATTCAAGTCAGAAGGTTGTTTCTCGATGCTGCCAACATGAAGATCAAATTTCAAGGTCAGGAACATGTTTTGTCACTTGAATATTTTGTTCCCGATATCGTGGATAGTGAGGTTCATCACCTGGATTTTGGCGATTTCTGGAGCAGGTTGACTAACCCTAATCCTTCTCCAATAGCACAAATGATTAACAACAAAGGCCTTGCATTTATCAAGTGGGTTTCCCAATCTCGACAATGTGCCAATACTATGCTCATCTACGGGCTCACTTCAACCCTGACACAAATGAATTATCTAATGTGCACGGGGAACTAGATCGCCAAACTAGATGTTGCTACCATTGCTGCTGCTCTACGGATCCTAGAAATTGAAAACTCCGTTGTTATCTCTCAAGCTCAAGCACGACTCTTTTCGAGCAAGACAGTGATAAATACAAAGTGAGGATAGCAAAGTCATGGTTGAAGAACCCTAAAAAGGGAGCATCTCGACTTTCCAAAGCACTATTTAGGGCTGATTTTAATGAAGAACTGTTTGATTTCATCATCTTGTTAGCTCGTGTCATGGGATTACCCTCCACCAATGAATTTCACTTTTGGATGTGTCCGCTCATCAATATCATCTGTGAAGGTAGTCAAAGCATAAATTGGGCAAAAGTCATTTGCATGAATTTGACAAAATAGTTGTCTAGTGTGCAATAGACCAAGAAGTTCTATATGACTTCTTATCTTATGTATACCCTAGCAATGATCTTGGCAATGGTTTGGTTTCACATACATCGAGGGTCGAAAGGATGAACCCATTTATGCATACCGCCCTCGCTCACCCTCAAACTAGAACCATAACTTCAGGAGGGTGAATGATGCCTTTACCATGTATATTGTGAGGCTTCTAGAAAGTGATACTAAAATAATTTTGATGATGCCATGAACCCGATAGAAAAATATGGAGCTTTCTTCATTCAGCCTAAGGTTTTCATATATCAAAGTTAGCCATTATGAGAGCACACCTCTTAAACTCCCTATGTTTTGTAATGATAAGATGGCTCGATTGAAATATGCAGCAATTGATAAGTTACATAGAACCCGCAAAGACAAGAAAATATTTGGGCTGCATTTCCCATATCCTTGGGAAATTATACATGTAAAAGCAGTTTTGATGCTCAAAACATAGAAAGGGCCCTTGCTCCCATCACTATTCACTTCTTTAGGCCTAGGACCTGTTTTGGATTCAAGAAGTTCATTAAGCTAAATCTCATAATTAATTATCATCACATATCAGATACTAAGGACTACTGGGCCGATTGTGCAGATGACTTTGAAGCAAGGTGGAGGCATTATGGCAGATTCTCTCTCCAGCTAATAAAGGAGCTCAATCTATATCAAATTCCTGAAGGGCTTCAAGATGATTATACAGACCTATTGTCATATGAATATGATACATTGATCAAGCATACTCCCTTGGAGGATCTAGACTGGTACAAGAGGGAGAAGGATGACTTGGTTGAGATTCTAGCCCCTGTCCTTGTAAGAACCAAGGTTTGGTTTGATAGAAAGGTCCGAGAGCTTAAGAAGAATCTAGGAGAATCTTCCTCCAAAGATACTTCAACCCCTAGGAAGGAGTCACATACACCTAGCTCGGAGGTACCTGCACAAACTCCTCCTCCTTCCTCAAATAAAGAACCTGAATCATCCACCCCTTCTTCATCTACTCAAGTATACCAAAAGAAGGTGAAAGAGGTTAAACAGATCCATTGAGGAAGATCCCCTGTTAAAGCATTCAGAACCACCTTTCGGGGCCAGAGAATGTCATTGTTCTCAGTGAAAGTGATGATAGTGAAGTGCCAGTCCCTATAGGAACTTCAGAAGCTGCAATGGATAAAGAGAAGGAAGTGCATAGCCCTGAACCTCCAAGTACCACTAATTCCTCTACCCAAGAAGTTCCAGATACTCCACTCACATCTCTACTAGAAGCAACAGTAGCAAATACTTTAAGTGCCATGAGTTCTCTTACTCTCGATCTCTTGCTCCTCCTCCTTCTTCCTCCACTTTTGCATGGGTACAACCCTTAGTTGACAACAGGAAGAGGAAACCTTCTTCTCGATTGGTAGGGCCAAATTTTGATGTTGTGGTAGCCTTGTTGGGCACTACTCCTTTTACTCCAGCAAAGAGAGCTAAAACAACTTCAAGGATAGTGATAGATGTCCAAGGCCAACAATTTCTTGAGGTAGCAAAACCTAAGGTTGATAAGGTAGAACAAGATCTACTAGCCTCTGATCTGGATCTTTCTAGGATTCCAATGGGAGAATCTACCCCTGAGAGTGAGGTGCATAACCTCCAGGAAACAATAACTAGAGTTATTAAGAGAGTAGAAAAAGGTAAACAGACTATAGAATAGCTGGAGGAACAAGCTCAAATTCTTTCTAGCTTCATCAAGTCGTTATTATCTAAGGACAAGGTTTTGGATCCTACCCCACTGTCTGCCCTTCCGCCACCTATGATTATTATTCAAGCTGAAGTTCAAAGCATTAAAGACATCCACAGGTATTCCATCTATGGGAGAGCTATAGAAGCCATGGTGGATGACATGATCTTTGCAGGTTTGAATTTCATTTTAGAAGCCTTCAACTCCAATGAGAAGATGACTAATTTGTAACAAAAGCTCTCCTCCGCAATTGGGACCATGGATAAAGAACTTAAACTTTGGAGTAGCTGCATAGTGGATCTTTGCCTGATGGGATAGGCTGATGAAAATATATTGATGGCCAACAAGGTTTTTTATGATGCCAAAGACAATTTATCAAGGTCATGGGTTTTCAACGATGGAATGGAAAATAAAAGTTCTGAGGAAGCTTTAGGAGAGTTGAGGAATAGTTGGCAGAAAGGAGAAGCCTTCAAAACTTGTGTTGTATCCACTTTCAAAGATATTCACTATCACCTTCACGATGAAACTTCAGGTGTTCCTTTCTCCCTCCAAGAAATTAAAACTCAATTCAGGGCATTTGTTAAAGAAAACTTGTTCAAGGAAGAATCAATTACCAAAGAGAAGATAAAGGAGATTTGCTCTCTTCAATTTGTTATTGAAGAGGCTAATAAAGAATACCATGCACACACTGAGTTTGATAAGGAGATGGAGAAATGCCTAGGTACTTGGACTCAAGCTACTGCCAACACATCAGTCCCACGAGGCAGAGACATAGCGAAGCATTAAAAAGTTCAGCAACGAATCCTCAAGTCAGTGGACCCTCCTCAAAGAATAGGATGTTGTTTTCTCTTCTAGCTTCTCCCTTCCTTCTTTTTCTCTTAAATCGAGATTATTGTAATTAGTTAAGGGTTTTGTGTCAAGCATCTCCTTAACTAACATTTTAGTTAAAAGAAGTAGTTACCGGTGTAACTAATTTGTAAGTTATATAATGGGCTCTCTACGCCATTCCTAGGGGCCGGCACTTGGGTTTATTTTTGAAAGTGTTGAGTAAAAAGCAATCAATACAAAAGTATCCTTCTTTCTATGTCTATCTCGGTCTTGTTCTTTCAAATACTATCTCATAAATATTATTGAATCATTTATCTCGTGTTACTTCAACACGCTTTGTATTCTTGTAGATGTAATTTCTAGAACTTTGTGTCTTTGAAAGAACATCTTATTGTCTCAAATGCAAATGGTTATGTTCCAAATAATTTCATTCTGGCATGCGTAAGGAATTATTTTGTTATCTATATTTCTTGAGAGTGCCTTTCTACCCCTTTCCACTACTTAATTCCTCTATCCTATTGATCTGTTCTATTTTAACACTTTCATGATATCTGAGTTCCCCATTAAAACTATACCTTGTACATGTGTAAATAAGATTTTTCCTTTAAATAAGGGAACCTCTCCCGTTAAAGAGGAGTGACTTTCTCTGTCCCTCGATCGTTATTCTTTGTAAGTCCCTTTGGTGACCAAAAATGCAAGAAATAAACAAATTCCTATTGTAGTTGATATGATTTAGGTATCTCATTCAAGTACAATAAGCAAATTTAACATAACAAAGTAGGCTATAGTTAGATTCAAGGATAGGCAATTGTCAAGGTGTTGAACCGGTCGTGGTTAGCTTTTGGGTTGTTTGGGTCACTTGGCAAAAAGGTAGGTTGGCTCAAGTTGCTGTCAGTTGTAAACACAGAGACCAACGCTTTCCTAGTGTAACCGATGTCAGCTTTAGGAGAGACCAATGACGGTCGTGGGTAACCAAAGGTCAGATAGCCGGTGATCCATATTTTTCCCCAAGAAAAATATTAGATCAAAATGCCCCACACACTGAAGGAACCTAAGAAATCACGTTTGATTCACAAGAAAAATGGCAAGAGGACTCTGTAATGGAAGTGGCGGAGGCCTGCAAGGATCAAACAACCCTGTGTAGGATAAATTCATAAAATGGCTCTGTCGAGTGAACCCGGATTTAAATCCATTCTACGGGTTACAAGTGGGCTTAGAAATAGAGTAGTAGGGTCAAAGGAGAAGAAGCAAGTGTCACGAGAGAGGCCAGGGGCAAGAAAAAGAAGAAACTATGAAGATCTCGAAGTCTTCGGCTCAAAATAGTTTAGAACGAGTCCAAAAATCAGCTAAGTATGGAGAAGGCAAGAAGAGAGAGCCACGTGTCGAATGATGCTTCTCCAAAGTTGAATCCAAGAAAGGAAGTTCAAATGAGCACCAAGCTTCCACGCATCCAGAGCCCCAAAATTTGTGTCAGCCACTGAAAAGTCTTCGGCTAGGCAAGAAGAAGCCAGGTGTCGGCTCGACGTAAATCCAAGATGGGAGTCAAAAGTAGAGACTCAAACTCGTGCCAGTTTTCCACGTAGCCCCGGGCCCAAAAAGGAAGGGAGAGGTCATTGAAAATTCCAAAGACCTATGGAGGCTTCCAAGTGTCAACTCGATGCTCCTCCAAGGGAAAATTTTGATTGGGAGTTTCAACAAGCGCAGAGCCTCCACACGTCCAGTCTCGAAAAGGGACAGAGTCAAGTTGAATAGTCAATGCATGGTGGCAGACCAGCAGAGAGTGCCAAGTGTCCAAATGGTGACTAATTCAAGGATCAAATTGAGAGAGGTTTTCAAACAAGCGCCAGACCCCGCATGTCCCCGGTCAAGGAATATGACCCTACCAAGCAAAGAGCTTAGCCGAGAAACAAAGAAATTGAGCGAGCCGGCGGAGGAAGCCACGTGTCACCCCGCACTATTCTAAGAGAAAAATATAGAGGCCACCTTCAAACAAGTGCTAGCCCTCCACGTGTCCCAGGTCAAAAGGGGGCCCATTTTTTTAAACTAGTTTTCCCACCCTTTTGTACATGACCCCGATACAAACTTCAAAGGGGCATATCTTTCGACTCAGGGCTCAAAATATTGCAAATTTGACACCGTTGGAAAGATCTCAGCTTCACCCATGCCATGGAGATCTAAAATTTAAGTTTGGGAGGTTAGGTAAAGAAAATGGAGAAAATGTCTTCAGGGCCATTAATGCGGATCTATCTACCTCAACAACTAGATCAGATTCGATCTGTTCTACCATTTCCTCTTCCTTCAAGGCACCGAACCAGAGATTGATACAACCGAGGTAGATTTGGGGGTAGATTTTGTAGGAGGCATTAATAGCAGTGGTTGAGCTTCAACCTAATTTTCCCATTTCTCTCTCTTTCTTTCTTCTCTCTGATTGAGTCTATAAATACCGGTCGGACTCATTGTAAGGGTTGACATTCTTCTATTTTGTAGGCTCCCCTTTTCTTCTGGCAAAGGAACTCATGGAGTTTTTAGACCTTCCACTAGACTGTAATATGTTTCTACCTTTTGGCCACTTTGTAATGCATTGTATCAATCTACAGAGCAACAAAACACGTCTGTGATCGATTTTAGATCCTTTCTTGTCTCTTTTTCTTTCATCTGGTCTTTCATTATAAATCTGGTTATCTGTGCTTGGTTATTGTATGCATTTTGTTGGTTTGTGTCTATTAGCAAAACAAATGTTCATCATTCCTTTGGTGCATCACCTTATAGCTTAGTTTGATTTCTTGCATTCCTTTTACCCATGTCTCCTTGGTAAAACTTAGATTAGGTTTAGGAATAGGCCCTCTGTAAGTTTTCACGCATGCACTTAAACAGAGGAATAGGAACCAACCTTTAACCTGAGAGTTTTCTCATTTTCTAAGTCCCACACTTTGGAGAAAACTCAATGTTATGTGGATCACACCAAATGACTCTGCCTTAGAAAAGTATATCTGACGATCATTTTGGGGGTGTTGTGATTTTTCACTAATAGTTTTGGCATGCCTGAATGGGACTAGAAGTCTCCATCTTTATTACAGTAAGGTTGATGTGCACTTGTTGTGATTCTAGCTTTTAAGAAGCTCTTAAAAAATGCACATCTAGTGACTCCAAAAGGGACAGAATCCACTAGTTCTAGTAGTCCAAGTTTCCCAAGTTCATGAGAAGGATACAAACAAGGTCTAGAACAAGAGAGGAAGGATAGTTTGTACACATACACTTGTCTCCAGATAGAAGGAAAAGAAGAAGAGCCCAGAGGTCTCCATCTCCTCCAAACAGAGCCTTATCAACACCTCCTCCTAGTAGGTCATTCTTTCAATCAAGAAGGGTACTCAGGCCAATCAGATGGCACACCAACAACCAAATCCTTATGTCAACTTCACTAGCAATAGCCCACTTGCTCTGAATGCACAAAACCCAGTCCCGGTGGCAGCATTGAAGAGCATCCCATATTTCACTAGGAGAGAACTAGACTTGTCTCGTGACCATGTTCAAGACATTGCAAATGTCTATACAATCCATGAGATCAATGAGATGGATATTGTAGTCAAGTTTCTAGCCTCTTCACTCAAAGGTAAAGCTTCACAATGGTTCAGGAGCCTTGAAGCAGGCTCTATTCAAAATTGGGACCAACTATGCACAGCTCTTCACAACCAATTTGGAGAAAAGGGAGATAACCTATCCTTTGGCTGAGCAACTAACAACAATCAAGAGAGCTCCAACGAGCAACTGATGGATTTCAACCTCATATTTCAACGGACCTGGGACAGATTCCAACAGCAATAAAGCCCACTAATGAAGGTGCCTTCTTATACTTTCTTAGGCTTTAAATTCTGATATTTCTTTGATGATTCAATCAATGGGGGCACAACCTTACCTGCAGCCTATAGCCTTTCCATAGGAGCTGAGAATCATTTGATTCAGCTGAAAACTTGCTCCTAGGCCATCCATGCCTCTATACCCCGAGTTAGGAAACCCAAGTACCAGCCAAATGCCCACATTAGCTCCTATACCCACCCCCAGGAGTCAAAGTTCAGCTAAATCCTCCACTTCATCATCTAACACCTCAAAGGAGCTTCAGAAGTTATGAAACAACTGTAAAACCTAGGAAATGAGCTAGTAACCATCAAAAGACAACAAGCTCAGAGTTCTAGGCCATATCAGCCCTAGTGCTCAAGATCGTGCAGACACCCCATATCAGCAAAAATAGACCACCAGCCCAGGCTGTAAATCAAAGTCAACACCAAGGGCAACCTCAAGCTACTAGACCTTTCAGGTCATATGACCCAAACACAGTTTCAACATCAAGGGGATTGGTTCCAACAATAATAACATGGCACAAGAGTATGAATGGTGTTTCCCATGTAATCAGCCACATAATCAGTCAATGTGCTTCAATGGTGCATTAAATCAGGCTCTGATGGTGCAAACCATTGGTGTGTCACAAGAACCTAGCCACAAAGAAATTCAACAGCAAGGAGCTCAGCAAGAGGGACCCCAAATGAAACTATGCTTGTCAATTGGTAGATGAAGACTTCTATGGAATGAATCAGACTCCTTCTCAAAGTATAATTGCCAATACATGGTCTAAGAGGAGAAATATTGAGAAGGACATTCACCAAGCTCAGGTGATCCTCAACCCTCCATTGCTTAACAAGGTATTGGCATTCAAAATACAACTCCCAATGTGCAAAGTCAATCCAAGCCACCTTCCAGACCTACTCAGGCACCGGTTGTAATAACCCATGTGCAAGAGAAAAATGTGCTAGGGAAGGGGCAAAGAAGATAGTTCATTTAATATCATTGAACAAATGAAGAGGACAAGTGTAAACATTTCACTATGGGAGTCACTGGCCATTCCAGGGTAGAGGGATCTATTACAAACTACCATGGCCAATTGGTCAAGCTCAAGTCAACCCCCTAACCAACAAGAGAAAGTGCTTACCAATGTGGCTCAACCTGAGAGAAACCATGAAGAACAATGAGGTAAGAATCTGAAGCCTCCTCCATTTTATGTTTCATTAATCATTGGAGATAAATTGGTGCACAACTGCATGATCGATTCGGGGCAAGTAGTTCTGTAATGCCCAAACAAATAGTTGATCAACTGGGTCTCCAGTATGAAGTCATCTCTAGAGGAGTAGTACAATTGGATGGGACAAGCAATGACCACTATTGGAGTCATCAAGGATCTGAGTCTCACTCTACATGCCTACCCTAATGTGACTATATTGTAGAATGTATCACATAGACTTGCCACCACATTTTGCGTTGTGTTTGTCTAGGGACTTCACTACCAAAATTGGAGGCTACTTGTCTTGCTGACTGGTCACATATGCTCTTTAGAACAAGGTATGGAGTGAAGGCCACAATCAGATCCAAGCCCATAGCAGACTATCACATTGAGTCTTATGTACCAAGCCCAATCAATGCAAATTGTTCGGCTTTTGATCAAGAGGACCTCCTAAGCACTTCTGAAGTAGATACCAAGGTGGGGTGTATCCTGACCTGACCCTCGATGAATGGGTGGTCAAAAGACATGATTTTGATCCCTATAAGGAGATGGAAGAATTTAAACTAGGATTCTACTACCTGCATGAGGAGAATCATCCTCTTCCTGACATCATTAAGCCAAAGCACAAGATGACAATGAAGTTTGGAAATTGTTCTTTGATGGCTCTAGAGCAGACAAGACAAGGAGCCGAAGGTGGAGCTATGATTGTGTCCCCCAAGGTATGAAGTATTATTCAGCTTTTAGATTTCAGTTTTCCTACTCAAATAACACTACGTAAATATGAGGCTTTGGTCCATGGACTACATTGGGCCAGAAGATGAGGAATCAAGAACCTGCAGGTGTTTGGTGATAGTGAACTGGTTTCAATCAAGTCAAAGGACAAAATGTTGTCAAGAATGACCTGCTCAAAGGTTACAAGAATAGGGTGTGGGACCTCATTGAGGATTTCAAAGCCTTCAACATCATGTCCATACCCAGAAAGGAGAACGAAGCTATGACAAAGCTTGCATAGTTGGAGCAACATTTGATGTAGTTGACAACATAAAAAGGGACAAAGAACAACCACATATCCATGTGATTGTGAGACCAAAAGTACCATAACAATAATGCTGGCAGTAGTGTTCAGAATGATCAATAGAGATCATCAATTTTTTTTGCAAGAGGAAGCTGAATTCTCAGCTAGAAATCAAAGCAGACTAGAGTAACAATATGGAATCAAGTAGTACAGCTTGCATACAAACAAGCTTCCCAAAGGCCTAATGACATTGGAGTCTATCTTCAATCCCAATGATCAATTTTGAAAAGAGAAGGCCAACATACAGATCAAAGGGGAAGATTCAGAGCCAATTCTAGTTGGAGAAGGAAAAACACTACAAGTTGGCAAGGTGGCCACCGAGCAAGAAAGGTATGAATTCATACACCTTTGCCAAGAGTTTCCAGATATATTTTCTTGGAGCTATGAAGACCTAAGAGGGTTCAATCCAAAGTTATCCCAACACACAATTGAGCTAGATCCAATCAACATTAAGCCCATCAGTGTAAAAGCAGAGACTAAGTCAACCACATGTTGAGCCTCTGATGAAGAAAGAACTAAACAAGATGATAGAGGTAAGTATCATTTTTCCAATCAAACACTCAAGCTAGGTCACAAACTTGGTCCCAGTTAGGAAGAAGAATGGGGAGATTAGGTTGTGTGTTGACTTTCATGACTTGAACAAAGCCTCCCTCAAAGATCACTACCCACTTCCCTCAATGGAGCAGATCTTGCAGGTGTATGTCTGGGTTCGAGAGATTCTCTCCCAGATGGAACTCGTGGTACAACATAGATCATGGTAAGAGAAGATGATCATTCAAAACGGATTTCACCACCAAATGGGGCACCTATGCCTACAGAAAAATGCCATTTGGATTGTCTAATGCCGGAGCCACTTTCCAAAGGGCAATGGATATGGCATTCAAAGGGTTGATCAACAAAATAGTGTTGATCTACCTAGATGACATTACTGTATTCTCTAAAATGCAAAGATACCATCTTTTTTTCACCTAAGGCAGGTGTTCCAAAGGTGTAGGAGATTCGGGGTATCATTGAACCCCAAAAAATGCATATTCTTGGCCCATGAGGGTAGGCTTCTAGGCCACATTGTTTCAAAGGAAGGTTTGGAAATTGACCCAGAAAGAGTTGAAGCTATTAAGAGATTTTCATTGCCAAGCCACAAGAGGGCTCTTAAAAGCTTCTTAGGAAAAATCAATTTTGTCCGCAGGTTCGTACCAAACTTTGTTACCCTTGTCAAGCCAATAACGTTGATGTTGAAGAAAATTTTGGCATTTGGTGGATAAAGGTTGGAAAAGCAAGTTTTGAGGCCATCAAAGAAGCTATGACAAGCCCCAACACTCGTGAATCTAGATTTTTCTAAGGATTTTATACTATATGCCTTTGGTGGCAATGACATCATTTCTACAATCCTAGTACAAGGAGAACAAAGAAGATACAAGTTTGCAATTGCTTTCTTCATGCAGTTGATAGAAGATTATGAAGTGAAATACTTTTTCATCAAAAATCAGGTCCTAATAGTGATCAAAGGATTGAATAAGTTTAAGCATTTGGTCATCAACATTTACAAGAGGAATCTAATTGATCACTTGTTTTAGCAAAGCGTGGAAAGACAAAAATCCAACTATTGGTCTCCCATGCAAGAGTTAAAGACTTCCTTCTCAAAGAAGGACCTTTCCCGAAAAGCATGCAGGGTGGATCACTCATGTCATGGATTATGACATTGAGTAAGGTCACTAAGCTGGCCATGGGAAGGGATTGTATCTTCAATCCTCAAGTCAACAAGAAGAAGAAAGTGATGAAAAAGAAGGGGAATTTTAGAGCAAATCCTATAAGATAGGCAAGATGAAGAAAAGTGAGGATGCGTGGCCACCGAAGCAAGGTATTTTTCATACGCCGTTGTCAAAAGTTCTCTAAAATATCCCTTACCATGTTAGTGTAATCCTTCAAGAGATTTTAGATGACTCCAAGAACATCAAAAAATTGAGCACTCTAGCTCAAGCCCATCAGATGTCCAGCAAAAGTTCACCAACAAGGAAGTCAAGCTTTGGTCAACAGAAAAAAGTCTTGAACAAGGCAAGGTGACAGGTGTATCATTTTTGACAAGGAAAACTTGATGGTCTTCATGGTAGCTTAGGAAGAAAATGGGAGATTTTTCAAAAATTAGTTCCATGGTATAGAGCTTGTCACGATATTTCTAACCCATTTTGAATGGACCAAATCTGAGTTCATATCAAAAGATATACATAGTCTCTCGTTGTGATCAAATGATGACGTGGCAAACTCGATGTGGACAAATGGCATATTATGGGCTCACTTGGTAGGTACTTTTACAAACCTTTGGATTTAAAATAATGAATAATATTTTACCACCAATCCATTCCATAGGCAATAAGCCTAATCCTATGGGATAAGGAGGATTTTGTGGACATTTGCTATTTAATGCTTATCATATACCTTTTCCAAAGGGCCAAATGTGGGGTCATTAAATTGGGCGCCTCAACCTAATAGTGTTGGATTTGAACCCAAGACATCATCTACTAAATATAACAGCCTTACCAAGACCACCCTCTTTTCACCTATAAGTAAAGCTCAGTATTTGTGATGAAAAATGCATATTCTTAGCCCATGAGGGCAAGCTTCTATTAGGCCAGGTAGTTTTGGAAATTGACCTAGGAGGTAGTTTTGGAAAGTGCAATTTTGGGGCACTTCGCTCACTTCCAGATCTCAAATTATATATGAAAGTTTCTCATAATTTTGAGACGATAAATTTTTTTACATGATCATTTATCTGATTTAGATTATTTTTGATAGATTTATTTTCTATTAAATTCACATGAAGGCGTAGAACTAAAGGAGACAAGTTTTGGGCCATGGATCAAAGGTGAAGGACATAGGTGAGCCCAACATCCTTGAATCCAAACATATTTTTGTAGGTTTTATTCATTATGCCTTAATGTAAAGGTTATCATGAAATTTCTACAATCCTAGTATAAGTAGAACAAAGAAGATACATGGAAGCAACCAATTGCTTTCTTTAGCCGTGGTCTGGAAGATTATGAGGTGAATACTCTTCATCCCCGTAAAGTAGGTCCTGTGTTCTAGAGGATTGATTTTTAGTTTAATAATTTGGTTTTAAATTCAACAAAATCCAACTGTGGATGGTAACTATAATCGAATAGGATAAAATTGGAAATTAATTAAATCTAAAACATTTATTTTTGGGGCTTCAAATGAAAAGTGTTTGACTAAATGGAAACTTAATTTCATGGAGTATGAAATTGAGATCAAGGTCACTAAGCTGGTTATGGGAAGGGATTATGTGAATTCTAAAATCAAGAAGAAGCAAATGATGAAGAAAAGTGATTTTGTCCTACAATTAGTAAGCAGACAAAGAAAATGAAGATGTGCCCGCTCCTTGTTGACTCAAACATGGTGCACTTCCTTCAAATAGGCTTGTGTCCTCTAGAAATGAATAAAACAAAAAGGAGGCACTTCAGACTACAGCCATCCCATATGTACTTATTGATGGCGTCTTGTTCAAAAGGGATATCAATGGCGTCCTGTTAAGGTGCATTGGGACAAATCAGGTTGAGAAAGTGCTACAAGAGTTCCATGATGAAGCAGCTGGAGGCCATTTTTCTCCATGGGTGACAACACTCAAGATCATGAAGGTGGGTTATTATTGGCCCAAGGTGTTTAGTGACTACTATGCATGGATCAAAAAGTGTAGGAACTATGTGTTCTTCAGAGGAAAAGAGAGGCTAGCAATAACTCCCATTGCACCCCATTTCAGTTGACCAACCATTCATGCAATGGGGTTGGATTTCATCAGGGGTCATCAATCCAAATTCAGCCAAGGCCACAAGTGGATTCTGATGGCAATAGACTATTTTACCAAGTGGACCAAGGCAGTGGCACTCAAAGAAGCTAATGAGTCCAGCATATTAGACTTCTACGAAGGGATAGTGACTAGATTTGGAGTGCCAGCCACCATTATATCAGACAATGCATTGGCATTCATAGGTTCCAAAATCACAGATGGGTTATTAGGAATGGAATTTACCTAAGCACTTCATCAAACTATTACCCTCAGGGTAATGGCCAAGCTGAGTCCACGAACAAGAATCTACTGAAGATTGTCAGAAGAACTCTAGATGAAAATCAGAGGACTTGGCACATGAAACTCAAATCAGCCTTATGGGCTGATAGGACAACACCCAAGAGGTCTACAGGTAGCTCTCCATTCAAACTCATCTATGGGAAAGAGCAAAGTTGTTGCCTATATCACTTGAGTTACCAACATTGGAACTCATGAAGCAACTAGAGATGTCTGAGTTCAAACCAATGGAGGCCAGGTATGCAGAGCTAATGGAGTTGGAAGAAACCATAGAACATGCACTTCAAATAATAGAGAAGGATCATGCCTCAATTAAGAGATGCTTACAAGAAGGCAAGAACCAGGACCTTCCAGGAAGGAGACCTAGTCTTGAAATGGGATGCAGATTGAGCAAAACTAGGAAGGCATTCAAAGTTTGATGCCATTTGGAGTGGCCCTTACATGGTCACAAAATGTAAAAGTAGTAATGTCTTCCAATTGTCTACATTGGATGGTGAAGAGTTGTATTCTCAAAGTGAACGAAATCTATCTTAAACACTCGCTATTAAAAATAAGGTTCTCACCCTTGTACATATTAGTTTAGTTTCTCATTCCTCTAAGTGCTTGTGCACATCGTATTTTTTTAGTTTAGGTTACTTTTCTCCTAAGTTCTTTGTACACTCTACATGCTCTACTTGGAGCATGTATGATTTCAATTTTGTATATAGTTGAGGTGTTGTTTTATTGGTCTCTGTATAGCTCATTCATAAATAGATGAATCCCTAGGTCAAAATAATTTTCTACTCTCAGAAACCATCATTTCAATATTTCTTATGAATATTGAGAGTGCAACATTCAGGCTCATGAGTTAGAGGCAGAATCATTTCCAAACCATCGTTCTCGACTCCATGCCCAATGGATACGACAAGGAAATTGGTCTTTTCATCTAGCAGAAAATACCCCTGTGAGTTGCCAAATTTTTATCCATATTTTTCCCCAAGAAAAATATTGGATCAGAATGCCCCCACTAAAGGAACCTAAGAAATCACATTTGATTCATGTAAGATTGCAAGAGGACTCTGTAATGGAAGTGGTGAAGGCCTACAAGGATCAAACAACCCTGTGTAGGATAAATTCATAACATGGATCTATCGAGCAAAACAGGATTTAAATCCATTCTACATGTTATGAGCGGGGCTCAAAATAGAGTAGCAGGGTCAAAGGAGAACAAGTAGTGTCACGGAGAGGCCAAGGGCAAGAAAAAGAAGAAACTACAAAGATCCGAAGTCTTCGGGCTCAAAACAGTTCAGAACGAGTCCAAAAATTGGCTAAGTATGGAGAAGGCAGCGGAGAGAGCCACGTGTCGGAACGACACTTCTCCAAAGTTGAATCCAAGAAAGGAAGTTCAAATGAGCGCTAGGCTTCCATACATCTAGAGCCCCAAAATTTGTGTGGCTGCTGAAAATTCTTCGGCTAGGCAGGAAGAAGCCAGGTGTCGGCTCGACGCAAATCCAAGATGGGAGTCAAAAGCAGAGACTCAAACTCACGTTAGTTCACCACGTAGCCCTAGGCATGAAAAGGAAGGGAGAGGTCATTGAAAATTCCAAAGACCTATGGAGGCTTCCAAGTGTCAACTCGATGCTCCTCCAAGGGAAAAATTTTGATCGGGAGTTTTAGCAAGCGCAAAGCCTCCACACGTCCAGTCTTGAAAATGGAATAGAGTCGAGTTGAATAGTCAATCCATGGTGGTAGACAATGGAGCACCAAGTGTCTCGAATGGTGCTAATTCAAGGATCAAATTAAGAGAGGGTTTTCAAACAAGCACCAGACCGACACCGCGTGTCCCCCGGTCAAGGAATATGACCCCGCCAAGAAAAGAGCTTAGCCGAGAAATAAAGAAATTGAGTGAGCCAATAGAGGAAGCCATGTGTCATCCCCATGCTATTCCAAGAGAAAAATATAGAGGTCACCTTCAGACAAGCACTAGCCCTCCACGTGTCCCAGAGGTCAAAAGGGGGCCCATTTTTTAAACTAGTTTTCCCGCCCTTTTGTACGGACCCGATACAAACTTCAAAGGGGCATATCTTTCGACTCAAGGCTTGAAATATTGCAAATATGACACTATTGGAAAGATCTCGCTTCACCCATGCCATGGAGATCTGAAACTTTAAGTTTGGGGAGGTTAGGTAAAGAAAAATGGAGAAAATGTCTTCAAGGCCATTAATGCAGATCTATCTACCTCAACAACCAGATCAGATTCGATATGTTCCACCATTTCCTCTTCCTTCAAGGTGCCAAACCAGAGATTTATATAAATTGAGGAATATTTCGGCATAGATTTTATAGGAGGCATTAATAGCAGTGGTTGAGCTTCAACCTGCTTTTCCCGCTTCTCTCTCTTTCTTTCTTCTCTCTTTGATTGAGTCTATAAATATCGGGTCGGGACTCATTGTAAGGGTTGGACATTCTTCTGTTTTGTAGGCTCCCATTTTCTTCTCGCAAAAGGAACTCATGGAGTTTTCGTGCCTTCCACTAGATTATAATACATTTTTACCTTTTGGCCACTTTGTAATGCATCAGATCAATTTACATAGCAACAAAACACGTATATGGTCGATTTTAGATCCTTTTTTATCTCTTTTGCTTTCATGTGGTCTTTCATTATAAATTTGGTTATCTCGTGTTGGTTATTGTATGCATTTTTTGGTTTGTATCTATTAGCAAAACAAATTTCATCATTCCTTTGGTGCATCACCTTATAGCTTAGTTTGATTTCCTACATCCCTTTTACCCCTATCTCCTTGGTAAAACTTAGAATAGGTTTAGGAATAGGCCCTCTCGCAAGTTTTCACGCATGCACTTAAACAGAGGGAATAGGAACCAACCTTAAACCTCGGAGAGTTTTCTCATTTTCTAAGTCCCACACTTTGGAGAAAACTCTATGTTATGTTGATCACACCAAATGAATCTACCTTAGAAAAGCATATCCGATTTATTCATTTGGGGGTGCTGTGCTTTTGCACTAACAAGTAGTTCAATAAAAACCTAGTTGTAGAGTCTAGGTGAGGTTAAATAGAGCTAAATAAGGGGATGGTGAGGTCTATGGGAATGTTGAGAACACTCAGAGAGGTGGAAGGGTCAGATAGGTGATCTGATAAAAGGGTGGGTGAGGTTTTGAGTTTGTCAAAAAGTAGACTATGAAGGGATGGGAATATTAATGGAAGAATGATAACAAAATGATAAAACTCTATGGATAGAATAAGAATGGAAATGATCAGTGATAAAATCACTTACCAATGTTGCAGGTCCAATGGTTAGGTGGTGGTGATGATCGGTTGGTGGGATGGAGCTTGGTGCAATAGTGATGCTTCCTGGAATGTCACCGTGAGTGCAATGCTTCTCGATCTATCCTAGTGCTAGCTATGGATGTCTATAGGTGTGAAAAGGCTCTGGTTCTACTTGCATATAGTTATCTTCTTGTCCCTCTAATCTCAGAATGTGCCAACCCCAAAAGCAAGGTTACTAAGTTGAATAAATGGTAACCGACGATGGTTTTGTGTTGACCGGCATTGATTTCAAGGTGACCGGCATCAGTTAAGGTGGGATTCCCTAGGTTTACTAAAAATAACATATCTTGCAATCATTTCTCGCTAGATCTATCTATTCTCCCGGATCAAAGTGGAAGTTTCCTTTTTTATGAGTGGGAATGTGGTTAGAGGGATAATAGGCATTGATTTTTAGGGTTGAACTAAGTCTTAGCTCATTAAGGTAAGTGGGACCAAGTCTTAGTTAGTTATGGAAACATGCCAAGAATAGGTCTAGGGTGAGGTGGAGGGGTGAGGTGGAAATTAGCTTAATTAAAATAATTAAGTAATGAATATTGTGAGGATGGGTATTAATTTAATTAAGTTAATTAAATTAATATTAATGTGGGGTGGAAGGGGCCATGGTTAGGTGAATATGTTTGAGTTGGTTATTCGACGGGGGGCCAAGGGGAGTGTGACCCAATTTTGGTGTCTACATTTTACCCTTTTTGTTGCGTACCTTGTATTGGTAAGCGATGTGTTGGTCCGAAAATCACGTGTGCGCAGATCTATGGACGATGAGCCAACAAGGTGTAGGGCATAGCCCTCTTTTGAGTCAAGAAAGCGAAACTCGGTTTATTGTTATTCCACCAACAGATTCTATGCAAGTCTCACAATATTCTCGCCTTCGGGGTGGGATCTCATCCCAAAGAGAGGTGTTTCCAACGTAAAAGAAGGGAAAGGAACAAGGTGGGGAGATGGGAAAGATTTGAAGGAGAAAAGAAATGAATTCCAAAGTAGAAGGTTAGAAGGTCTATGATTTGGGTCAGTAGAAACAGAGCCGAACCTACTTGCATAGACGAATAAAGCAATCGATGAATAAATGACAACAAAGTAGAAGTAGATCAATGTAACAAACATACAAATCTAACATAAGAAAGGTCTCGATGTAAAACACAGTATTCAAAGACAAAGTCTAAATATTGTATTAATATTTCTTTCTCATATAAAAAGTTCAAAGTCATTTCTTCTTACTTCTATTTTTCATCTGAAAAGTATCCACCCTTGAATACAAAAAGTATTCCAAGATTTATAGAAGAAGAGAAGAGAAGAAGGCAAAAACAAACCAACCACTTAATTACAAAATATCTTACAAAATATCTTAAAGTCACTTGTTGACTTTTGGCAACTTGGTGGATGACATCATCCCATGGTGCAACATGGATGATGTCATCATTTGTGTCAACATACTTTTAGATATTTATAAAAAGAGGATTGAGAGGAATGAGACTATTCATCATCGTCCCATGGCCGAAAGGGAGTATCCTGCTCTCCGCCGCTCAGAGATGTGATGTGGAATCTAGGCACGATATTCCATGAACTTGTGATCATAGGGTTAAAGTTGATCCTAGGAAGGATCCTCAGATGATCACCGATAGCCTCGCAAGTTTCTCACTCATTTCGAGCTTTTCCGGGAGCTTGGAATATTCATTTTCTACCTCTATCGTGCACCCTATGAAGTCACGACAGCCAAGCCAAGGGTTGTTGATGGATTCGACGTCGAAAGTGACTTCTCCGTCCCACCTCAGAAATGATCACTTTGAAGACTCGAATAGTTTCATCTACCTTTCTCAAGGCAAAAGAAGGAGTGAGCAAGCCCGGAGACATTCTCAGGACAATTTGCTCCATTTGATGCATTGCATCCAGGGCTTCCTCCTTGATTTTTTCAATCTTTTCCAGGACAAACTCCAACTGATCGACCCGGTAGTCCAGAGTAGAAAGGATTTTGTTGAGGGCTCTAGGGTGACCAAAGATGCCGAACTTGACCAGATCTTTGACTGAACAGTCGAGCATTTTCTGAAAGGTCTCATGTTGCATCCTAGCATGGTCCAACTCTTCGAGATAGGTCTTGCAATCACCTGGAGCTCTTTGTTTGCCCGACTGATATTCTGATACAATTTGGTGAACTTGACAATTACTCCCTCACTTTCTTTGAGGATTTGGCTTCTCCAGTGGAAACTGCCATACCCTGCTCACCGATTTTGGCGTATTCATTTATCTTATCCCGCTCTCGAGGCTCAGGAGTTTCGGCGGCAACAGAGGTGCACTGCCCATTTTCTGCAAGGCATGGAGAAGATGTTTATTTTGCTCCTTTAATAGCCTCTTTTCTTCCTTTGCTTCCTGGAGCTTCTTGCAAAGGGCGTCAACTGCAGATAGGGCCTCTCCCTGAAGGCTTTCTGAAGACGTCCCCATTGTGACTTGGGTCACTATATAATCTGTCAAAGACAGATCCTTTTTATCCTTTAAAGGATTGGGATACGCTATCTCCATTACTCTCTCTCCTGACGCACTCTGAGAGAAGCGGGTTATAGGTTTTTTCTTCTTGCCCCTTTGATGGGATGACAGAGAAGTCCATCGAGGCATGGGAACTTTCCTCTTTGTTGGCTCAAGTGCTAAGAGATCCATGCTAGGACTTATGGGAGAGGCACCAAAAGTAGAAAAGGGAGTAGCAAGTAGTAGAGGAAAGTGTGTTGAGACACTGGAGGCGGCATTGAGAGGGAGGCCGAGAAAGTGCTCACGGGGGAAGAGATACCGTAGGGGAGGTAGATATGGGAATGGAACTGGAGCTGAAATGAGGGAAGAAATGGTGGTGGACAGCTCGCGAGAGAAGAGAATATGGATGACGAGGAAGGGGAAACAGTAGAAGATGGGGGAGAGGATACGACCAAAGGAATGGTCACTTGGGTCACGCGAGGAGGGGAAGGAGGAGAGGGAGAAGGGATAGAAGGGACCTTAATAGTTGTAGTAGTGGTAACATCCTGAGTGGATGTTCCCATTGAACATCTTTAGCCGCTTCTTTCTCCTGGGAAGCCAGAGTTATAACTTGTTCTCATGCGCGGAAGGGGACTCTTAGGAGCCTCTTCTTGGGTAGAGCTTGACTCGCCCTCTTTGTCTTTGCCTCTGCCCTTTGGCAAATGTTTTGGCCTGGAAGGTGCGTTTCCCAATGGAGATGTGGTGAAATCTACCCCGAGGTAGATGAGGCCATTCATCCTGCACTAGTGCTCTATTCTCCACAGAGTTTCTTTGACCCTTTCTTCAATGGTCCTGGGGTGATTTAGTTCTCAATCACATAACAAACGGCCATTGTCCCCATCTCAGTGTCAAGATATACCCGATCAACTTCTTGATCAAGCAGTTTGATAACCTTTTTGGGACAATGGCTACACCGCATCGAATGATTTCTGCCAAAACCAAGCGGGAGTGATCCTTTCTTCTGAGCTTGACCTCGTGATACATGTCGATATAAATTTCCTCGATCTATGGAATGTGGATTGGATCGAGTTTGGCCCTGGGAAGGTAATTTCTTGGATCGAAAGTGGGCCTTGCCGGGAAGTTGTGCTTTAGATTGAGCAGTTCTAGCTTTGCAAAACATCTCCGGGCTTTGTGGTGGGAAAGACAAGTGTACCCGCCACCGTGAGGGGGAAAGGAGTTCTACCCTTCTTTCTCTTCAAACGCTTTTCGTGGTAGGTTATGAGCTATCCGGATAGCTCCAATAGATCAACTTGGGGCCGACATATCTTGGAAATTTGGTGGGTTCCCCAAGAAGTTGGCTGCCCTTAGATAGGTGAAGGTGGGAAATTGCGTGAATAAGGCGCCCCACTTCTTCGCTATCGCAACAATGCTCTCGGTCGTATGACCGTGAGTCATGTTTGGCCTCAAAAGGTAGACGATGCCGTAGAAGAAAGCATTGTTAATCTTTGTAAACTATGAAATACTATTTTCTAGCTTCAGCTCTGGGTAGTATTCATATATTTTTACTTGGGGCCAAACCCCGCACGGCTCAACGCCGGATAATCCCTCTCCAAGGCTACAAAGATAAACTACGTAGGAGTTCATGTAGAACCTCCCCGCAGTGGTGAGTTGTTGGAGCTACTCAAATATAGTTCTGCTTATGATCTTCGCCCACTTAAAGCGTTGATCCGGCACATTCTTGTTCATTATCTCCGGTACACTGAGCATCCACTTATGAAAGTAGTGGGAATCAAAAGCCCAAATACTCGCTTAGGAACGTGATGGTATCACTTATTTCCTTAGAGAAATTGCTACGATGAATGACTTGTGGCCATCTAGTTATCACCTTCTTACTTTTTAGGTACACCTCATTCATCAATTACATACACTGGTCTTCGTTGTCCTCCCAAGCCTTGGTGCAGTCTTCTTGGCTTACGTCCACAAAGTACCGGTGGTGAGGAATGCCAAGCATAATTTCGAAGTGCCGGGTAGTGAGGTTGATCACGACCTCACCCTTCTCATTTTGGACACACCTCGTGTCTTTGTTGTAGCAGTGGGCCACTACCATCATGAATTCGTTGTTTACTGCACTGACTGGGATCCCCCAAACAAAATACAAGCCACTTCGCTACCGGCTTTTCCATCCAGGACTTCCTGTGACCCTCTGCTTCTGGCCCGTAGAATATCTTCCATATCGATGTGACCGAGCTCAGAGTCTCTTATATCCAAGTCACATTCTACCTGGGATTCGGGCATCCTAACCCTCTGATATTTGTACTTCATCTCTTCCTCTGTAAGCTTGGCTTTACCCTTAGACTTGGTTGGCCTCTTGCTTGATGTAGACATATGTAGTTCTGAATTCAGTTGCTGATCTGCAAGAAGAAGAAGTGAAACCCAACGCAGAAGAGCCATGTTAGCTGTTAGATCTCCCATTAAAGCATTGACAGAAGGAAGAGTTAGCAATTTTAAGGCCTCAGGGCGCAGGGCGCATGAACACTGCAGGCTGCAGGGTTAAATAGTATGGCACACAGAAGAAGGGTGTTACAAGGGACAAATCAGTGCCAAAGGGTGCAAGGCGCATGGATGCTACACATGACATTTTTGTTGTTGCAAGCCGCCCTTTGCACCATTTATGTGCGTTTTATAACGGGCAAGTAATTTTCATGTTACACGGGGACAGGATGCGCCAAAGGGCGTAGGTTTAGTGTGTGTAACATCATCTTTACATGTGCAAAAGGGGAACTTGGTGCGGTGCAGGAAGGTTTGCATGACATCGTGTTGCTGTAATAGGGGATGCGCCTGTGCCGTTTAACACAATTTTATACTTGGCGCAAGTAAGGCTGGTGTTGCATGGGTGCAGGGTGCACCAATGGCGCAGGTTTTTGAAATGTTACATAGGAGCTCGGTGCGCCAAGAGGGCACAACTGTATTTTATGCAGCAAGCATGGCGAATGCGCCAAGAGGAAAATAGTCTAACACGAACTTCTAAGTCTCCTTTCTTTCTCTGGAGGGGTTTGTATATGTTTTAAGCCTCTTCTGTAGGGTTTTTTGGATGGTGAAGAGGGCATACTAAGGAGATCCAAGTGATTTTTTCTGAGGCAGAGCCCACCTTACCAGCAGATCTGGAAAGAGGAGGAAGAGCATGGGGGAGAAGGACAACAAAACAAAGAAAAGAGGGGTTTACAAATCCATGCCTCCTACTACACAAACAAACAACCAAGCAACAAAAACATAAGAGGAAAAGGACCACCTACCTGGAATATATATAACGTGAGAGACGAGGTGGGGTCCACGAACGTGATACGAGGATGACAGGCATGCTGACAGGTGCAGAGGAACAAAATCTATCACGTGTTTTTTAATTGTGAAAGTGACAGGGCGGATGCGCCTATATATAGGCAAAGGTGCAATAAATGTGCCAACCACTTTTTAAGGGTGCATCAAAACACCTGTCGACACTTCAAACTTTGCACCCTTTGGCACACCAAAACACGTGTTAACACGTGATTATGTGCACCTTTGGCACAAAGAAAATACAGTCAACACTGAAATACGTGTGCCTTTTGCGCACCAAAACATGCGGCACAACAATCATGTTGTTGACACAAAGACGCATGCGCCTTAGCGCATGCAAGAAAGGCACATCACGGGGAGGCACACCAAAACATGTGTGACACTTCAAAGGGTGCGCCAAAGGAAATGAAGGGGGTGCATACTTATTCTGTGTTGCATAGACAAAAGGTGCGCCCAACCAAAAAGGACCAAAATGGTTAAGTTCAGGAAAACTAGATTTCCTTAAAGGGATTTTGCAACGTTCCAACGCAAGGGGTCCCCGATGAGGGACCGTAACAAAATTTGGTATAGGGTTACCCATGAAATTTCCCTCACAATTTTATGGGATAACACGATCTTTAAAAAAATAAGATGCGGTATCCCCATGTGTGGTAGAGATCCCCTCAAACTAGGAACTGATGAGGTGGAAGACAAAATTGGTGAGTGGTTTGATAAAAAGAGGGTGTGATGAAGATAAAGGTGGGTAGATGGGGTAATGGGGTAAAGGTCAAATTAGGAAAATAGGGAAATTAGCTAGGAGAAAGGTAGTGACATTTGAATGCATTTTCACGTATAAATCAGCTATAGGGAAGCAGTTCAAGAGCTTGCAAACTATACATCATCCAAGGTCGATAGGTTTATCCCAACAAGGTTGAAGTGATTCCATTATCCAAGGTATATGATATGGTACGGGAGCACAACGTAGGCTAGGTGCAGGAATGTTTAGGTATGTTCTGGTACACCAAAGGGTGGGTCGGGATAAACAGCACGACAATAGGCAAGGTAAGGTCATTAGGTCAAATAACACGGGTGACAACATCGTAAGGTATAGCAAGCACATTGGTTCAAATGTAATGTTGTTCCTTTTCCAAGCATATAGGTCATGGCACGGGTAGGGCCTCTTATGGGTAAAGAACAAGGACCTAAACACAAATAAGGACGTGTGTAGGTAATGGAGGCTTATAGGTAGGTTGCAATAAGGGTGGGTAAGGTCAAACGGTGGTGGGATTAGATAATTTGTAAGTTAAAAATAGGGAAAAATGGGCTATAAGTGAAATGGCAGATAATAGATGTTGGTTTAGGTATAACCGCTATTGTTTAGTAGGGGCATGGCCCTAACCGATGTCGATCTCATCCACTTGGTTTTATAAGGTAAAAATTCTATATTTTATGGAATCATTGTAGTCGTGTGTCTTCTGAGAAAATGACAGAGCACTTTTGACTTTTACCTGTCATGGAGAAAAGGACAAGGTAACATACCTAGCTGAGGTGGAGAGTACCGGTTGGTGAGAGGAGTTGGCTAGACGGGTCCACAAGATCAGTGTGGTTGATTTGATTAGGTAGAGTGGAGGATTGCATTTGGTGATTTCCACATGGAAAAGGTGGGAGAAGGTTCAGGGACCACTAGCCCAATGGCCAGCCATGCCCCCACAAATGATGTGCATCGCGACGAGGTAAGATTTGATCCCATTCCTCATTTGTTAGGTAGATCTATTTATAGAAATTGGACTAGGGTAAAATGGGTTTTTTTGGGCTTTCATCAATTTTGAATTTGGGAAGAAAATGGGTGAAATAATAATGGAGGAAGGTGTAGTTAGGTGAATGAGGGTGGGGGAGGGGTTGAGGGATGATTTGAGTAGGAATGGGTGGGTAGGTAGGGAGAAATGGGGAATTTAGGAGAATTAGGGCCCCACATTCGTGGATTGTCGCCGCGACAATGACCAACGCTCAAGGGTCACAATGTCACGCTGGGAGTTAGCCAAAGATCATCATGGATGGGGTGACCAATGTCAATTTTGGGAGACTATGGTTGGTCGATATTAACCGATGTCAGTCATCATTTGGAGGAAATTGGGCCAAAATGAAGGTTAGTTGGTGGGTGAGATAGGTGAGAGATAGAAGGTATAGTTTCCTAAAAGGTTTCGGGTAAGGGGGATAAATAGGTATGGTCAAGGGGTGTGAAATTGAGATTGGGGGAGAGGTAGTCGATTAGGGTTGGGGTGGGTAGATAGGCCATGAGATAGGAGAGGTTTTGGTCAAACATCTAACCCTGGAGTTGAGTATGGTCGGGGTCTAATGATTTTATGGTTTTTTGTATGCAAGTGAGGGACCATACTTATGGATGCATGATAAGGTGTCACCTCTATTACTAGATTTTCGAGGGGACGTGACCAATGAGGAGTGGAGGCACATGACCGAGGTGGGTCTGATTGGGATTCGATGTTATAGGCATATAGCTCATGATCCAAGTTTGATGGTCACTCTCATCGATAGATGGGATTCTGCAACCAACATGTTCCATTTACCGAGGCTTGAGAGATGACCGTCACCTAAGGATGTTTAATGTGGATTTTACAACATGTTTAGTAGGAGGCAGTGTGTATTCTATTTTTTTAGAGGCATCGAGGAGTTGATGCCGGTAGTATTTGGAGAGGGGATGGAGGAGATGATATTTCATAATAAAATCCTTAGCTATGGAGAGATGTACGCGGCCCATCTTGAGGAGATGAGGCTAGGGTTTTGATTATGGAGGCAGTGTGTTTTTTGCACCATCCAAATGTAGAGGGTGCCTTTACCATGAGCACTAATATGGGAGTCCTTCATGATATGATGGAGGAGAGGACTTGTTTTTCCTAAGCAACCTCTACTTCACTAGTTATCCAAGGAGCTGAATGGGGCTCTTCACTTATGCTGCACTTTTCTTCTGCAGAGGTAACGAGTTGGTGGTGAATTGGTTTGCCCTACAGCATTTGAGCCATCATGTCCAAGTGTTTGACCGATCGAGACATGAAGATACTGAGGTTGTAGACTAAAACCTAATCTAACTTGCCAAGGAGACAGGGTAAGAAAATGCATAAAATAAAACCTAAACTACAAAGGTGATGCACCGAGGAATGAAGAACACCTGTCTTGCCAATAAACACAAACCATAAAAATGCAATGCAAGATCATGCACAGATAACCAGATTCACAGTGAAAGATCAGGAGGATGCAAATGAACACAGAGAGGGTTGAGAATCATCCACAGACATGCATTAATTTTCTCCAAAGATTGATACAACACACTGCAAAATGCCAAGAGGCAAAGTTGCATTACAGTTTCAAATGGGAGGTTTTAACTCCACAAGTTCACCTGCCAAAGAGAAGAAGGGAGGGGCAAAACAAGAATGTCCAACCTTTAGAAAGAAGCCCCTCCTTACAATTTATAGGAAGAATGAGAGAGAAAAGAGAGAGGAATTCCAAAATCTACCCCAACCACCTCCAAATGCACTTAACTCATCTCATTATGATGGTAGGTGAGAACCCCAGCGAACCCAAAAGTGGCGAACTGTATTTTGCATTTTTAAGAATTTTTTTCTCACCCAATTAAAGATATCCAATCAGTAGTTGGATAGAGGACCTCGTAAGCTTTCCAAAAGTCCAACCTTGCATGAATCCGAGCTCCTACCAAAAAGTTATGGCCATCTCAATATCTCGCGCTGTGGTCTCGCTCTGTGCATCCTTCGCTCAAAAAATGTCAAGGCCTCTCTCAGGTGCGCCATGGCGCATCCATGTGTGTGTCGACATCCATGCACATGCACCAAGGCACAACTTTTTTCCCTATCACACTCATTGTCATGCGCCATTTCGTGCGCCAAGGGCGCATCCTTTACCGACACTTCGCCGACATCCCATTTCGTGCGCACATCTTTCTCGCGCTTTCAAGCGCCAAGCATCCATTTTCTCGTCGACACTTTCATTGTCATGCGCCATTTCGTGCGCCAAGGGCGCATCCTTTTCCCCGACACTCATTTCATGCGCCACTTTCGCGCGCATTTTCCTAAGGCACACTCATTGGCATCATTTTTTGCCATGCCACTCATTTTCCATTGTCGCACTGTCCATTTCGTGCGCCAAGGGCGCATCATTTTACCCTGCGACATCATTTCATGCACCACTTTCGGCGCCAAGGGCGCATCATTTCATCGCTGCACATCATTTTCGCACACTTTCTAGTGCCTTGGGCGCATCCTTTTGACACTCATTTCCATGCGCCATTTCTGTGCGCCAAGGGCGATAAATGTCAGGGATTTGAGCTTCTTTGATCTCTAGAATCTTCTGCTTGTCTATATCTACCTGGGGAAGATATATACAACAATTTGGCGACTCAATGGGATTACCTCGCTCTAGGTAGAAGATCGCTGGCCTTTTAGCAATCCATCGGGGCATGGAGTCATAAGCAATAACTCAAAACCAACCTCGATATCCGATCCCGAACCCGATATCGCAACCCTTCTTCGAGAGCACATGCTGAAACTCAGAGAAATCAACCTAGAGCAACAAAACCTGTGCCAAAGCACTTAGGGAAACAAAACCTAACTACAACAAGACAATGTGCATACGCACTTAGAGGAATTGAAATCTAGGCTAATATTTACAAGGGTAAACCTTTTCCTTTTAGTAGAATGTTTAAGATAGATTCCGTTAACCGAATCGGAGTTCTCCTCCATCCAAAGTAGACAATCGAAGGCATTACTACTTTTACATCCCGTGACCATGTAGGGGCCACTCCAAATGGCATCAAACTTGGAATGCCTTCCCGGTTTTGCCCGATCTCGCATCCCATTTCGTAACTAGGTCCCCTTCCCAAGGTCCTTGCTTTGCTTTCTTATCAAACCATCTTTTACTAAGGCCTGATCTTTCTCAATTGTTTGAATCGCATGTTCTCTAATTTCTTCCAATTCCATCAACTCGCATACCTAGCCTCCATCGGTTCAAACTCACCAACTCCAACCGCTTCATGAACTCCAATGTAGGCAGCTTCTAATGATATAGGCACACGCTCTTTTCCATAGACCAACTTGTAAGGGGAATTACCTCAGACCTCTTTTTGTGTTATTCTCACCCATAATGCTGATTTTAGCTTGGTATGCCATGTTCTTTGATTTTCATCCGTAGTCCTCCCGATGATTCTTAGCAAATTTTTGTTCGTGGACTCTCGCTCGCCCATTACCCCGCGGTAATAATTTGAAGAGGTGCTCAAATAGATTCCATTCTCGACAGCCCATTCTCGTAATCTTGAACCTATAAATGCCAATGCATTGTCTCGATATGATAGTGGCCGCACACCGAACCTCGGTCACTATTCCTTCATAAAAGTCTAGTATGTTAGACTCATTTGCTTCTTTGAGCGCCGCGCTTCGGTCCACTTGGTGAAATAGTCCGCTGCCGTGAGAATCCACTTGTGGCCTTGGCTTGAGTTTGATTGATGACCCCGACGAAGTCCAATCCCCATCGCATAAATGGTTGGTCAACCAAATTGGGTGCAATGGAAGTGCCGCTAGTCTTTCTTTTCCCGTGAAGAGTGCACATTTCTTGCACTTTCTTATCCATGTATAGCAAGCCATCAAGACCGCCGCCAATAATACCCTCGCCTTCATTATCTTGAGAGTCATTACTCATGGGGCGAAATGTCCTCCAATCTCTATCGTGAAAATCTCGTAACACCCTTTTAATTTGATTTGTCCCAATGCACCTCAATAGAACTCCATTGATGTCTTTCTTAAACAAAACACCATCAACAAGCACATATGGAATGGCTTGTAATCTGAAGTATCTCCTCTTTGCTTTGCTCATTTCTGGGGGGCATAGGCCTGTCTGTAGGAAGTGTATCACATTCTGAGTCCAACAAGGAGTAGGCACATCATCATTTTCTTGTTCTTGACCATCCTGTAGTACCAAGATAGCCTCTTTTTCATTACCTGCTTCAACTTGTTGACTCAAGGCTAGCTGCTCACATAGTCCCTTCCCACGTACTAGTTTGGTGACCTTGATCTCGATGTCATATTCCATGACACGAGTTATCCATCCCGCACGCTTTCTCATTCGATCCTTGTTTAGAAGGAAGTCCCCGACTCCCGCATGAGAGACCAATAATTGATCTTGTTGTTCGAGACTAGGTGCTTGAATTTCTTTAAGCTCCCGACACGCAAGGACATGCTTTTCAATGAAAGAGTACCTAGTTTCGTATTCCTCCAAGCCTCGATCAAGAAAGCAACTCAAGTTGTTCTAATCCTCCTTTGTTTTGTTGTACCAGATTGCAGTAAATCGTGTCCCCACCACCAAAGGCATATAAAGACGAAGTCCTTGAGAAGTCTGATTACGAGAGTCGAGCTTGAGATATAGCCTCTTTTATTGCCTCAAAACTTGCCTTGCCTTCGATGTCCACTTAAATGCCATACTCTTCTTTAACATCAGCGTTATTGGCTTACAAGAGCAAAAAAATTGGAACAAATCATGGACAAAATTGATCCTTCCCAAGAAGCTTTCAAGAGCCTTCTTGTGACTTGGCAATGGCAATGCTCGAATTGCTTCAACTCTTTCTGGGTCAATCGTCAACCCTCCTTTTAAACAATATGGCCTAGAAGTTTTCCTCGTGAGCCAAGAATATGCATTTTTTGGGATTCAATGATACCCCAAATCTTCTACATCTCTGAAATACTTGCCTCAAATGACAGAGGTGATCCGCTGCATTTTTGAGAATACAATGATGTCATCAAGATATATCAAAACTATTTTATTGATCAACCCCTTGAATGCCATATCCATTGCCCTTTGAAAGTGGCCCCAAAGATTCGATAGCCCAAATGGCATCTTCAGAGGCATAGTCCCCCATTCGTGGTGAAAGCCATCTTGAATTGGTCATCTTCTTTCACCATCACCTCGATTGCACCCCGAGTAGCCATCTAGAGAGAGAATCTCTCTCAACCGGATACTACTTGCAATATTTGTTCCATCAAGGAAGTGGGTAATGGTCTTTGAGAGATGCCCTGCTTAGGTCTCGAAATCCACACACAACCTGATTTCTCCACTCTTCTTCCCGACCGAACCAAGTTTGCAACCCACTTGAGTGCTTGATCGGAATATAATGCTTGCCTCTATTAGCTTATTTAGCTCTTTCTTCATTAGAGGTTCAATGTGAGGGTTGACTGGTCTCTCGCTTCTACCCGATGGGCTTAGATCCGGATCCAATTCTATGGTATGTTGTGCCAAATTTGGATCGAATCCTCTTAAGTCTTCATAGCTCCAAGCGAAGACATCTGGAAATTCTTGGCAAAGTCAGTATGAAATCTGATTTCTCCCGCTCAAAGGGCCACTTTACCAATTTGAAGTGTTTTGCCTTCCCCAACCGGAATTGGCTCAATCTTCTCTCTCTGACTCGTATGTTAGCCTTTTCCTTACGGAATCGGTCGTTAGGGTCAAGATAGACTCCAATGTTACTAAACCCTTAGAAGCTTGTTTGTCCGCAAGCCGCACTACTTGATCCCCATACCGCTCTAATCTGCCCCGATTCCTAGCCGAGAATTCAGCCTCTTCAGTAAGAAATCGACGATCTGTGATCGCTCTCAAACACCTACCACCTTGTGTTATTATCTCGAATCGCTGCCTCACAATCACATGGATATGTGGCTGTGTTTTTCCCTTTCGATGTTGTCAACCACATCAAACGTTGCTCCAACCGCCGCGAGCCTATCTCGCGACTTCATTTTTCTTCCCCGGGTATGGACACAATGTCAAAGCTTCAAATCCTCAATGAGGTCCCATACCCTATTCTCAGTAGCTCTTCAAAGAAGTCGCTTTTTCAGTAGATGTTGTCCCCTAACTTGGTTGACGATTAGCTCGCTATCTCCAAACACCGCAAGTTCTTTATGCCCCTTTTCCCGCCCAATGAATTCCATGAATCAATGCTTCGTATTCACCGTGTTGTTTGAACAGAAAACTGAAACGAAAAGCTGAAAAATATTTGATGTCTTGTGGTGAAATCAACATCGCACCACCTCCAAAGACTCTTGTCTCGCTTCTCGAACCATCGAAAAATAATTTCCAAACTTTGTTTTCATCCTTTGTTCAGCCGAATGATGTCGAATGGGTGAATTTTCTTCGTGTATACAATACACGCCCAATTCGATTCTTCAATTTCCTCAGATGGGTCAAATTCATGACTCTTGTTTGCCCATTCATCCAAAGTTAAATCAGAATTCCTCGACCTTAGTACTGCTTTCTAGATCACTTGAACACTCCTCCCGATCAAAAGCCGAGCAATTTGCATTGATAGGATTTGGTACATGAGGCTCAATATGGAAATTGGCAATTGGTTCTCGACTCGATTGCTGCTTTGCTCCATACCTTGTCCTAAAATCATGTGTGACCAATCTGCAGATAAATATCCACCGATTTTTGCAAAGTGAAGTCTCTCGATAGACACAACGCAAAGAGTGGCGGAAGGTCAATCACAGCATACATCTTGTAGAATCAGTAACATTAGGACAGAATGTAGTGTTAGGCTTAACCCTTTCGATGACCCCAACAGCTTCCTACCGCTGCTCCATCTAGTTGCACTACTCCTTTCAAAGACTCGGCTCATACTTTCAAACCCAAATGATCCGCTATTTGCTTTGGCATCACTGAACTACTTGCCCCTGAATCTATCATGCAGTTGTGTACCAAGTGGTTTCCAACAATCAATGAAACATAGAATGGTGGAGGCTTCAAATTTTTCCTTGTCTCGCCCCCATCATGTCAGCACCGCATTAGTGAGAACTTTCTCATGTCCCCGGGTTTGATACATTTCAAGTGCGCGTGACCAATTAGCCATCAGAGCTTGCAATAAATCTCGCCGCCTCTCGGGATCGCAAGTGATTCCCACATGGAAATGTTCACATGTGTCTTCTTCATTTGATCGATGATGTCAAAGGGGATGAATTGTCCTTTGTTGTCCCTTACTTGGCGCAACCTTTTCTGGAGCTTGAACAGGTGCATGTGTTGCTACAACAGGTACCTTAGGTTGATTTTGCACATTTGGAGCTGCGTTTGGTCTATTGACCCCTTGTTGTGTAGGAGTGGACTGAGAAACAACTGGATTACACGGTTGTCCCTCTCCTATATTTCTCTTCTTTGACCGTGTGTTGGCAGCCACGCCTTGAAAAGGTTGTTGGTTAACTCCACGTAAGTCTTCCGCTTTGCCAATCGCCAATGTGGTTTCGCTGAGGTCCTTCTTTGTTGCATTTCTGCTGATTCTCCTCCTCCTGCTTGGTTCTTGAGGAACACCAATGGTTTGCACCATCAAGGCCTCGATTTAGTGCACCATTGAAACATGCCGACCGATTGTGGAGAGATTGCAAGGGTAACACCACCGATTCTCGTGCCATGTTATTTTGTGTCGACCAAGGCTCTTGAGGACGCTGCATTGCATTTGGATCATACTGGCCGAAATGGCCTCTGCAGCTTGAGGTTGTCCTTGGTTTTGGTTTTGATTTGCAGCCCGAGGTGGTGGTCTATTTTGTTGGTATGGGGGCCTAGCTTGCACTGTGCTTGAGGCCGATATGGTCTAGACTTTGAGCTTGTTGTCTTTTTGATAGTCACTAGCTCATTTCCAAGGTTCTCAGCAGCTTGTTTCATGACCTCCTCGCAATTCCTTTGAAGTATTCAAGAAGTCGACGCCTCATTATTGCTTTGATTTCTAGGAGTTGGAATGGGATTCAACTCGTGCTTGATCGTCAGAGGATTTCCCATATCCGGATAGAGAGGCATTGTGGCCTTGTGCAAGCTTTCCACTGATCAAACAGCTTCTCTTCCGATAGCCGTGTCGTAGGCCCCCAGCAGCATTGTCCCTCCCATCGATTGATCATCATGGCTATGTCTCAATTTATAGCCTTTAAGAAATAAAGGAATGCTCCTTCGGCGGTGGTCTCACAAATATTGGAATCCTGTCCCATGTCCGTTGGAATCAAGTTGAAATCTGTCATTTGTTCATTAGAGCCCTTTTGATTGTTGTCACTGCTCCAATAAAGATAAATTGTCCGCCTCTCCCCGAATCGGTCAAAAGAGCCGAACAAAGTTGGTTCCAATTGTAATAGACCCCGCCGGCTCCTAAACCATCAGAAGGCCTTACCTTTGAAAGATGAAGCCAACAACTTGACCGCAACATCCATTTCATTTATTTCGTGGATCGCACATGCATTAGCAATATCCTGATGTGATCAATAGGAGTAGTATGATTTTCTCCCGTAAAATAGGGTATATTCTTTAGTGCCGCAACCGAATTTGATTCTCGAGCATTTAGGCAAGTGGACTACTACCCGTGAAATTGACAAAGGGATTCGTGGTAGATGTGCCATTATGATTGGCCTAAGAACCCCGGGTCGATGCGAGAAAAGGCCTACCAGTGGAGGTGTAGACAAAGTCCTCGTTAGGTGGAGATGGTGATCTTTGTGGTCTTCTTCCTCTCCTCCTCCTCCCGGTGATAGTTGCAAGTGGAAAATAGCCCTCTTCTCAAGTATTAGACCTGGTTCAAATTCTTCTCATGTGCCTGGGAAACTTTTGCTACTACACCGCTGAATTCTATCCCTTCGGAGTCGCCAGATGTGTTAGAAAAAATGAGCCTCAAAAGGCTAGACTTCTGCCAAGTTACACACCAAACCTGACAATATTTAAAAAATAGAATTTTAAAAGACCTGTATTTTTGAGATTTTAGAGTTTGGAATTTGATTTGGAATGACAAATCCCAAAATCCAAAATGCCGACTTCCAAAACCCGAAATCAAAATCAAAAAACCATGAAATTTTGAAAGTCAAAATCTCAAAAATCTAAGAATACCCTTTTGAAGATTATCCCCCGATCTATCAACTGGTGAAATTTTGACTTGTTTCGAGCAAGTTAAGTCCTTGAAAATTGATTTCAAAGTTCAGCCCAGAAGGTGAAAATATGAAATCAGAAAACCTCGTAATTTTTAAGTCCGAATTTCTTGAAAGTTCCTTCAAATCTGTGGAATGACCTCTTGTCCCACCGGCATGCCAAAACTATTGATGGCAAATCACAAAGACCCCCGAATGTCTCGCAACACGATGGGTTGAGACTCTCAAGCATGATCAGATAACATGGAGCTTTTCCCAAGTGTGGGACTCATAAATCGGAAAAGCTCTCCTGATGAAGGCCGGTTCCTATTCCTCTGTTCAGATGCACACGTAAAAAATGCAGAGGGTTTACTAAAACCTAATCTAACTTGCCAAGGAGACAGGGTAAGAAGATGCATAAAATAAAACCTAAACTACAAAGGTGATGCACCGAGGAATGAAGAACACCTGTCTTGCCAATAAACACAAACCATAAAAATGCAATGCAAGATCATGCACAGATAACCATATTCACAGTGAAAGATCAGGAGGATGCAAATGAACACAGAGAGGGTTGAGAATCATCCACAGACATGCATTAATTTTCTCCAAAGATTGATACAACACACTGCAAAATGCCAAGAGGCAAAGTTGCATTACAGTTTCAAATGGGAGGTTTGAACTCCACAAGTTTACCTGCCAAAGAGAAGAAGGGAGGGGCAAAACAAGAATGTCCAACCTTTAGAAAGAAGCCCCTCCTTACAATTTATAGGAAATGAATGAGAGAGAGAGAGGAATTTGAAATCTACCCCAACCACCTCCGTAATGCACTTAACTCATCTCATTATGATGGTAGGTGAGAACCCCAAATAACCCAAAAGTGGCGAACTGTATTTTTTGCATTTTTAAGAATTTTTCTCACCCAATTAAAGATATCCAGTCAGAGTTGGATAGAGGACCTCGTAAGCTTTCCAAAAGTCCAACCTTGCATGAATCCGAGCTCTACCAAAAGTTATGGCCATCTCAATATCTCGCGCTGCTGGTCTGGTCTCCGCTTCCCGCCGCGCCAAAATGTCAGCGCCTCCCGAAGGTGCGCCATGCGCATCCATGTGTGTGTCGACAT
Organism: Taxus wallichiana var. yunnanensis; assembly: GCA_018340775.1. NCBI lineage: Eukaryota > Viridiplantae > Streptophyta > Pinopsida > Cupressales > Taxaceae > Taxus > Taxus wallichiana. The sequence goes on along the minus strand of CM031234.1, from coordinate 678,886,913 downwards.
CCTCTTACGTGTGCCAAGGCAAGTGCACACACTCCATTGTGTCGCGCTTCCCAAGGGCGACACTCCGATTTCATGCGCCATTTCCGTGCGCCAAGGGCGGGCGCATCTCTTTACCCCTTTAGCCGACACTCCATTTCATGCGCGCACTTTCGCGCGCCAAGGGCGCATCCTTTTAGTGTCGACACTCATTGTCATGCGCCATTTCGTGTGCCAAGGGCATCCTTTACCCCGATCATTTCACATCCATTTCATGTGCGCCATTTCTCGCACTCTTCCGGCGCATACATTTTTTCTGTCAACACTCCGACACTCATTGTCATGCGCGCCACTTCCGTGCGCCAAGGGCGCATCCTTTTCCTCGCCGACATCCATTTCATGCGCCACACTTTCGCGCCTTGGGCGCATCATTTTAGTGTCGACATCATTGTCATGCGCCATTTCGTGCTGCCAAATGTCGTGATTTTTGATTTTGATTTCTATATCTTCTCTGCTTGTCTATATCTACCTGGGGAAGATATAGTCACCATTTGATGATATACCGACATCAGGTATCGTGCCGGAAGATGGTGAGGATGTACATGAGACCATTTTGAGATGATACTGTATTATTTTTTGTATATATGTTATATGTATTTATACACAGACTTGTCAATTTATAGATGATGGTATTTATAGTAGATGATGGTATATATGTGTTGATGGTGTGATTTTACATTTAGATTTGTTGATTAAATTATTGTGTATCCATGGAAACAGGTATTTATATGGAGTCATGCTTGTTTATAGATGATGGTATTTATAGATGGAGGTGTATTTTTTTAATTTCTATTATTATAGGTATGGATGATTCCAACTAGGTGGATTAGGCATGATGGAGTTAGGTCAATTTAGGGCATGGAGTCAAGTTGAGTCATGATTGAGTTGGTTTAGGCATGGTGGAGTCAGGTTAGGTTTTTAGGCATGATTGAGTCAGGTTGGTTTAGGCATGGTGAGTTAAGTTTTAATTTGAGTGGATTTAATTCTGAATTTAATGTCCAAGTTAAGGTAGTAACATGGGGATAAATGGTGATGTATATACATGTTATGGCTTAAATTCCCAAATATTTTCTATATGTGGAAATATGAAATGATAAATGAATGATTTGATGATGTGGTAAAAATGTGTATTAATTGATGCTTGTTTGGTTTAATTTCCAGTTATTGATATAAAATGGAAACTAACTAGGGTAGAATGTGAATAGGAAAGTGAAAGGGGAATTGGTTAGGGTAAAGAGTGGCCGAGCTAACCTCCAAGGGCCCCATGCCCTCAAGTGCTACCTACATAGTCCCGAGGAAAAAGGGGCCTCAAGCCGATGTAGTTCTCCCATAAGCTAGGGAAGATTATGATGAAGTAGAGGAATGGGTTGGTAGGTGTTAGGCATGGTTGAATGTAGGTCATAGGCATGATTGAGTTTAGGTCATAGGCATGGTTGAGTTGTTTTAAATATAGGTGTCGATGATCTGGTCCTATATAGATAATCAATAAGTAATGAGGAAGGTGAATGGTAAGAGGTGGCAAAAGAGCCACTTAATTGATAAGAACCCTAATGAGTCTACCATACCCAAGATGGGCTTATGAACGTAAGACCCTAAAGGCATTGCATAATGGACCATTCTAAGGGTGAAGAAAGTCACATAATCACAAAATGTCATGGTTGTGGCAAGTCCCTTGAGTAAAGAGGAAATTAGGATAAAAAGGCAATGAGGTGAGAATGGGTGGTTTAGCATAACTTAGTGTACGACAACATGTTTTTCTAAAAGAAACCCAAGATCAAAATAGGCAAGTCCATGATGAAAATTTCATCATTTTCTTCATTTTTTTTTTTTTTAATAGACTAGATCAATGTGGGAAGTCTATATGGGATGAGTATATTATCTCCTTGAGGTCTTCATGAAGTTGATCGATGTGGGAAGCTTCTGATATTTTTATTATATTTTTTGAAATGACTTTATATAGTTGTCCTTCAAGGGAGCAATTCTATTTATAGTGGTGGAAATAGAGTGAAGAGATGTCCCTTTTGAGGGAGTCATCTTTTTTGAAGTTTGACTCAAGGAGTTATCCCTTTTTTTTTTGACATTTAAGTCATGGACAAGACTATAGAGGAAGATTAGGTTCTTGTTTAGAAGACAAACCATAAACACAGAGTTAACTATGAAAGGGTGGTTTTGAGTGATGAACGACCATGGGATTCCATCCTAGAGAAGATGAAAAGTATCCATGAGAATCATGCTATGAGTAGAGCCATGGTACTCATATTGAAGATAAGGCTAAAAGGTGATGGGTAATCACATGATTCTTGTTTAGTCATGGATCCTCAAAATGGGTAATATGGAAGGTGAACAACACTCAAGGGATGAGTGATCAACTGATAAAAAGTGATATAGAACTTGATGTCAACAATAAAATGGTCAAAGATGCAAGGCATTAAGGGGCTCAGTTCGGGTTTACCTTCGAGTGAAGACAAATGATAAGCACCTGATCCATAGGCATGGGTAACGATATAGGGTCCAAGCCAATTAGGAGAAAATTTTCCCATTTACTTTTCTCTCTTTGGTTACATGTTGATTTTCCTTCAGATGAGGTCACCGACCTGAAAGGTTCATTCATGAACACATTTTTCATAGGCACATTTGATACATTTTTGGTAGATTTGGAGATGGTCAAGAGCATTGAGACAAACATTCATCTAATAACTCAAGTTGCCAAACGATCTTGGTGAAAGTCATCATCATTGAGCATGTCTTGTAGTGAGATGCAGAGAGATGGAATCTAGACTTCGAGAGGTAAGACAACCTCAGTACCATAGACTAGAGAAAAGGGTGTGGCAGCAGTCAAAGTGTGAATACTAGTGCGATAAGCCCACAAGGTGAAAGGAATGTGTGTATGCCAATCCTTCCCAGTATCATTGACTACCTTCATAAGAATTTTGTTCAAGGTTTTATTGGTCGATTCAGGCTTGCCATTGGTTTGTGGGTAATAAGGTGATGAGAAACTAGTTGATGCCAAAAGTGTCACACATAGTTTGTGTAGGGTTTTGTTTTTGAATTGCTTTCCATTATCAGTGATGAGGTGGTGAGGAACACCAAAGCAAAAATGATGTGATGGTTGATGAATTCACATATTTTCTCAACTTTTGTAGAAATGAGGGGAATGGCCTCTACCCATTTAGTGTAATATTCAATAGTGGTTATGATCCATTGGTGGCATTGTGAAGAATGGGGATTGATCTCACCAACAAGATCCAAACCCCATTGAGAGAAAGGCCAAAGGTCTCGTAACCTGTAAGGCATGACTAGGTGTGTGATGAGATTAGCATGTTGTTGGAATTTCACACAACATTTGACATAATCACAACAATCATGGTTTAGGGTTGGCCAATAATAGCCAAGGTGAAGAATGTTTTTACGATAAACTAAACCACTAAAGTGACCTCCACAAATTCCATCGTGGACTTCCTTAATGGTGTAGGAATTTCAGAACTTGTAAGGCATCGTAAGAGAATACATCAAAGCCATGCTTATAAAGAAGACCACCCATGATGACATAACGAGAGACACTTTTAAGAAAGGCACATGTTGTCCATTACGAGTGAGATCGGTGGGTAGAATGGAAAGGGAAAGATAGTCTGTATATTTCTTATACCAAAGGTCACGTGGGTCAAACAATGGTTCCAATGGAGTAGACCTCACGAGGTAAATAAGAGGGTGATTGTAGCCTTTATTGTGACAAATATTTTAGAGTCAATGGGTGAAGTAGGTATCTGAGAAGCCAAGTAGGCCATGGTATCCACAAATTTATTGGTAGAACGTGGGGTGGTTTGAAGTGTATAATGGTCAAAGGTGGTCAAAAGTATGTCTACGTGATGTTTATACTTTTGAAGTATCTCATTACGACACTAGTATATACCATTGACTTGGTTTATGACCAACTGAGAATCACCAAAGATATTGATGGACTTAACATCTAAGGCATAAGTAGCCTGGAGACCCAATACGAGTGCTTTGTATTCAAAATATTTTTTGTACAATCAAAATCAAGTTTGAAAGACAAAGGCATAGGTTCACCATCAAGAGGAATGAGGATAACACCAGCCCCACCCCCACGCTGACACTTGGAGCCATCAAGAAGAGTGTCATTTGGTAAGTGGGTTCATCTAGGGAGAGGGTAGCTATAGACTCATCTAGGAAATCAAAGTTAGATGGTTGATTCCTAAAATAGGTGCATCACCAGTTGGTCAACGATAGCCTAGCCCTTGATGGACTTTTGATGAATGAATTCAAGGTCGAGGTCAAAGAAGAAGCATAAGCCAACGTGCGGCACATTGATGTTGATAGGGTTTGGCATACATATAGTGTAATGGGTCAATATTAGTAATGATGAAGGTTTTGTGGTTGAGTAGGTAATGGCGGAGTTTGGTGGTGAAGAAAACTAAGGCTAAGAGAGTTTTTTAGCATGGGTATATCTAGTTTTGTAGTCCAGAAGGGTACGACTTATGTAATAAACCACTTTCTCTCTGTGTTGCTCATCATGATGAGCAGCATGACACCTAAAGAATGGTCAATGGTGGAAATATATAGGTAAAAGGGTTGGTCATCCTTAGGAGGAATGAGCACTGTGGTTAAGGAGGTATTTTTTTAAGGCTTCAAAGGCTTTATGGCATTCATCATCCCATTTGAATGAAACATCTTTCTTGAGAAGATGATGAAATGGTTGACAGTGGTCGAAAAGTTATGAGATAAAATGATGAATGGATTGCAACTTACCTTGTAGGCTTCAAAGTTGATGAGATTAGTGGGTGGAGGCATTTCCAGAATAGCCTTGACTTTAGCAGGATCAACTTCTATGCCATGCAAAGAAATGATGAAACCCAGAGTTTTTTCCAAAAGTACCACAAAGACACACTTCTTTGGTCGAAGACACACACAATACTTGATGAGGTGGTCAAAGATGACCTTAAGGATGGGTAGGTGTTCGGTTCGATGTTTAGATTTGGCAAGAAGATCATCTACATAATCTTCCAATATGTGATGCATGATGTCATGGAAGATGTAAGTCATGGCTCACTTGATATGTAGCACCAACATTTTTAAGGCCAAAAGGCATGACTCGATAGCAAAAAGTCCCCCAAGGGGTGATGAAGGTAGTCTTGTGTTGATCTTCTGGAGCTAGTAATATTTGATTATAACCCGAGAAACCATCCATGAGTGATAGCATTTCATGGCCAGTGGTGAGATCAACTAGTTGGTCAATGCCTGGTAGGGGAAAATCATCTTTGGGACAAGCTAGGTTGAGGTCATGGAAAGTCCATGCAAATGCGGAGTCCCCTATCACCTTTGTGATAGAACGATGTTAGAAATCCATTGGGGATAGTCAATGGGTAAGATGAAGGAAACTGAGAGAAGGCATTGAAGCTCTTCTTTGACTAAAGAGAGAATGCAGGATGCATTTTCCACAGCTTTTGTTTGATGGGTTTGGCATCAGAATGGTTACGATATTGTGGACCATGATTTTTGGGTCAATACTAGGCATATTGGCATAGACCAGAAAAACATTTGCTATGGTCCCGAAGGAAAGAGGTGAAAGGCTTCTTTTAGAGTCTAAGGATTGGCCTATCTTTAGAATGTGTGGGTCATCCTGAAGTGTTAATGTTGATTTCAATGGTCGATTCATTCAACATGGTTTACATCTCAGAAGGTAACAACCAATGAATATAAGAATCTTCCGCACCAAGGTAAGTGAGGATGGATTCATCATCCTGACATTGAATGACATTAATAATAGAAGGTGTATCATCATCGATCATGTCAGGATACAAGAATGGGAGAGAAGAGGGAGCCTCACCATCACATTGATAGGTCAGAGGTCCCAGGGAAATGGTGTTTATGAAAAAAAAAAAAAGTTAGGAGGAATAGATTCGGATCTATGGACTCATGGGTGAAGATGGTAATGTGGGTGAATGAGGTGGGGAAGGTTTTCCATCCTAAATGAGGTCGATGAGCCTTCTTGGAAGGTGGTGCATCAAAACCAATGCCACTACAGGTCATTGTGTTTACGAGAGGTACAAAAAAATGACAATGGGCAGCCCTGTTCATAAAAAGCCAAAGCCAAATCCTTTCCACGCACCGGTGGAGGAAAGTGTGAGTGAAGTGGTGGTTAGTGAGGGAGTGTAGGTCGATGAAAATGGTTGGGTTTGGGATGGAGGTTTGGGTTTATAGTGGCAATATCAAGTCCCCCATATGTTAGATTAGTGTGAAGGTGGGGAGGACCATAAGGAAAACCTCACCTATGCGGATGTCATAACTGGGGTGTTAACACAGGTTCCCATACTCTTACAGGTGAGGAAGGTGTCGATATTGTATAGGTGATATTCCCCTAGAGTGAGGCATTGAAAAAACACCTTCTAAGGGATCAATAGTCGATATGTGGGTAGTGGGGGATAGATGACTCACTAGATGATGGGGAAATAGGTGAGTCAATAGAGAGGCCATTGAACAGCAATAGTAGGGATAGCAAGGTTAGATGCAGGGAGAGGTGGTGGTAGTCTTGGTGGATGGGCTTATAGGTGAAGGTGAAGTAGGGATAGTGGTAGATGCCTTGACTGGTACAAGCACATCATTGGGCTAGTATAGCATGTTACAGGTCTTGAAAGGTGATGGGTCAAGGGGATGGTGTAATTATGTCCCTCATGTTCAAATTTGAGGCAATGTGTAAATTCAAGGGACACAACCCATGGCATGGATCCAAGGTCACCAAGCAACAATTATACTAGAACTCTCCTTCTAGGACATAGAAAAGTTTTGGGATAATGTGGGGACCCACGCGACATGGAGAATGATGGTACCTAGGGTAGAGGTCATGGCATCAAGGAGCACAACATAACTCAAGGTTACCATGCATGTAATCGTAGGTATGTATGCATTTGGTCATATGCATGGGAGGAGATGATGTTAATACTAGCACCACCATCGATCATAACACATCGTATGCATATATTATCGATAAAGATGGAGATGAAAAGAGTAGGGTCGGGGTCATCGACCGAAGGGAGTGATCTCTTCATCTGAAAAAGTTGAGGGTGGCTACTTGGTGAGTAGGTGGAGGCGTAGAGGAAGGTGATGACCTAGTGAGAGAGGCTACGTGGTGAGGGGTAATGATGGAGGCCACGGGTGGGGGTCATTTGGTAAAACCTCAATAGATTAAGGACCTCCATGAGGGCTTGACACGATGTGACTCAAGGTTTGGATGAGGTCATATAAAGACATTTTGAGGGGGATTGGTGCAGTAATTGTTTTAAGATTGTGTGATGTGTGACCCCATCGAAAAATAGGATATGTAGACCTCAATGGTGACTTTGGGTGTGGGTGTGTGAGATGGTATGTTGGGTACAGGTTGGTTGATGGGCTAGTTTCCTTTTCCTTTCCTTTGTCTTTCTGGGCACGGGTGGCAATGTTGATCATGTTGATCTCAAATCTCAGGGGTGGATCAAAGAGTTATGGGGGTGGAGATATTGGTCACTGAGTAGGTAATGGAAGAAGATCTAGGAAATTGGTGAAGGCAAAAATGGGGTCCTCATCAAGAAGATCATCATCATCAAAAATTTTCTTCGAGAGGACATAATTAGACAAGAGTGGTTTTTAAAGCCTTATAGTTCTCTACATCATGTCCTGGCACACGATGGTAGGCAAAATTTTAGTTTCATCAAACCCTTTTGGTTTGGGTTTGAGCGGGTCATAAGGTCTAAGAGGTGGTAATGTGATGACAGAGGTTTCAGGAGATTGGTTAAGATTTTGGCATAGGACCCTGCTAATGGATCACAATGGGAGGTGAGTGTGGGTTTGGGTACAGTGTGGCTGATTGTGGAGGAAGAGGCTTTACAGAGGGGGAATGGGTTGGTCCACTAGTTTGGTGTGTGGAGTGGTCTTAGGTCTTGGTTGCATCTACTTTGGGTATGGGCATGGTAGAAGAGCTGGCGATGGAAGGTTTGGTTGGTTTAACTACCTTATTGAGGGTAGCATATTTTTAGCTTTAGGTTACACCTTCTTGGGAAAAGGTGACATGGGTGTACATGATGTAGAGGGAAAAGTAGATGGTGGAAGAGGATGGGTTACCCATGGGGTAACCAAGTTGTAGTGGAGGTGGTTGGTAGAGGTTGGGTAGAAGGTGTGAGTGGAAGAGAAGAGAGTGTCATGGGTAGTGAAGAAGTTATGGAAGGTAGTGGTGGTATGGGTGGTAAGAAGGTTACGGTGATGGATGGAGGGGTCAGGTGGATCACTTGGGTATATTAGAGGTTTGATGAGGAGGTGGGCTGTTGTGTTCTTGGTTTTCTGGTGGAAGAAGGTTGCTTGGCTAGGGTCGAGGGGTGAGGTCCTAGGATGGATGGAAGGGGTGAAGGTGATAATGGTGTGGTAGGTGAGGTTGGTGTAGGCCCTAGAGGTTGGGTCTTCTTTTTAGGGGCCAGAATAAGTTTAGTGTTGGTTTGGGAAGATGTGGCTAAATCTAATTTGATGGGTGGGTGAGTAAGGTTCGATGTCGGCATGACCCCTAAGGTAGTGATGGGTTTAGGTAAGGGAGATGATATAGGCGTGGGTAGGTGTTTGGGTGTAGGTATGTTGGGTTATGGGTAGAGGTGTGTGTTGGGCTATGGGTGATGACATGGAAGGTGTTGCAATAGTCATGGTTGTGTTTGGTTTGGTCACTTGAAACACTTTTGGATAGATTGTGGAGGTGTCAGTGAGTGACAACTACATTTGGGTTAAGCAGAAGTAGAAGACGTCCCAAAGTAAGGCTCTATCAACATAGTCCAGTGATCGGCCAAGCATGAAAATGGTACTTGTCAGAAGTGTAAGGGGCCATGTGGATCGAGTAGTAATCCCCGTAAAATGTGTTTGAGAAATAGGGAAATGGCTAGCCTTCAGATTCTATGGGTAAGAGAGCCAAAAGCAAGATCAACAGATCTTGAAGGTCCGATGGAGAATGGTCATCTAAAGGAAATGGTATTTCTACAGATCCTCCATGGGTAGAGGAGAGGATGGGCCAGATGAGGTGGACTCTCCTTGTGATGGTGTAGGTTGTGGACATGTATCTCCTATGAGTAGAGAGGTGCCACTGATGAACTCAATAATTTGAGGGGCCAAAGGCAGAGTGTGCTAATTATAGGCTCTTCCATGGGTGAAGGAGAAAATGAAGGGGGTTCCTCTATGGGTGGAGGAGTAGATGAAATAGGTTCTTGTGCAGGTAGGGGAGCTCAAGCTAAGATTTCATCTATGGAAGGAACATGGGGCAATTGGGAAGCAACTAGTATGTCATCAAAAATAGCGTGGACCTCACAGGACATTACTATCATTGGTTGAAGTGTCACCAGCTTGGTTGGAAGATGGGGCATGATTAGGGAATGGATTTTTGAAGATATGTAGGTTTTGGTTAGTGGGTGCATTTGGGTTATCCAAGACTAGATCTCCATTGTCTAACATTTCTTGGATGATATTCTTGAAGGTGATGTAGTTACCATCGCTATGACCTTTGACACGATGATAGTTACAAAATTCATGTTCTTTATACCACATGGGCATGGGGCATCAGGTCAAAACCAGTGTGTGGTTTTATAGGTGGAAGGGTAATGGCACCAACCTTAATAAGCTTTTCCAAAATAAAAGAATAAGGTTCTCCTATTGGAGTGTACTTTCATTGTTCTCATCTAAACTGGAAAGCTTGGATGGGAGAGAGATTAGAAGAAGGTTTGGCTTGGTTTGATGGGTGAGAGGGTCCAACCTTGAGAACTACAATGTTGGCAGATCCTTTGGGTTTTGAATAGTTGTTTTGGGGTTTCAAGAAGATGAAGAAGCATCATTTGATTTAAACACGATGTTCTTGTTACGTAGCTGAATTTTCTTCTCTTCGATAACACGAATCTCCAATTTTCATGCCATGGTGAATGCCTCATCAAAGGTGTGGAAGGTCTACACCTACAGGTTGGTGAGATGTGTCTAGCACAAGCCCAGTAAACAACTCTATGAGTTCAGTTTGAGGTAATTGAAATGTGAGCTGGTTAATTAGGCTGCGCCAACGGAAGTGACAAAGTCAGCGATAGACTCATCATCATATATTCAGTGGAGTAAAGATCAGTCATGGTGACTTTCTTAAAATGTTGATTGAGAAGTGGTCTAAGAAGGCTTGGGCTACTTGATTAAATGAGTAGATGGAATGTCTGGTAGCCCACTGTACCAATCCAATGCAGGTCCTGTCAGGGACATCGGAAGGTCCGTAGAGTAAAGCATCATCATGGGTGATCAGGTAACACCCATGTTTGAAAGACCACAAATGTTGTCATGTGGGTCTTCTTTACTATTGAAATGGTTGAATTTTGGCATTTCCCAATGTACATGGTATGGGTGAATAGGAATGGATGGATGAATGGGCTCATTACAGATTTCATCATAGGTGAGAGAATTACGTGAGCTGAAAACCGATGCTTCTAGTGTCTACATCCTTTCCATCATTAATTTGATGAGGTCATTGGTAGGTTGTGATGGAAGGGCACCTCCTATGTGGCATAAGAGGGCTGGTACTGAACATGTGATGTGGGTGGCATTCCAGTATATGGTGATGCCAAATAGGAAGGTTGAGAATAGGGATCGACATAGAGGGCATATATCCAGAATGAATGATGATGAGATAGGGGTTTTTGATAATATGTATATGTAGGTGGGGCAGTCATGCAGTGACTCTAGTAGTGATTAGGGGCAAGAGACTGCGGGATGGAGAGGACAAGATTCTGAATGGAGTAGGGGTCACCGACACCACATGGGTGGTTGTGTTGCAATTGGTATCTATGAGACAATGGGTGTGGATGGGGTTATGGTCTGGGTGGTCAATGAGGGAACAACAGATACTACAGTGTGACTGATACTGTAGATGCAATGGTCATAATGGGTATGGGGCCTAGCTATAAAACCACTAGGGGTAAAGTAGGTGAAGGTAATGTTGAACTAGTAGGGGCTGATGCAGAAGTGGGGATAAGGGTAGGAGAGATGGATACAAGCATGCCATATATCAACTGACTTGAGGAGTCCTGGTGGAAGAGTGGGAAAGGTAGAATTGTAAGGCCATGGGATTTTGATCGAGGAGTCATGTGAATTCCTCATCACCTACAGAAATGGTGGTAGGTAGGGTTAGATCCATGGGTGATAGGAGAGGGTGGTGAAGGACTAGGTGGGAGTGGTTGATGACTAACATGGAATATAAGAGCATTAGCTTGGTTGCGAGTCAACACCATGTGAATGAATGTATATCAAGTGATGTTGTATCCTACATATGACACAAAAGAGTAGTAGGAATGAGAAAAATAGGTGTTTATAGGTGGATTTGGGTAATGTATCAATTGAGAATCAACACAAGGTAACCGATGACAGTGGTTATGGATGACCGATGATGATGGTTCAGGGTAACCGAGGTCAGTTACTATGAGAAAAGAATAGTTTGACCAAAGGGGGTAAAAATTGATGAATGTCAGATAGATAAGTTGTATGATGACCATTTATCAGAATACAGAGAGTACAAAGAGACTCAAAAAAACTCAAAATAGTGAAGAAGATGAAATAGGTGTCCCTTGGGAAAGTTAACCAAAAGGATAGGAACCGATGGTGGTTAGGTAGAACCATGATGGTGAGGTGTAAACCGACACGGTGAAATAAACCGATGCCGGTTACTATGAAAATTTGAAAAATGTAGAAAATAGATTGTTGTGAATTGAGATCAGATGAATGATCAACCTAGAAGCCTGGAGATGATATAATGAGGTCCTGACACACTCAAGAAGTCAATACTCCAACTGTGATTGTGAGAGTGTAAGGAAAAATAATGGAAAATGGAGAAACGTATCCTCACACCTCAAAACACATCAATCAAATGCTAAAAACATGTATCCAACAAGTGATTTTAATGTGTTGAGCTTATGCTATTTAGAAGACTGACTCATGAATTTAGAGTAGAGTTTTTGGTGAGGAAGGCTTCCTACGAAGAAGGATATCTAAAAGGAGAGGTTTCAAGTTATGTTATGTTATGGGGGGGTGGGCCATCCTCTGAGGTAATGACTGGATAGAAGTAACCAGTTGGGTGCCCACTATCAATCCATTGATCATGTGATCATTGATAGCTTCTTCCTGTGAGATGTTGTTTAAGAAGATGTGTATTTTTTCAATTTTGTGTAGTTTGGTAGAAGAAGAAGAAAGAGAGTGCTTTTCTACGATTCTTTGTGTCAACCATCAGCTGGGCATGACTTCCAACATATAGGTTGCCCTCATTTTAATGTGAGCTAAATGCAGCATACAAGGATGAAATGCAACTGATTTTAAACCCAAATCGACAAATTATGTTTGATGAAGCAAATGATGAACAGTAGGAACATGCTCTTTCACTACTTATGCGAATGCAAGAAAGAAGAAATGGTTCATGTTTTAAGCACCAAAAATAGATGTTGTTTTAGAAATTAGAAGAAGAGAGGATTACTAGGGAAAGAGATTTAGTGTGAATACATTTAGAAAATAAACAAACACACCATCTTTACCTAGGAATGAAGAAAAATGCAAGGAACCCCGATGGGTCCCACTGGCATGCCAAAATGTTTCACCATTTTCTTTACATTTTTGAGATGAAATAGATAAGGGTTAAGGGCCAAGGAGGAATACCTATTTATGTTGGTTTGTTGATGGTTGTGCACGCATTCTAACTTCTCAATCCAATGCTAATTGTGAGAGATTCCTTTTGGCTGGGAGGAACTACCTAAAATAGAAAACAAGACCACAAAAGAAGAGTTAAATAATATATGATAGTGGACTTCCTAGCATGTGCTAGATCCGGAAGTGTGATACTCCCTAGATGGTTGTCAATCCACTATTTAAAAAACTTAATGTGAGAAATAAACAAATTCCTATCTGTAGTTGATATGATTTAGGTATCTCATTCAAGCACAATAAGAAAATCTAACATAACAGGCTAGGCTATAGTTAGATCTGAAGGGTGAGGTAATTGTCAAAGTGTGTGTTGAACTGGTCAAGTGGGTCAGGTTCTAGGTTGTTTTTTTGGTAGAAGGTAGGTTGGCTCTGTTATTGGAAAAGGTGTAAAACACAAGACCAATGTCACTAGTAGTGAACCGATGATGGTTTAGGAGAGGACCGACGACGGTCATGGGTAACCGGCATCAGAGGTATAGGTCGGGTGAAAGGAATTTCAATGAGATCTTGATTGTGGGGATTGAACTGAGGTTAGATAGAGATGGAAGGGGGATAAGAGGTCTCATGGGGGTCTTTAGGAATACTCGAGGAGAAGGTGTAGAGGGCTGCAGGATGGGTGATTTAAAAGGTGTGGGTGAGGAATGGCTTGAGTTTGTCATAGTAAGTAGAATATGAAGGAAATGGGAATATTAATGGAAGATAAACAAAAAAAAAATAACAAAGGCTATTATACTAAAATAAGAATGGAAATGATCAATACATAAACTATGACTTACCAATGTTCAGGTCCAATGGTTGAATGGTGATGATGATTGATTGAAGAATGGAGCTTTGGTGCACACATAGTGATGCTTCCTAGAATGTCACCATGAGTGCAATGCTTCTAGATCTATCCTAGTGCTAGCTATGGATGTCTGTAGGTGTGAAAAGGCTCTGGTTCTGCTTGCATGTAGTTCTCTTCTCATCCCTCTTATCTCAAATGTGCCAACCCAAAAAAAAGGTTGCTAAGGTGAATAAATGGTAACCGACGATGGTTTTGGGTTGACCGGCATCGGTTTAGGGATGACCAACATCGGTTAAGGTGGGATTCCCTAGGTTTACTAAAAATAATAGATCTTGGCAATCATTTCCACCAGATCTATCTATTCTCCTGATCAAAGTGGAAGTTACCTTTTTTATGAGTGGGAATGTGGTTAGAGGGATAATAGGCATTGATTTTTAGGGTTGAACTAAGTCTTAGCTCATTAAGGTAAGTGGGACCAAGTCTTAGTTAGTTATGGAAACATGCCAAGAATAGGTCTAGGGTGAGGTGGCTAGGTGAGGTGAGGTGAGGTGGGGGTGAGGTGGAAATTAGCTTAATTAAAATAATTAAGTAATGAATATTGTGAGGATGGGTGGAATTTAATTAAATTAAATAATTAAGTAATGAATATGTTTGAGTGATTTAACTGGATGGGTATTAATTTAATTTTTAGTGCACATTTGAGGCTATTAAAGCATATCTATTAAATCCTCTTGTTCTAGTGCCTCCTACGGCTGATCAACCTTTCCTCTTGTACATTTTGGCTACATTCCATGCATTAGGGGCCCTTCTTGCTCAACATGATGACTCTCAATGTGAAAGAGTTATTTATTACATTAGTTGCACTTTGTTATCCTACGAATGTAATTACAACTACATTGAAAAACTATGTCTTGGCCTTCGTCTTTGTTGTCACGGACAAACTGTGACACTACCTTCTCAATAATGAGGTTCACATAATTACCAAATTTGATCCTTTATGTTATCTCTTATCTCACACTCATCTATCGGGACTTGCCTTGCATGATGGGTCATGTTACTCACAAAGTTTGATTTCAAATTCATCCCACAAAAATCCATCAAGGGCCAAGTTATCACCGATCAACTAGTCAACATTGCTCTTTCTGATACATCACCCGTCTATGATACTTTTTGAGATGAATTTACCACTCAATATTGACACCAACACTTGAACTATGTACTTTGACGGGTCTCATTGTCCTCTCGTGCATCGGGGTGGCATTGTGTTTATCACTCCGCATGGTGACCATCTCCCCTTTGCATATCACTTAGGATTCTCATGTACCAATAACATCATTGAGTATGAAGCTCTCATTCTTGGCCTCACTATCGCTCACAAACTTATTATTCAAAATATCAAAATACATGGCAACTCACAACTCATTATTAACCAAGTTAATGACATGTATCAAACCAAAGAGGAGCATCTCATTCCATATAATAACCTCATCAAATCAATCTTAGCCACATTTGAGTCCTACTCTCTCACCACTATCCCTCGAAAATATAATCATCATGCAGATGCTATGGCTAGTGTGACATCACTCATTCCTCAAGATATCATTGATGAACAGGACACCTTCATCATTCAACACTTATGATAGCCTTCTACTAATAATCCACTTCTCAAAACATGTGTTGTTACACATCAGTCATGATCATCCCAAATGGTTCACTCAAATCTATAACTTCCTCTATCGACAAACCATTCCCGATGGTCTTCAACCTCATGAAGATCTCGTCACCTACGATGAGAGTCTATGCACTATATGATCATTTATGCTTCATTATTTAAGAGATCATTCGATGGACATTTGTTGCAATGATGCTTAGGACTCAATGACATCCCCATGGTTGTCTCTCAAGTTCATGATAGTCTATGTGGTGGTCACTTCTCGGGAAAAGCTATGTCTCACAAGCTTCTATGCCAAGGCTACTATTGGCCCACAATGGAACAAGATTACTTAGAATATGCCAAACGTTGTGATAAATGTCAAAAACATAGCAATCTCCATCATGCACCTACATATGACCTTCATCCTATTGCTCCATCATGGCCCTTTTCCTTATGGGGTTTTGATCTCATTGGAAAAATTAATCCCGAGTCAACGATGGTCATAAGTTCATCATTACTACTACAGAATACTTTACTAAATGGGTCAAATCGCACCCTTGCAAACTACCACTGGTCTTAATATTTGTCATTTTATCACCACTCACATTATTACACGCTTTGGCATTCCTTCCGCCATTATCACCGATAATGGCTCTCCTTTCAAAAATAAGGATGTTAAGTGCCTTATGTAAAATTTAAGATCAAGCAAACATTTTCCACTCCTTATTATCCACAGGGAAATGGCCAAGTTGAAGCCACTAATAAGAAAATTTTCAAAATATTATGCAAGACCATTGATACTAGTGGTGATGATTGGCACAATCAAATTCTATACGCTCTTTGGGCTTACCGCACTAGTGTGCACACCCCACAAATGCTACACCCTTTTCACTTGTTTATAACACTTGAAGCAAAGAATCCCCTTAGAATGGAAATACCCTCTTTGTGGGTATCACTCAAAGGCATTCTCAAAGACAATGAATATCATGAAAATTGAATCCATGAGATTAATTGAGATGCTTGACTCTCACCACGTGCAAGCTCTCGAACATCTCCGAGTATATCAAGATCACATTGCACAAGCTTACAATAATAAAATCCATCCACACAAATTCAATATTGGTGACCTTGTGTTAAAATAAAATCAAAATAATACAACCACCGAGGCTCATCTCAAAGGGAAATTCAAGCCTAACTAGCTTGGACCTTACATCATCACTATAAGCTTAGGGTGGCATTTATCATCTTCTACACTCCATGGAAAGCCACTTAAAACCCACTCAATGTGATGCATCTCAAATGCTATTATGCATAAAAACATTCATTACCCTATGACACACTCTATTTCCATGGTTCATACTCGACTATTGAGTGTCTAGATCTAGAATGAACTTCACAGCATTCACTTTTCACATTTTATGCTTCATGATCTATCTTTCTAGAAAATATCCTCAAACCATTTCCCGATGATGCACTCTTGTTCTATGGTTCATTCTTAATTGTTGAGGGTCTTTTATAAATGAACCTCATCTCATACTCATACACACACATCATCGGGGGCACACTGCTCCTATCACATTCACATTATATACCATTCCATCTCACTCATACACTACATAATGCATATATTAGTTGCACTTATTCTTATTTGCTTATACTTACATCTATATTTTATTTACCTTATGTAGACGGATATTTTATATGTCAATATATTTTCTACATACACATGCATGTTCACTTGTTCTCTAGTTTCAATGCAAACTTCTTACAAGTCCTTTACACACTACAATGATGCTTGGCATTGTGGCATTTACTTACCAAATTCACCAAGGCTCGTGGGGGCATCTACTTTCTCACACATTACATGTGTTATTATTTCATCATTTACTACTTTCTTATTCTTACTAGCACACTACTTGTTCCATTGATACATACATTATTTGACATACTCTTTATCTTTCTAACATGTTAATGGGTGCTTCATGTGCAACATTTTCCTGTGATGACTATTTTCCACCATGGTTATCCTCCATACATTTTTACTTTTCATTGCTTTTACAGTATGCCATTTTTTCGGGCTATGCCCTATGTTTTGTTTGATCATTGTTTCCTTGTTATTTTCCGCTTCACCCTTATTGTCTCGTGACATTGTGAGTGATGTCCCATGTTTGAAACCCACTTTTCATAGTCTATATTATATGTACACTTGTTTGTTACATTATTTTTATATGTCATGTTTGTTACTTTTGCTACTAATACATGTATCTAGCCACTTTATTTACATGTACCTTGGTTTCTACCATGCACATCCCCTACCCTCTGGTGAGAGGTATTAGTTTCTAATCAACATCATGTCCTCTTTTGGGTTGCATTCTCCTAATAAATGTCGCATGCACCCCAAACAAGGGGGGCATACATTGGGTTAAAAAACACCCATACAAAAGAGTTCGAGCTACATCACATTATAGTACAACATAGAATCAATACATGTTACAATTACAACACTGGCTCATAATCATACTTGGGTCAAAACCATAGCATAGACACCACCCAGGCTCAAACAAGAGCACTTGGGTGCATGTTTCCTCCTCTCAACGCTAATGTCCTAGGGGCACACACAAGTAGTTTCTCATATCATAACATTCACATAAGCCTTCAGAGAAATTTGATAGATCAAGCACATTCCTCCAACAATAGAATGCATGCAATATCCTACTCCATATTTCAATAAAAAAATTAATACATTTAGAACAAATCAAGGACAATAGAAAAAAAGAGCACACACATCTGCAATGATGTTTATTGGGCATAGTCATGGATGGAGAGTAACACTAGACCTTTCTCCCCAAAACTTTTTCTTTGGCGTGAGATCACCTAAAAACTCATTTTTAAGCATGACATCACCCAAAAAACTCGCTCTTATTGTGAGATCACCCAAAAAAACTCTCTCTTAGCATGATATCACCCAAAAAAATCACTCTACATAGCATTTTAGGACACTTTTCTATAGCTTTTTCACTCTTTTACATCAGGTGCACACTTTCCTTTTATACACTTTTACATACTTTTACATACACACATTTCTCTTATTTATCATATACAAGACTTTGACTACATTTTTGTCTTCTTTTTGTAGGTTTGTCCTTATAAGAAGTAGAGAATATAAGTTATAATGACAACATGTACAACATGGTACACATATACACATACACCCCTAGGGTCACTTTCCTTTCCTAGTTTCCACGCTTCATTTTTGCACTCATTCCATGCTTCACTTGTCCACTCGGCATGCTTCTTACCGCACGCTCTTACAAAAACAAGGTACACATCTTTATCTACTTTATGTTATCGAGTATTCACTCAACAACATAAAGTGTGGGAAAATGTAGACACAAAATCACGCACTTGGGTACATTTCTAGGTCCTAAATGCATACTAACATTCATATGATTCCTAAGCAAGAAAACTAGTAATTGAACTATTTTGCCTCTTTTTTTGTGTTTATTATTTTCTATTTGGTCTTACACACCCTATAGCCCAATCAAGATTTTACTTATTTATCTTTTATGACTTTAGACACCAACGCCCATCTAGGACAATAGCCCATGGCAAGCACTCGTGTCCCCACTTTGGGTGCCCCTAACCCCTTTTCCACCTTACTCACTTCTTTTGGGTCTCTTTTATCTTTTGGGAATCTTTTTCACTTATGGGTCAGCCTTCCAATTGTCAATTACAAAATTCAAACAAGGGAATCATATAAATACATAGTTATGTGACCAAAATCAAGGACCAAGCACTAAGCATATACTATCATCACCTAAGCTTGCATTTGAAGGCACCTAAAGCACTCTAAAGCATCCATTTAGCATGCATTCAAGGGAAAAGTGACTACAAATTTCTACATACATAACATATAGGAAGGGGAATTTATTTATTCCATCCACACATTTATATACATTATTACATCTAGCTACAACCTCCGTTATCAAGTGCAATTACACAAGGGCATCTTAGGGCTCAATTTCTACACACAATGATGACCTTCCTCCTACTTTAGGTTCTACCTTTAACCAAGGTTGTGAGAAAGGTGGATGAAATTGTAGTCTCTAAGCTTTCTCTTGGAAATATGAAGGATAGTCCTGAATAGACATGGTCAATGCAAGCATCATTTAACTCTCATGAGTTTTCACACTAAATAATGCAGATGTCTTTCAAAATAGGACTTAGGTCACTCTAGATAATGTAGATTTTAGCTTGCTTTCTACATATTTATGGAAAGGGAGGGTAGAGATAGTAAATTCCCTTGAAAATGGTTATAAGCAGGGAAAACATGGGTAATTTAGAAGGATTTAATAGTTTTAGGTTGTAATTTTTGTGTATGAATGGGAGATTAAAGAAAGATAAATTTGATTATACAAGTTTCTCAAGAAAACCTTACAAATGTTTGAAATTTCCCAAGGAAGAGGAACACATCACACAACTAGTAACAACCCTTTAACCAAAAGGTATGCACTCATGGAAGCCCAAGAGTACAAGATTTCACACAACCTTTGAGAATTTAAACAAAAATCTCATGTTAAATCTCAATAAAAAACACTAACAGCTTCATATTCAACTACGCTCAAGATACACTCAAAATATTACTAAGATCTTCTCAACCAAACAGAGGCAATATGAATTTAAAACTGTTTATCACACCACAAAAAGAAATATCTATCTACAATGCAATTACAATTTCCAAAATGCCACTAATTAAGACAAGATCTAGTGTAATTCAAAGAAACTATCAACATAAGATTGCAATAGGGAAGGAAAGTAGTTGATTCAAAGTATTTTACCTTAGGAACAAAGACAACATTTCTCAGGAGAAAACACATAGTTAATTTCAAGAAATTCAAATTTCTCAGCAAGGGGCCATAAAGCCTATGGCCTCAATGCTTTCCAATGACTGTACACTTGCAATCATCTTGGCATGAGAAGGTTTGGACAAAATAAAATAACTCACAAGTCTCTTAGTTTGATTCAGGTTCTTCAAGAAAAGTACAATCAATTTTTCTTTGTTTTCTCTAAGAATTTAGAAAAATTTAACCCCCTTCTGATATGAGAACATTCCTCTCATATATATACAATATCTCTCTCTCTCTTTTCTCTTTTCCCCCCAAAAATGTGAATCTTCAAAAGAATATTCCTCTTTTCAAGGCACATAATCTAATCTACTATCATTCCTTTGAAAATATCTAATTTCGTGATGTCATGTGGAGGAATTACAAATGATTTGTATTTTTTCATTATCTTAGAATGATGGGATGCCATGTCATCCTTTTTATCATTTGTTTAATTATTTCTTTTTTAGGTAAGTTGAGAAATTTTTAATGATTTTTGAGCACCCCCAAATGGTTTGATTTGATATTTAATCATTCCCACCTTTTGAGAATCCACCTCAAAACACACACACAATCATTGTCATATCTTTTTGAGTTGAGTGTTTTCACATGTGTTGTATCATATCAAGCCAAATTCCTCCTTTTTATATGATATTATTCTATTTCACACTTATCTCCTTCATGTGTGGGTATCATAGACAATCTCAACAATCAACTCATCATGATTGTGCTCAACTTAACTCACCAACTTTATTTTTACTATAAATTTCCATCACTTCTCCTAAAAATTTACATCCCTTCTTTTGAAGTGTGAAAATCTTGGTGGATTTCTCTATCTACAACATGGTGGGAGTGACATTAGCATCTAGTTTGAAGGAAATATCCTTTGAGGATTTGAACTCATTTTTTGATTTATCAAGCCCAAATGAAGCATTTTTGAGGATGTTATTTGAATTATGATTGACTATAATGGGCCATTAACCACCCAAGATGTTTATGTGGCTTTGATTTGAAGGCTCATCATAGAATCATATCCCATCTTTTCTGCCTTCCAAATGATGTACTTTCATCTTTTCAGTGGGAGCATCAAAAGACTCCTAAGGTACTAAAAAATTCTAGCTCAAGAGCAGGCCATCTGTGAAAGGTGCAATTGACAACATATGCCCTTTCATCTATAATGAAGAGTTCACTATGAAGGAGATTCCTTTATAATCTTATGAGCTTGGTGAAGGGGTTTGTATAGACACTATTCCTACTCTTTTTCACAAGGTGAATGAATTGGAACAACATGTTTTCTTGTTTGAGAAAAACCCACAAATCTCCACCTTCTCAACCTCCTAAAGTGTCACCATCTATTATGCAGAAATGCAAGGGTGAATCTAGCTCCAAAGCTCCTGCTCAATCTACTCCAAAAACTACTATGATTGCACTCCCACATCAATTGAACATTCTCATTCCTCCCTACCTTCAAAGAAAAAGGGAAGAAATCATTTCCCAAGGTGGTTTGGATCTCCTAAATTGGGTTTCTTCTTATCAGAAGAAGATGGAATTAATGAGTATCTTGGATGGACCTAGGATGAATATTGATGAACTCATGGCTATGGGGATGTCTCACACCTTGGAAGGGGAATTTTATTTGTGCACATATGGTTGATGGGTTGGATAGGGAGTTTGGAGTTTGTCTAGGAAGAATAGGTTTTTAAATAAAATTCCTCCTTTTAGGAGGATTTTTGGTAATAGGAAGATATTAGTATTCTTTATCTCTAGTTTTCCTTTTTTGATGTAATTCAAAAATGTATGTAACTTTTTCCATGGGTTAGGGCCCCTATAGAACCCCATTTTTCTTTTATTTTCAAATACAAAAGATTCAAGATGTTACAATTAATTTCATGTTAATAATAGATATAGAATTCTATTAAAACAAAATGAAATCCTACTGCATTGTTCCACATTTCATACATATTTGAAAATCACAATTTAAAAAAACTATTCAACTATTCACTATGAAAGTATCAATTGAAAGAAAGAAATTTTTTTTTTTTTTAGAAAAAAGAAGCATAAGCTTGATCATGGTTTAATATGGGCAACTTCAAGT
This sequence comes from Taxus wallichiana var. yunnanensis, assembly GCA_018340775.1. Classification (NCBI taxonomy): domain Eukaryota; kingdom Viridiplantae; phylum Streptophyta; class Pinopsida; order Cupressales; family Taxaceae; genus Taxus; species Taxus wallichiana. The sequence continues at coordinate 678,864,729 of CM031234.1, read as the reverse complement.
TTCTCTCGACACTTTCTTTATTTGTTTTCTAATAATCTTTCATTATATGCATCAAACCTCTGAAATATTGGGATAAGGTCATCTTCATCAATTCTGACCTGAACATGAATATCAATGTTTTCTCTCTAGTACTCCTTCAAATTTTGGCCTTACAACATTACCTTTTCTTATTTTCTTTGACAACTTGGTCATGTGTTGCTCCAAACCAACAAACTTCTGGATAGTATCATAACTAAACATTGGATTCACTAGCATCAGGTTTTCCATTAACATTTTGATCAAAGGATTGTACTAGATTCTCAATGCCCCAATCACCATAGGTGAATTTGTTCTCTATCACAAGTTTTCCTAACCACTCATCAAGTCTATCTATGTGTTCTACTATCTTTTCCCTTTCAAAAAGAATAATTTCATCAATCTTTGAGATTTTTCACCCTTAACTTGATATCTCCTTCATAAGTATGTTGTATTCCCCTTTCTTCAGGGGGAATAATTTGTTCATCTTCCACTAATTGATCATCTAATTGAACTAATGCTTCCATTTTAGGAATAATTCCTTCCTAGTAGTACAACTCATCTCCACATTTGTTAAGTTGATCATTTACATCATTAAAAATTCAGTCATTTGTTTATAACATTTATTGCTCTTCAATAATCTTATTTCCTCTTTCAATCAACTCCTCTTTCCATTTATCCACAACACTAGTCATTTCTCTAGCCCTGTCAACCTCTTCTAGAATCTAAGGTGTTATACTAGTAATAACTTCTTTCCCTTCATCTACAGGTTGTACCCATTTCTGTATGTATGAGGATAATGTTCTAACTTGTTCCTTTAATATCCTTTTAGACACCTTATCATCATCAACTTTATGCAACAAACCCTCAACAACTAGTGTGATATCTTGTTTTAATGTTTCTCTGTAGGTTTCCCCAAATGAATGTGTTGAACATCATAATCACTCATTGTAATTTCATGCTTTGATTTACCTTGGTGGGGGGTTGTAATTTCCAGAGTTTTGAACCCTTGTTAGTCTACATGGGTCTTAGTAAGGATTTTTTCCTTTTTTAGGGTTTTTGGGCTTTGGAAAATCTATACTTGTGATATCTATAACCTCTTCAGGAAAACTTATTTTTCTACATCTAAAAGTAATCCTCCCAACCAACCAGTTGTGAGAGTGTTTCCCACTTTTTCTCCTTGTGATACAAGTTGGGGCTTTTCAGAGAAAACTACCAACTGTTTAGATGCTTCTTGAGGATCTTGCAATAATTTTACTTTCTTCTTGCATCTTATTCACTTCTAAGGTTGGCTCTTTAGATTCATCATGCATTGTTACTATTTCCAATTTCTCCTTTTCCTGTCCTTGAATTTGGGGTGACTAGTTAGTTTTCCTTGAGTCATACTATCAATAGTGCCTTTTCCTTATCTTTATCTTCTATTGAGTAACAATCATTTCTGTAGTTTCTCTTGGGGTTTCTCTAGTTGGAATACACCTTGATAGTTCCTCTTTCTTTGTACTATCTACCTCCTTTAAAGGATTAATGTTCAGTAGAGATATCTTCCTGAGTTGGCACATTGGTGAGTTATTGCTTCATCAATTCTTCTTCTTGTTGTTCAATAGACTAGACCCATCAACTGATTTTTGACCCTTGTCATCAATTTGCACATTTTTTTATCACCGGTCTCCACTATTTTAGTGGCTTCTTCTGTAGTCTCCACCATAACTTCCTTAACAAGATTTTAATCCTCTGAAGTGACTCATCACCCTTTATAATCTCTATGCTTCCTTCTAGAGAGTGACTCTTAGTAAAGACAATGTTCTCTGTAGATGCTCCACTTGTAAGTCCTTGAATCATTGATTCATCTATCTCTATAATTGTTGAAATTTCAGTATGGACCTTTTGCACTTGAACCTCTCTTTCATCAGTTGATGGTTTGGGAAACTTCCTTCATTTGTTCATCTACCTGAGAAACATTCTCACCTTTTACCATATTTTTCAATTGTTACATCAAAATGTTCAAGTAAGGGCATCTCCCAAGTATATATGTGTCCATTACCTCAATTGGGCTTCTCACTTGTTCATGTGATTGATCAGACTTGAGGTAAATCCTGACCCTTGATTGCATTGCACTAGATTCCTCTAGCCCCTTTTCTATCATAGGTTGATTATACATGGGAATACTATGAGTTATTTGTTCTTGAACCAATTTTATCACTATCTCCTTTGAGTAAAAAAATACAACTACAACCTCTAGTTGTACATGTGGATCAACTTGAATTACTCCTTGATTTGGTGATGGCATTTCCTATTTTGCAAATGTGGCAACCAATTTCTCTTGATCCTTGGTGAGTGGGATTGGATCAATAACTTCAAGCTCTCTATGTTTATGCTTTTTTACATGACCACTTTCCTTTATTGAAATACCAATGTCCCTTACCAAAGGTAGTATTATCTTAGTTTTCTTCTTAGCTCTCTCAAAGTATTTGAGGTCTAGTGCCTCTCTTTCTTAAACTCTAATTTTTTGAGTTTTGGGTCAAGATCAAGAAGGCTCCCTCATCATCTTTCCAGTGCTAGATGATCCTAATATTTTATGGGAATTCTAAGTTTGGTTAGACCTACCCCTTTAGCTTGTATAGGCACTTCTTGGGTAATAGGGGCATTCTACATAGATTTCAAAAGCATTTCTTTTGTCTTTTGTTTCAAGGAAGACATAGAAGTTCCAATGCCACTAGTAGCAGTAGTCCATTCATCAATAATACCTGAAGTGAGTTTCTTGGTAGGTAGTTGAGGATCTCTTCCTCCTAATGGATCAATCTTATCAGCTCCTTTTTTAAAGAGGAATATCCTCCTTCAAGATTCCCAAATCTTTGAAATCATTCAATACTTTTGTATTTTGGATGGAAAAATCCATACCTTTCCCTTGCAACCAAGTCAAGGTCCTTCTCATCACATTGGTTATTCTTTCATATGGATTGTCTGATTCTTTTTCATCCCAAACTATGGGAGAAATTGGTTGTGCCTCAATCTTATGGTCAATATAGTATTGACTCATTGTTTGTTGATCATCTTCTACCTTGAGGTACTACAATAATCTTGAAGTCAATAATCTTCCTAAGAGTCATCCTTGAGAAATCTCTAAGTCTGACTTCTTCTTCATCTTTGTAGTTCATCCAATGTAATCTTCAAAGTGAGGTTCATGTTCATATGAACTCCCAAAGCTTGAGCTAACAACCCATCTGATGTCATATTGGGACCTTGGTTCAAATTTTCCATTTCAAATCTTTCCATCTCTTCTTCTAGCAATCTAGCTTTTGCAATGGAGGGGCAGGAATACCTCCCAATCTTGATAGGAAATTTAATATTGGTCTTATGCTTTCCTGCAATTAATTTGTGCATGGTGTGCTAATTTCCTTGAAAGCTCACATAGGGCCCACTTGTCATCTACATATCTAGGTAATTTACATGGTTTCCCATCAAATCCACTAACTCTAATGTAAGTGAAAAACCTTGTGTTGAATAAAGAAGCAACCATACTCTAGTATTGCATTTCTAGCCTCTTTAGATATTTTGTACTACTCCCATTCAGGTTTGAAAAGACATATTACAGGTGCAAAAATGCATCATTTACTTGCCTCACATTTCCTTTCCATTTGTTCAAACATAGTTGGGGATAAACCTCATATACTTTACTATCTTTGAAACATGCCTTTTGTGGGAGGCCAGGGAAAAGCTTATGACCTACAATATTGTAGATGAAGTATGACATCATATAGAACTCAAGATCAGTAGTGGCATCCATGTTGATTTTTGTAGCTAATTCAAAGAGTTGTGTATGGATTGATGTAGCTATGAGTGTTTCCCAACAAATACTTCCTTTATTCTCCAAGATAACCCATATGTATGGACACATCCATTCTTTGAATTCATAAGCCTCATCCATGCCAACCATTCTACTCAATAACACAATTATGTCTTCCACTTCCTCCATGAATTGTGACTTTAACCAACTTCTTAGGAATTCTTGTGGTAGCCTTTCTATCTGTTAACAACCATTTTGTATTCATGATTCTGGCATAGTCTTTCTTTTTAGCCTCATAATCATTAAGGGTTGATTTTATACTTATGGTTACTAGGTCTCACAATGTTCGGTAGCCCTAACATCAATCTAAATGCTTTGGGTGTTAAGGTTAACACTCCTTCACCACTTCCATCCAAGACTTCCTTTTTTTGGATCATAATTTTTAGCACAAAGTCTTACCAGCTCAGGACAATGCATAGAGGGAGGAAAAGCAACAGCTAGGGAAATGTGGCTAGCCTCAATGGCTGCCATAAATTCACTCTTGTTAGGATCACGAGCCTTCACAAAAATCATCCAAATCGGCATTTAACAAATTTGTGTCTGTAATTTTGTCCAAATTACTGGTAATACTGAGGTAACATGAAATCCTAATGCCATGGGCTTCATTCTATATGCTTTAATTTTCCCTTAATTTCTTGCAAATCGTAAATCAAATAATAAGAACATGAATGTAATGCAAGACTTACTCATTTCTTATGTAAACTTTGTGAAATTCTCCATTGCTTCTTTAACTTCGAGTTCTCTGGCTCAATGTCACACCTCACAATCAATATTTCTTTCTTTCTTCAAAATTCTCATAGATAGGGCATCCAAAATCTCTACATGCAAGGGTAATAATTTGAAATGTTTGAAAACTTCTAAAAAATCTACCTTGATTCATGCAAGATGCATTAATGGTGGTAGCCATAAATGCATTACATCCTAGCCATCTAAATTTCCCCCTTTGTTTGAATGTAGACCATCCACATGGCTTTGATCTAGGGATTTGTAGGATCAGGGAGTCTTTTTACATTTTTGCATTACTTTTCAAATGAGTGCAAGTTTGTAAATTTGACCCAAAACCCCACCTCTTGACTTTTGTTGAGAACACGACACGTGTCCCTAGTGGGCCTCAAAGGTTTCTTTACATTTTGCACTCCATCAACTTATTAATGCAAAAGTGTATTATCAACCCGATTCCCTACTCCAATCCCATTTTGACACATATTCCTTTCAGGAGTGGGGTCAACTTTTCTTTTGCATTATTTGACCAAATATTCATGGGAATATTCATTGAGCTTCAAAGCTTGTTTTGCAATCTGTAGTTACTATGTGAATTATGTAATTTTGTAAATAAATCCCACTATAGCGCAGCCAATGGAATTACACCACGTGTTTTTGGACGTCAAAGGAAAATATGCAATATGCACTAAAGATCACAGGACGATATACAGATGGGATTTTCTTGGTTTAATATGATAAATCGATGGTTTTTTCACATGGATCACTCAAGGATGACATGGTTATCACATTCCTCGATTTTTCACGTTGGATCACTGACTCAAACATGGGATTTTCTTGTATTTAACAAGATTTCATTCTCAAGGTTTTTAATAAAATGGTTGGAAGTTGAAGTGGATTAGGATGGAGAGGGACCTTGAATGGTGGTAGCTTATTTGGAATTGGTAATGTTGTAGAAGACTTGAGAGGAGGAGGTGATGGAATGATTTTGAGAGGAGGTTGCTTAGGTGGATTTGGTAGCATTGTAAAAGACTTGAGAGGAGGAGGTGATGGACTGATTTTGAGAGGATGTTTCTTAGGTGGAGTTGGTAACATTGTAGAAGAATTGAGAGGAGGAGGAGTTGGACTAATTTTGAAAGGAGGTTGATTAGGTGACTCTTAACTTGGCGAAGAAGGAACATGAGTGACTATGGAATAATGTTCATGAGACATAATTGGATCAGATTTAGGAGCCCAGTGGGATTTATTAATTAGATATGAGCATATATCAGCATTGTGTGTAGTAAATGAAATGAAACCATGATGCTTAAGGTGGTCAATTTTTCATTTTAGATCATAGAAATCATTGTCATTATGTCCATTAATTCAATGATAATTACAATATGGGAGACCTTGATATTTAGCAAGCTAATAAGGAGGGTAGCAATTAGTGGATGGCAAGTTGATCAACTGGTGAGTGAGAAGCTAAGGAAGAATATCATGTTTCTTAGTATTGAGATCAAACTTGAGAGGTTTTGATAATGGTAAGACTTGAGGTTCACTGACATGAGCACATGTAGAAGACATAGAAGTAGAATGAGATGTAGAAGAAGAATGAGCTTGGTCTTGAGAAACATCCTTAAGATGTTGGATTTCAACTTTAAGATATTTAATCATTATTTCCATAGCTTGGATTTTGTCTTGAAATAAAGAATGTAAAGTTTGAATGGATTCTAGGATGGGTTGATTAGATGGAGGATTAGGACCGATAGAGTCATTAGATAGACGATCGAAAATGGCACTAACTTGAGTAGGTGGCGTATCACAAGGGATATACATAGTGTCTAGGTATTTTTGGAGAAGAACCTTGCAAGGTGGATGCATTTGAAGTGGGTCATGCAAAGATATTTGAGGAATTTGAGGAGCCATGAAAAAATATATATATCCAAGTGTATGATCACGAGTAGGGTTCACCAAATGATTTAACAAAAATAGAGATTTTATTAAACCCTAATTACATAGTAACTGATGTAAACTATGATATATAGTTGTTAAGTACAATATGATGCAAGTAAATAAGCAAGTATGAAACCCTAAGTAAAACATAAAGAAAGAAGACTTAGTTGATTTACACGTTATTTGAGACCGATGTGACTTGGGAGAAGCGATGAACATGAAAGGTAAAGTGTTATTACTGCTCATAATAAATTTTATAAATTATGAACAGAGCTGACACATGTGCCCGGGCACTTAAGGCTGCTACTTGTGTGCCCGAGAGTGTGCAAATAGTCAGAATTTGAATTTTACTGTGTCACACAAGTGTCACAAATATTCCTTATTGATCGTCCGTATGTCGCTCCTTAATTATTGAGGTACTTGTATCCTAAAAACAAAGATTCACATGTAAAAACCATAAATCACATCAAATCCAAAAAAATAAAGATGCAATATGGGGATTCGAATGACCCCTAGAAATCACCTAAAGAGTGAACTTATGACTGAGTGTTATACTACATCTCAGAATCCATGTAGTTCTTATGAATGTGTGTGGGGATGATGCCCTAGTGTAAGTTACACTTGATAGCAGGCTAGCTAAAATGTAGCAATGTAGTAGAATGTGTGGATGGAATAAATAACTTCCCCTTCCTATGTTGTGTATGTAGAAAATGTAGTCCCTTGTCCCTTGAATGGATGTTAGATGAATGCTTTAGAGTGTTTTAGGTGCCTTTGGATGCAAGCTTAGGTGATGATAGTATATGCTTAGTGTTTGGTCCTTGATTTTGGTCACATAATTATGTATTTATATGATTCCCTTGTTTTAATTTTGTAATTGACAACTAGAAGGTCGAACCATAAGTGAAAAATATTCCCAAAAGATAAAAGAGACCTAAAAGAAATGAGTAAGGTGGAAAAGGTTGAGGTGCCCGAGAGGGAACAAGGCGCCTAGTGCTCCCGTCTCCGATCAAGGGTGATGGTGTCCAAAGTCATAAAATATAAATAATTAAAATACCAACTAGGTTATAGGGTGTGTAAGACCAAATAGAAAACAAGAAATACATAAAAGAAGCCAAAAATAGTCGTCAATTACTAGTTTTCTTGCTTAGGAATCATATGAATATTAGCATGTGTTTAGGACCTAGAAATGTACCCAAGTGCATGATTTTATGTCTACAAATAGTGCATGCAATTGAATTTCCCCCACCTTTCTAGGATTCTAGAAGTGTAGTTGACTAGACTAGTGAAGTGGAGTCCAAGTAGGAATCTGAGTGGCGATTGACTAGGAAAATAGGTGTATTTTCCTAATTAGATAACTAATTTAATTAGTTATGATGTGCACACTTAATTAATTAATCATTTATTTAATAAATGATAATTAAACTAACTAAAGGGGTACTAAGGATTAATTTAATTAATCCAAGGGGTGTATACACATGATTAATTAATTTGATTAATCAATCGCAAAGGGGTATGAGCTAGAAAGTGATCTAGGTAGAGCTAGAATTTTTCAGTTGATTCACAAGGGAACCATCCCTCTCTGGAGGTTCACCTCGCATATAGGTTACCCACATCCTTAAGGTGTTCTAATTTTTTCAATAGAGAGAGAGTACACACACCATTCTCTATCGGGGTACAAATTTTGGGCGATAAAAGTTTCGGCATGGATGATGGGACAAGGTATTCAAAGAATTGATGTTGGTTCAACATTTTGCACAATAAAAGGTATTTTAAAAAAACATCTGGTGAATCTTCAAGTTTTCACAGAAATATTGGTTGCAGACTAGTCAAAGCTAATGCCAAAAGTGACCACCATGTCAAAAGCTAAAGGTATTCCATTTGAATTTATTCAGTGCCTTTACATTATTATAAAAGAATCATATTTCATAAATATTCCCATATATTTCCTAAGCTAATAAACTAAAGTAATTTCCCAAAATCCAACAAAATCCCACTCTAAATTTCCTAATGGATCTTCCTAGAAATCAAGATTTTGTGACCTTTAATTACAGTAGCCCCTTGTATCTTACAATATACAATTATATCCCTACTTCCTCATTAAAGGGTTTATCATTTTTTATCGGTCTAACTCAAACCACTCCTGTAGAGCATATTAGAGATGTTGTAAATCTTTCTCTATTTATAATATCACTCATGAGAATGTAGCCATGAGAATTCTTGAAGCTTCCTTTAAAGATAAATCCTTGCAATGGTACTGAAATATACTTGTTAATTCTATCAGTTCTTGGGATTAATTAGGAATAACCCTTTGTAGCCAATTTGAGGACAAATCTGACCACCTATCCCCAATTGATCAATTCAGCACAATCAAAGGAGCCCCTCAAGAGTTCATGGTTCATTTTAAGTTGAGATTCTAGAGAACTTGGGAGAGAGTTCCCGTGTTATTAATCCTATAACAGAGCATGCATTCTAGTATTATTTGAGGTCCTTAAACAATGACATTGTTTTCCTAATTCATTCCATGGGGTAACACAATCCCTATTGCCTTTGATCTAGCCATTAAAGCTAAAAATAACCTCATACAAGTTGACAAAATTACACCTAGACCTCCCATGTCCTGGCTTTCCAAATATTCAACCACCAAAGGTCAAGCTATAACCCAATCCCAATAGTACCTAGCTATGTAGATACTAATCCAAATCGGAACATTGAATTGAATGAAATAAAAGGTATTTTGCAAGCTTTTGGAAATAAATTTATATTTATTGAGAGATAGCTTGCTCAACCTTACTGCAACCATATCAATCTCCTTTCCAATATGTTAAACCTTCATACCCTGCATAACCTATAGGTAGGCCTCCATATCAAGGTCCACTATCCATTAAATTTGATCCTAATGCTCCTTCTATATCTATAGCTCTTATTCTATTGAAGACTAATCTAATTCAAGAACCTTTTTGGTGTGCTCCATGCAATCATTTGCATGATCCTTTTTATTGTGCTAATGGAATGTTAAATCAACCTTTGATTACACAAGGGATGATTCCACGACTTTCAACAATTGAGGTTCATCCTCAAGGGATTCTAGTGAAGCACCAAATCCACTAGAGGAAAATTTGGTAAATTGACAACAAGAGGATCAACATGCAGCTAATACAAGGGTATACAAAAGAAGAGTGGTGGTAGAACCCTTAGAGGTAACTAATTTGCATGGTTCATATTCTTTATTTCTTGATAATACTTATAAGATTATTGTTTTCCCTAATGAGAAAGAGAGACAAAAAAATAGATTCAAAAAGGCTGCATGGAAGCCCAAAGAATCGGAAAAGAGGTTTAAAGTGTTCCAAAAGTTCAACCAAAAGGGGGCAACTCTTCCTTAATATCATAGATCAAATGAAGAAATCTTATGTGAGTTTATCCATGTGGGATACATTGACTATTCTAGGTTAAAAGAGCTTGTTACAAGATGATTTGTCTAAATTATTAGTTACAAAAGTGGATCATTTAGATAGAGCTAGTGCAAAGTGTTTTCCAATACGATCATCCCTCTAAGGATAATTTTCAAGTAAAAAGGATTGGTAAGCCTCCTCTTTTCTATCTTTCTTTGATTATTGGTGATAATTTGGTCCATAATTTAATGGATGACAAGCAGGTGCTAACACTACACTTATGCCTAAGTAAATAGTAGATAATGTAGGGCTTAAATATGAACCACATGATAAAGGGGTTTTGCAGTTGGATGACACAACTACTAAAACAGTTGCTATAATTAGAGATCTAAAGTTAAGCTTGCATGCATGTCCAAGCCTTCCAATCCTACAGGATATTATGGTAGTAGATCTACCTCCATACTTCACTTTGTGTTTATCTAGAGATTTTACAGCTAATATTGGAGGTTATCTATCATCAAATTGGTCTTATTTATTTTTTAGAACAAGGTATGGCACAAAGGTAACAATTAATTTTGAGCCTCTTGCTAAGTTTTACATTGAGCCTTATGTGCCTAATGCATACAATGTAAATTGAACTCTTTTTTACCAAGAAGATCATCCAATTATTCATAATACAGACACCCACTATGAGAGCATACTAGATTTATTATTGGATGAGTGGGGAATTGATCATTATGGTTTTAATCCTTATAAATATAATTAGGAAAAACATACATTAAATATGCTAGTTTGGGAATTTATTGCTTCCATCGAGGATGCTTTTTTACCATTATTGGTTAAAACTAATGAGATTGATACATGATTATGGAGTTTATACGTTGATGGCACTAGAAGCAAGAATGGATCAGGTGCGGTAATGTTCTTATATCACCAAAGGGTCGAGGTATTATTCTTTTTTTTTTTTTCAGTTTAGTTGTGCATGTAATGTAGCTCAATATGAGGCATTAATCCATGGTTTACAGTGGGCTAGGTTGAAAGGAATTAAGTACATGCAGGTATTTAGTGACAGTGAATTGGTCATAAATTAGGTGAGAAATATGAATATTACAAATAATCCCTTGTTGAAATCATATAGACATATATTTTGGGATCTTATAGAGGATTTTAATGTATTCAATGTTCAATCAATACCTAGAGCTGAAAACAAACAAGTAGATAGATTGAAGTTGTTGGGGCTAATTTTGATATTCCTAGTGAAGTGAAAAGAAATGATAATTAACATCATGTTAAGGTGGTTTTAAGGCCAACAATTCCTGATAATAATACTAATTGGAAATTATTTGAGAATGATGAACAAATTGTATGTTTTATTCAGAAAAAGATGAATTTTCCTCAAAAATTAGGCTAAATTACAAAGAATAATGTAGTGAACAAATCTTGCAATTAAAAACTAATAATATACCCCAAGGATCGTAACCCTTGAGAGTATTTTTAATTATGATTATGAACTTAAAAGGGAAAAAAATAGGATGTCTACTAAGTAAAAGAACTATGAGGACATAGCAATTTGTGATGGCAAGTTTTTAAAGCATGGAAATGTGTGTAATTTGGAAGAAAAACAAGCTTTTGTTCAATTATGCAATGAATTAATTAATGTTTTTGCTTAGAAGTATGAGGATTTAAAAGGTTTTTATCTAAGATTATCTCAACATACCATTAATCTTGAGGCAAATTCCAAACTGGTAAAGCAAAAGCAAAGACCTACTAATCCAAAGATTGAAATTTTGATGAGAAATGAACTAACAAAGCTTGTTGAGTCTTGTATTATCTTTCCTATCAAGAATTCTTCATGGATTTTAGATCTTATACATGTGAGGAAGACGAATGGAGAAATAAGGTTTTGTGTTGATTTTAGGGATCTAAATAGGGATTTACTACTAAAGGATCATTATCCATTACCATCAATGGATCGATTCTAACATGGAAAATTTTAGTGGTGAATTTTTGTAAACTCATGAATATTTGAGTTTTTGGAAATTGGAAATGGTGAATATTTAGTAGTCATTTGCCACCCAATTCACCAAAAAAATTGGCCTACATGTCATTTATATAGGTCATTTGCCTACTATTTACACATATAAATGAACTTATGCATGTATTTTGCCAATGTTTTGAATCAAACCACGTTCATATTCACCAAAGTATAATACTATACATATCACCGAGGTATAATACATATATGACTATTCAACCTTTTTTACAATATGTGGTTTCCACACTACTTTGATACTTATGTCGTCCAACCTCCGGTGTCCAACCTCAATCCATCCAACCTTAATCCATCCAACCTTAATCCATCCAACCTTAATATGTCCAACCTCAATCTATCTAACCTCAATTTGTCCCACTACAATATATTAAATCTCAATCCATCCAACCTCAATCCGTCTAACTATAATCCATCTAATTGTAATCCACCCAACTTCAATCCTTCCAACTTTAATCTGCTTAACCTATTCATCCAACCCCAATCCCATTTTTCCATGTTCGCCCAACCCATAGCCCGTCCTACCCCTATAACTTGTCCGTCCAACCTCTTACACCTCCTACCTCTATCATCTGAATCTTTACCACCCATCCATGTAACCATCTTTCAATAGTCAGTATATGTGACATATCCATGGATTCTGGAAAATAGGGTAAGAAGGTTACTTGTCAATTCAAAAAAGAGTAACAAGACATTATTTGGCTATTTCGTAAAACTAACAAAAATGAATATTGTGTCAAGATATGTAGAAAATATAGGTATGTATTATCTACTAATTTATAGAATTTTATTATTATATTTTCCATATTGTATTTTTCTTGTACTCCTCTTTATTAAATTGAGTATTTACTCTTTGTACTCTTATTTATTTAGTGGTATTAATCATATAAATAATTAATACTATATTTATGTAACACTTTTATATGCAGACATTTCTCAAACACATTTAGAAACTAATATTTTTCGAGATGATCCTATTGATGAAAACATTCATTCCCTTGATGACATCAAACTAGGAGAAGATTCATCAAATTCTCATCCAACACCAACATCGAAGGAAGCTTCTACTCCAATGTTTGTTTCCAAAAAAAGATACGTGATGATCGATATATTCTGATGAGAACCCATATGCACAAGTTGAAGTCGAAGAAAGTAATAAAAAATATGTGAGAAGAAAGAGGACAAACTGGACAATAGCAGCACTTTAAGGTTTGAATGGGAAACCTAAAATGGTAATGATATTCCAACTTAATTTCAATGTAAAATATGTAATTGGAAATAAGGGAAAGATCCTACAATGCAACTCAAACTAGACACCATTGAAAAACACTGGGAAAATCTATATTTCCCTAAAGTAAAAGGATGGGTGCATAGTAATATCTCATAAATGGAAAAATGGAAAAGATTGCTTGCATGTAAAGTATTCACTGAAAGGAATGATAACCAAATCGTACCAAGCCAAGAACATAGATGCTAATCAAACACCACGATCAATAAGATGAAAGCAATTTGCCATAATAACTTTACATAAAACCTTTGCAAACAAATGAGAAACAATATCATATATTATTATGGAACTCAATGCAATACATTGAGAATGGGCCTTGCTTAAATAGGCAAGGAATAACAATCTAAGAACTAGTCAAGGTCGTAGATCAAGCCATAAATCAAGGAAATAACTAGTCATCAAAGAACTAGTCAAGACCATAGATTTAAGAGAGAACTAGACATCAATGAACTAGTCAATACCATAGATCAAGGAAAGAACTATACCTAACAACTAGATAATATCTCCTAATATCTAAATAAGATAAAAGAAATATCCACACACATAAGTGGGTGAGGATAAATACAATAAAGGTAAATAAAGTACCTAGGTGAACATGAGCTAAGGTAAATACCTACTCTAACATTCATAAGAGTATGAAAAAGAATTAAAAACATTTGAAAAATATAAATTAAAAATATGGCACAATTATAGCAAAATTAGGCAAAGATATGGAGATTGAAATGCATGCCAAAATTATTTAATTCGCCATCGTAGTCCATATATTGAAAAAGGGAAGACCTATTTCAGATTTCTCAAATAATAAAATTTTGTATCAAGTTATTGGCTTACACAACATTCCATAATCACATTGGTTAGATAGCAGTGGCTAGGAAATTGCAAAATGTCTCGTTCTAGTGGAAGAGGATCTAAAAGAGGCTATTAAAAATGCAAAGTTTCTTATTCTTTCAATTGATGAGGTCACAACAAAGGAACAATACTTCATGGGTTTGTATTCATGTATATAATTTTGTAAATGAAGTAAGAAATCCCCATCTCTTAGTTATTCATAAAATGAGTGAAAATTACAATTCTGAAAACCTTTACAAATTGGTGGTGTCAAGTTTGAAGGATATAGTAGGTATGGATGATTTTTCCATTGCAAAAAATTTAGTTTGTGTTAGAATTGACGGTGCAGCAGTAATGCATGGGGCATAAATGGTCCTACCTTAGATTACGGAAAATTGTTGTCCCCTATATGATTGTAACTCATTGCATGGCTCAAAAATGAATCTGGCGTATAAAATTGTGAGCATATTCAAAAGTGTTGCCCGAGTGGAGGAGATGATCCGTGACTTGTATGTATATTATTCAAGTATTCCAAAGAGATTTTTAGAATTTCAAAAATTTGCAATTGGATTGACAAATGGGAAAAATCTTCTTAAAGATGTAGATACCAAATGGATTTCAATGTATGAGCCTACTTGTAGAATATTTGAAGAATATCCTTCATTAACAGGTTTTATGTATAAATACCATAGGGAAGTAGATAAAGATAAATATTTGTTGTACCATCTAATAGATATTGAAACTTTACTTACATTATGTGGTATTTTTCCAATGTTGAATGAGCTAAATGTTTTGACAAAGCATGCGCAAGAGCATTGCATCTACATAACAGACTTCATACGACTGAGAAAACATGTGTGCATGAGTCTAGATAGTTTATATTTGTCAGATGGAAGTTTTTTTCGGGGACCTATTTTTGAAAGTTGGAATACATTAACAGACCTTAAGAATCCAAGTTGCTACTTAAAATTTAATATAAATGATCATCTATGTATAATAGCTCATGGGAAAGAGATACCACTTCATACTTTTCAGAGAAGAGCAGATTTGGTGGGTCAAATATGGAAGAAGTAAGAGTGACACATAATTTATATGAAACAATATTATGTGACATGGGAAATAAATTGAAAAGATTTCTCAATATTTATCTACATAGATCTGTGACGATTCAAAAATATAAATTACTTGAAGCAATGGGAGTTGTCAATCCACTATTTTGGAATACAATTGGACGCATTACTGAAATGTCCATCAATAATATATTTATAAAATACATGAATAGTCTAATGGAACATTTTTGTAAGTGTAAAGAGATAAACAATGTTTTGTTGAAGGTATTTTGTAAAAGAAGTTACTAAATTCTCAGTCACAACATTTTTCCATGACTATGCTAGAGAAATTTCGTTTTCTAGATGAGCCAAATGAAAATGGTTCCATTAGAAGACTTTGGAAGTTTATTCAAGCAATATTTTGCGAGACAATTTGAGAAATTATTTTCGCTATATGAATTGTGTCAAACTATGATCCTGGGATCCGATGAAGATGAGAGGGTATTCAATGCATTATCATTTGTAAACTCAAAATTTTGTAATGATTGATGGAAATTTAGAAAGTTGTATGAGATTATATGTATCCAAGCTACTCTGGGGAAACTTTTCCTTATGAGAGATCACTTGTATTATGGAATTCACTCGTAGAAAAAAAAGATTCAAGAACATTCGACGATCTAATCTGCATCCACCGAACATGCTACCAATTCAGTAGAATTCCAGGACACTTATGAACGGGTTGCTCCAGGATGTTTCAATTGCTAGAGTCCTAATTTATTGTCTACATTCTTGACACTATTGACAAAATGATTTGATATATTGATTAATGATTATCAACTGGTCTTAATAGACTATGTTGTTTTACTTGTAACAAATTCATTTTTTATATTTTGTTTTATTATTGTAATAAAGATATTGATTTATTTAGATCCATATGTGTGATTAATATTTTATCTCTGCATGAAACATAAATCCTTTCAAATAAAAATACACTAAACATCTAAAACCATGTTTTAAATCTCCAAATAGTAACATAAAAAAACATTCACAGTAAACATAAATCTGATTACAAGTTTGCATATTAAATTGTTGAAAACTTTCAATAAATGCGATACAACAATAAATATAGTTCTAATTCACAATTAAACTTGTATTCATTCTAACAAGAGGCGGATTACTTTATGAAGACATGCATGTTTTCATAAAGCATTGTTGACCAATACAATTACAAAATTATGGGTTATCAATTTCTTTTCAAAGCTTCGAGAAAATTTTGTCATATAAGAACACATTACAAGGGAATCCTCTTTTCTACCTATGATTCTGAATCATAGTTGTCCTTACATCTAGCCACACAATAAAAAAAGTAAAAATTAGTTGGCCACTATCTTTTAATTCCTACGCTAGTGTCGAATTGTGACAACACACTCGTCACATGGTGAAAGTAATTTTTTCAATTTTTTTTGTAGGGGCAAGCTTCATATTTTTCTTGTGAAATAGGTGGAGTCTGCCTCTCGGTTTGTATAGTGCTCTATGCTAAAACTCCCGATGTTTGTAAATCCGCACCGCACTATTGATATTTTGAAGAATATTGTGCTCCTCCCTCGCAACATCTCCTGATGACAAAAGTGATGGATCAACATCTATCTTTTCTTTCAATAAGATATCTAGATCCATCTTATGCTCCTTGATTATCCTTCTCAATGTATTATTTTGTTTATTTAATAATAAAAATTTTTTCTTCAACTGTATAAATGCATTCAAGCTTTTTATGGGCATTCTTCAAATGTGCATCAAATACAGCTACTTCTTTCTTTAAATTTTCATATTTTTCCTGTAAAAACATAAATGTATTTGTTTATTAGATAAGTTATAAATAATTTATTGCAATGCTCATAATTTCACAATTTTTCACATGTAAAAGATGACCTACCACAACTTTCTCTTTTTCTGCATTTGCAATTAAAACATTACTTTTGTCTCCAATTTTTTTTAGTATTCTTGGGCTTCGCATTAAGATTTTCCAACCTATTTAACATTATATCTAAAACTTCATCATCATAATCATTATTATATAAAATTGTGCCAAATTGAGCTTTATTTAGAAAAATGTCAAGCCTTATTGGTTGGCTCTCTACGACAATGAACAATGAATGCCTTTGAGCATGATTATGGTATCGTATTTATTTCTTTGATAAAAATTTAGCCCTATTCTCCCAAGTGCGCACTAATTCCACATCAAACATAACCACTTCCTAAATTATGGCCCCCATACTATTAGTACCAGATTTTCGATGGCAAAATCTATCTTTTGATCATCTGTGAGTGGAATTTGACTTGGTGGAGGAGGAGAGTCTATGATTTCACGGATATCTTGTTGTGCTTGTGGTTGAGGAGGTGGAGTACTTTGTATCATATCATGGGTGTCAAAATAGTTACCCATCTCGGTGTCACCACTATCAAACCCCAAAAACTCATCATCAAGCTTGATCTAGTTCAAAATTTGGGTACCCATTGCACTCAAGACACCACCTAGTGAAAAACCTAGAAATTCTAAGGTTGTGGGGTGAACTGTTCCTGTGGAGTCAACAGAAACGTAATATTTTTCCCTACAAATTTTCTTTTTGTTTGTATAATGCGCCATGCAAATGTACCGGACGACTTATTTTAATCTGTCATGGTGGCCATGTATGAACTGCAAGAAGCAAAGTATTAAAAAATTAAACATTATACCCTTGTAAATACTAAATATAATATTTACAAGTAAACAAAAGAAATTAAACATTATAAATTACCTTGCATGCTCGGAGATGTGACCATTCAACTTTGTGACTGAGACTGAGTTTGATCTAGACCGTCAAACTCATAAGTTTCTAAAACAAAAAATGTAGAAATGTGGAAATGTTAAAATACTTTACCACTTATAGAACAAATAACTTGTTAATGATTCCTACTAGTAGCTTAGTTATAAATAGTAATATTAATACCTGTAGAAAATTATGGTGGGAAAGGTGGTGGTACTGGTGGAGCTATCGACCCCTAGGTCTTTTGTGTCGAGGAAATCGAACTGGGTCGATTATGTTGAATCCATATCGAATCACCTAGGCCTCTAAGGGGACTTTACCCCGAGAAATAACCTCTCATAGATTTGGATCAGTTTGCACAACAAAATCACTTAATAATAATATATTTATGTATATTATTGTTATGTTATTACAATGGTTATTATATATCCAAGGAGGTAGGAAAACAACCTCATATAAACAAGGAAACAATAACCCGTTTATAATATTACGGGTATAACAATTCAACAAATCAAACAATATAACTTTTTCCACACACGATTATCATAAAGCACTAATAATTTCCTAACATTCCCCCTTAGTGCAAACATGGGGAAAACCTACCTTTGTACTTGCACTTGCTCACAATCCGCGATTTTCACTGGGATGATCACAAACCTTAGGGATGGTTTTACAAATGGTTGACCATAAACCGAGAATGGTGGTTTTGCAATTGGTTTACCACAAACCACAAAGTGATGGTTTTGTGAATGATTTACCAACAACCAAGAATAGTGGTTTTGCAGAATCGGTTTACCACAAACCAAAAATGAAGGTTTTCAAGTGGTTTACCTACAACCACATCATGATGTGCCAAGTACTATTATCAGCCCTCATCACATTTCACCGCAAGGAATAACATAGGAAAATATGCTCACACATTACAAACCGAAAATTGAAATTGAACATCGATCATGTTCCCCCTCAATGTGAAATTTACACTTATTCAAGTAGAACACCGCAAATCGAAGCATAGTGAAACTAGAACTCTAGAAAGCACACTGCAAAAATTGAAAGTAAATTGCAAACACACATGTCACCAAACCTTTGTGCGGCCCCATCGTTGGCGACTAACGAGAGGTCGTTGATTTACCTCCAACCTCCGCTTTGTGTCCATCCTCCAATATCATGTCGCTAGTTCAACTAGATGTGATCGTGGGGCTCAATGGTTGTCAGGACATCGGATAACACCGAAAATGTATCCGTAACGTAAAAAATTTTATTTTAACAAAATTTTGAATCTTTGACTTTTTGATAATGGACCCAAAAGCCCCGACAACAATAATATACTTTGACATTAACGACAATATTTTGACAACTTACGTCTTTTGAATCTAATAACACAATACTTGATTATTTACTTGATTGTGACTTAATAACTTTTAAAACATATAATATTACTAATCCTAAAAAATAACTCGTTAGACTCTTTTTATAAAAATGTCATATAGACCCGAAAAACTATATTAAAAGTTTGATGACCCTTTAATGACTAAAGACATGAAATGACACTTTATGATACAAACTAATTTATAGACCTTTTTAACCATTGATTACTCAATGACTTAACCATACATGACTATAAAATCTCAATAAAACCATACCCTAAACATATATACATTTTTTTGGATGAAAATAGTCCATACGGGCCTTGCAATCTTAGTAGCACTTTGACTCGAGGTTGTTTGATTTCTATGCAAATAAAAGAGTTGTCTCGTAATGTGTCTATCACAACATACAGGTTGTTATTCACATCAAATTGATGAAGATCTTCACATCTTTAGTGACACGGTACCACGAAGACTATGTCGAGTGTTGTGCTATGTATCGCCGAGGTGTTGTGGAGAGTATACGATGGACATATCATAGATGTCTGCATACAAATTAAACACACTTCTCTGAGCATCAAAACATATAACAAAAATAGCGCTCCTCTAGGTTGCTACGTGGATCGTTTCATAAAGCACGCAGAGACAATCAATCAATATTTTTTAGATATCTCTAAATGACGCAAAACAAAATAGATTTATTCACAACCTCGGATATGTCAAAGATCTGCTATGCATCTCAACTCATTCGTTGTGCGCTTTTACGAGGAACTTGAAATAGGAATCCGCCAAGGTTTGACCATATCAATGATTAGAGGTGCAATGAAATAGAAGATAATACCGTGTACAATTTGGAGATTGTTAAAACCATATAATGTCAACTAAGAAATATAACTATACTCGCACAGAATTCTATATCAGATATAGTCGATTGGTCTCTGATCTCACGGATGCGGATCTAAAACGTCGAATCGATCAACTTCGACGAGGGCAATAAAGTTGCATGGGCGTGTACTACTACACGGGTCTGAATCAAAGTTTGCTTCTATTTCACTATGCATGCAGATGAAAATCACTTAATCCTTTAGGCGATGGAATCATTCCACACACAATATACTTAAATCCGGCCACGTTATACTCGATTCACAGGTCACACAGATAGATGACCTGCATGTATAGTAGAAAATAAAAAATAAATAACTTCACTCATATTTTCTCATTCACAGGGGCAGAATAGTAGTAGAACTACCCCTTCAAAAATTACTGTGCTTCTATCACAGGAAAGATTATCAACATGCTCTGATACCAAATCATAGATTTGGATCAGTTTGCACAACATAATCACTTAATAATAATATATTCGTGTATATTATTATTATGCTATTACAATGGATATTATATAGCCAAGGAGGTAGGAAAACAACCTCCTATAAACAAGGAAATAATAACCCGTTTATAATATTACGGGTATAACAATTCAACAAACCAAACAATATAAGTTTTGCCACACACGATTATTATAGAGAACTAATAATTTCCTAACAGCCTCCTTATGAGATATTGCAGCTACAATTCTTCTCTGTAGAATATAAAATTATTGTTATTATTGCATTAAAAAATAATTAATTGTTATAATGTTAAAATTAATTGTTACATGTTGTTCTTCAACTAAAGACAAATCAATAGCAATTTGTCATTTATTGCAATCGAATTTGTCCATTATACAATTGGTGGAAAGCTTCTTGATAGAAAGAAAGTAGATAATTGGACCAAGAAAACACAGTCTTGGATTTATCAGATGCATTGATACTAGCAAGGGCATTGTTGACATTTGTTTTAATTTGATTGGAAAAATATGTGCACCAATCGAATTTTTGCTCTACTCAAAGTCTCTGCAATAAATATTGCACCGCCCAAAATGGAATGTCTCATGGATTTTCCCTACAACACAATCCTAGATTGAAAGAGTGATATCATTGCAAGAAAGAAATTATTTGTAACACCTTGTATAACAATACCTCTTTTGGAACGATTAACCGCAATCAGTAACAAGATACAAGAAAAGTTAGATGCTTTGGGTAGTCAAGTAATATTAAGAAAACAAACAATTGAAAATAAAATTGAACTTACCATCAACCTGTACATTGTAATGAGACTCCAAATATTTTTATCTTAGGACAACCTTTGTAGTCACGGGCATCTAGTTTTGAAAAGGTAACCTAGTTAATCGATTGACATTTGCAGTACTCCACATAGAATGAAAATGTACGATCCATCTACCGGTTGTAAGAATTGATCAAGTAATCGAGGATGGTAAAGATTCTGTTTTCAAATTAGGGCATGTTGACAAGCCCCGTGAATTGTGTTTTGTGCATCCAATCTTTAGGTGTATCTTTTAGTTTCATTAGTGTCGTAATCTGAGGGCACATGAGATTTTTGTACTAGAATTTAGAGGTAGGAGTAACTGTGGAGCTATCCATTGTTGAAAGCTTTAGAAATTGGTGTAAAGTTATAGGAGAGGGAGGGGAAAGACTGTAGGTGCACATTGGTTTAGTAGAAAATTAGAGAGAATGTTGTAGATTTGTAAAATTTTATGGCAAAAAGTAAATAAATGAACCTCGTAGGGCTATATAGGGCTCGGGTTCACGGGGAGGACACGTAAAAAAATGATAGGTGGAGAGTTTCGAGGCAACATGTTTTTGGGGACTCATGTGCATGTTAGTCTTTCCAAGAGGTAGTTAATGGCCGAATCTCATGGCCCGTCTAACAAGAAAAAAATGTCGCACATATTGAACCGTCCAATAGGAAAATGACAACCGTCCAACCTAACCTATCTAATAGGAAAAGGATGATCGCTCAATAAAGCATAGAGACATCCATCCAATAGAAAGATACGACCTTCTAACAGAGGAGAGACGGTCTTCCAACCTGGATCATCCAATAGGAAAAGAAGAGCACCCAATAGAGAAGAGATGACTATCCAACAGGAGCAGATGACCATTCAACTCCGACTTGTCCAATAGGGAAAAGACAATCGTCCCAACTGGCCTCGTCCAATAGGGAAGAGACAACCATCCAACAGAGAAGAGACAATTTTCCAACCTAACCCATCCAATAGGGAAGGGAACCGTCCAATGGTGAAGAGACAGGACGTCTCATCTACAAGTGGATAAACAAACGTTCAACATCCATCCAATAGTATGAAAACCGTGGAAAATTGTGAGTTACCAAATCGCTTTTCCACGAAACAATTTTTTTGATATTCATCATTATTACGAAAGCCCATTTGAAAGATTTTACATCCATTTTATAATATTTTTTTGGAGGGGGTCTTAAAATGAACCCCGGATTCTAAGAATCAGATCAGTGCGTAAAGGTTCTCTCTTCCGGATGGTTATAGTGGTTACAATCGATATTGGTAAAATAAGATAATCAATACAAGACATATTTTACTACTAAGTGGGGGATATATGCTTATAGACATATGCCTTTTGATTTATCAAATGCAGGAGCTACTTTTCGTAGAGTCGTGGATATGGCTTTCCAAGGTTTGATCAATGTCAATGTTTTGATTTATCTTGATGACATTATTATTTTTTCTAAGTGTGTTAATGATCATTTGAGCCATCCGAGGCGGGTGTTTTGAAAGATGTCGACAATATGGGGTTTCTCTCAACCCAAAAAGTGTATATTTTCAAAGGTGCATAAAGATAAAATTTTGGGCCACATGGTTTCAAAAGAAGGTTTGGCTATAGATCCAGTAAAGAGTAGGCTCAATTCTAGCTTTATCTCTACAACACAAAAAAGCACTTCAAAGTTTTTCAAGAAAATCAATTTTTTTAGAAGATTCATTACTAATTTTGATAATCTATCAAGCCTCTAACTATTATGTTGAAAGGGATTATGAGTTTTAGTTTGACAGAAAAAGGAAAATCAGTTTGAAGGCCATTAAAGAAGCTATTTCTCAAGCTCCAACACTTGCAAATCCAAACTTTTCAAAGGATTTTATATTGTATGTATTTATAGGGGTTAAAACAATTTCAACAATCTTAACTCAAATTAATCATGATAATTTAGAGAAACCCATTACTTTCTTTAGCAAAGGGCTATACATGACTATGAGATGAAGTATACTTTTGTGGAAAAGCAAGTACTTTATGTTATTAGAGGCTTAAATAATTTTAGATATATGCTCTCTAATAATAGAATTCATGTTAAAGTTACTCACCCAAGTGTGAAAGAGTTTTTTTAAGCAAGGATTTGAATGAAAATAGGGCTAGTTGGATCAAAAAAATCATGGAATATGACGAGACTTCAAAGTGACAAAGTTGGTTTGAGGTGAAGGGTCAGGTGAGCACTTAATTTCAAATTTGGAGTCAAAGAAATTTGTTTTCGCACTCTTAAATCAACCATAAGCAAATGAAATACCATCTTCCGTGAATTAGACACAATACGTGATTCAATACTTCATGTTGGTATTCTTCCCAAGGTTTGGATAAAACAAAAAGGAGTTATTTCCGGTTCATATATATTCCCTTTGCACTCGTTTATGGTATATTATTTAAAAAGGATATTAATGGTGTTATTCGAGATGTGTAGAACCTTCACAAGTTGACATATTATTACAAGAATTCCATGAAGGTTTATCAGGTGGCCATTATGCTCCAAGGACTATTGTTCTCAAAATCATGAAAGCAAGTTATTATTGGCCAAGTATTTTCAAATATTGTTATGCATGGGTCAAAATATGTTATAAGTGTGCTTTATTTATGGGTAAGGAAAAGCTTGATCTCTTCCTCTTCATCATATTTCACAGATCAACCCTTTATGCACAAAGTGGGGATTGGAATTCATTAGAATAATTAATCCACCATCTAGTTTGGGTCACAAGTGGATTCTTACTGCCACTGATTATTTTACCAAATGGACATAAGCAATCAGTATTGAAGAAGTGAATGAAACTAGTGTGCTTGACTTCTATGAAGGTATTATTACTAGATTTGGAGTTCCTTCTACTATTATTTCAGATAATGGTCTTGTTTTTGTTGGTGCTAAAATTACACAATGGGTTATGCTGAATGGTATTTACTTGATTACTTCATCAAATTTTTACCCACAGGGCAATGGTCTTACAGAGTCTACTAACAAAATTTTGTCAAGATTATTAAAGGGGTTATGGATGAAAATTGGAGGTATTGTCATACCAAACTCAAAACCTCTTTGTGGGCCGATTGTAATCACTCCCAAAAGGTCTATTGGTAATTCTCCATACATATTGGTTTATGGAAAGGAAACAAGACTTCTAATTTCTCTTGAATTGCTCGCTTTAGAGCTTATTCATCGCTTAGAGTTATCGGGAAGCAGTCCCGTGGAGGTAAGGTATGTAGAACTTATGCAGTTGGAAGAATTAAGACATGAAGTCATGCTCACCATGAAAACTCACCAAGTTCAGGTAAAGAAGAATTTTGATAAGAAAGTAATTGCAAGATTCTTTCAAGAAGGTGATATTGTTCTTAAGTGGGATGTGATTAACAAAAATAAGGATTTTCTATATGGCCTAAGGGGATGTCTAGGGTATTAATGTTAATCTAGTTAGGAGGAATAAAACATTATAAATGAACTAAAGTAATATGAAATAAATGTAAATAAATTACTCTAGATGAAATGAAACCCTAATGTGTAAGAGAAGAGTAAGGAAAAGACTTGGCTAATAACATAATATTGTCGCATAATGTCATGGATCTAGAAATAAAATCTAGAATTGCGTATTTAACCCTTAGAGACCACAGAAGGGAAGATCTGGATTATCCGAGATGACACGGTGCCCGGGAGTGTACTTGGGGTGCCCTGTGGTGACCCGGTCTCGTAATCCGGCACTCGTAATGAGCCGTAAATGCTCAAAACCTCAATTTGGTATGGTTGTTAAATGCCTCTCGATTACTTCATGTCCATGTATGTTGGATTCGTCAGATGAACTGGAGAATGACTCGTAATGTAAGGATAAGTATCAAACCCTAGAAAAATGAAAGATGCATATGAATGGGTCGATTGACCTTAGGCGATATAAGCTAGTGGACTTATCATCGAGCTTTACACTACATTTCGACCCGAATGTAGTTCTAGTGTGTGTGTGTATGTCGTGCCCTAGGTGCTCTCGTGTCAGTCGTACTTTGTGAAGTAGCGAGCAATAATAGCTATAGAAATGTAAGTAGCATGTGTGCATGGAATAGAATGGAATCCCTCCCCCTATGAAGTGTGTGTGATGCATATCTCCTAGCTTGAATGCATGGCACTATGTGGATGTAAGTGATGTAATGGATGTAACCCTAGATGGAGTGATAATAGTGATAAGATGCAATGACCTAGACCCTCATTATGGTCTTATAACTTTATATTTATAGGGCTCTCAAGCTTAATTTTGTAATTAATCTCGACAAGGCCGACTGAGAAGAAGATAAGGATGACCAACAACTAGAAGTGACCCAAAAAGAAGCAAAAGAGGTTATGCATAGACCGAGGTGCCCGAAATGGGACCAAGGTGCCCCAATACAGGTCAGCGCCCTAATTTTAGGCTAGAATGTCGGAAGGTCATGAAATGGGCTGATAGGTATTAGGAAATACATGGGAAAGATGAAATAAAAGATAAGAAAAAGGTGGCCAAAAGGTGGGATTAATTAGTACTTTGTACACTTGAGAACCTTCTAAATAGTAGTATAAGGTCGGGCTAAATATTGTCTAATGTGTAATATTTGTGTCTACATTTGCCCCCACTTTATGTTGGTGAGTGGAAAGCTCGGTAACATAAAGTAGATAGAGATGCGTACTGATAACCATGTAGAGTGTAGAAGAAGATGTGTCGATGGACTAGACTCAAGTGTGGAATGACAAAAAGAAAAATGTGGAGGAGCATGGATTCTAAAGATGAAAAATGTGTATAAAAAGTGATGAGAGTGAACCTAGGGTGGAACGCATGTGTAGTTGTTGTTGTGTGTAGTGTACCTGTATGGTTAGTAAAGGAAAATGCATGTAGCGGTGTGTTGTTGTTATCATTGTTGCCCCCAATTTGACTGTTTGTTTCTCATATGGTGGACTGCAAGGAGAAAATGATCAAGTAGTCAAATATGTATATATGTAAATAAATGTTGTGTAAAATACACAAATGTAAAATACGCTTTGAATAGAAAGTGTAAATAGAAAAATGGAACATGTGCACCTGATCCATGTCAAGAAAAAGGGTGTAGAAGGATATCATGTAGTGTCATGAGTTTTTCAGTGATGTCACGCCACCCTGGCTGAAGAAGTATAGGGAGGAACCATGTTGTATCCTCCAACCTTTAACCGCTTCTACTAAAATGTTGGAAGAGATCTCTATATTGTCTTAGTTTTTTGGGTGATCCGACACCACTGGACATAGAAGTGTAGAGAGGCACACCCACTGTAACCCCTAAGCCTATAACCACTCTGCAGAATTGTCAAAGGACACCATGTCCTATTGAGGCCATTGTGTATGGAGTTCATAGACTGGTTTGAACTCACTCATTATGTGTGAACCGGTGTAAATACATTGTGTTAATAGAAACCCTCAATGATGCCCTCCTCTTTGGGGGTGCATGCGATGACCCTAGAAGGAAAATGCAGCCCCAAAAGAGGACCAACCACACTCGACCCGTAGAACCTGTGCCTCGTAGGTGGAAAGGGAAATTCTTGGTAGATACCAAGGCACACACAAAAAGGGGATGGCTAGCCAATACAAGTGTTAGTCTAAAAACACATGCATGAAAATAAGACAAGTGTAAAATACATAGACAATGTAAAACTACCAAGCAAAGTAGTGTAAACATGCAAGAAAATAAGCAGACCACACAAAGAGGGTTTCAAACATGGGACATCACTCATGATGTCGTAAGACACGCAAGGCCATCATGGCCGCAAACAATGACAAGTATGCACACAAAGAAAGGGCAAATCTCGCATACAAAGGCAAACAAAGCGCATAAGTAGAAACAAAGAGGTAGTCATGAAAAATGTAATCCTACAAAAAGTGTTGCACATGAAACACCATGTTAGCATGTTAGAGTGATAATCAATATGTCAAAGCGTGTATGAATAAGTAGTATAAGATGCTAAGTACAAAATGAAACAATAAAGACCAGATGGGATGAATGTGGATGCCCCCAACGACCAAAGATAATAAGGGTAGAAGGCGAGCATCCATGTCATGTGTAAATGTCCTGTATCTATGATCACACTAAACAAGGGCTTGAATGCACATGTGTGTATGATAATTACATATAATAAAGAAATCTAACATGTGTAATAGAATGAGCATGCAAAACACTAGTAAGCAAGAGTAAATGCTACCAAGACAATGTAGTATGATGTGGATGGATGGAATGGAATGCAAGATGGAATGATAGGAGCAACTGTGCCCCCAAGTGTATGGAAGTGTATGCAGTGAGGTTCATTTTTCCCCTTCAGCAATCAAGAATGAACCATAAACGAGAGTGTGTCATCGGGAAATGGTCGAGTAGTGTTGGTTATATCTAGTGCGTTGTGATGAGTATGTGTATGGAATGGTGATGAAATGTGACATGTAGAGAGGTGTGCATGGACCCTATAGCCTAAGTGTATACCACGACTTGTTGAATGAAGGAGTGATGATTTATCCCTAAGCGTATATCACTATGGGATGAGTGGATGTGAATGAGACATATGGAAAGATGTGTGTGGACCCTATAACCTAAGTGTATACCACAAATGAGTCGTGCTTGAATGGAAGAATGATGATTTATCCCTATGTGCATGATTTGCTAAACTAAGCTAATGAAAATAAAGACTAACACCTAGTAGTCTTAATTAACAAAATTAAGCAAAATACAAAGCACCATCAAGATAAGAATTAAACAAGGTTAGACACTAACATTTATCATATTAAAACTTTGAAACTTAACATGCTAGTTGTCTAAATCCTCTATTCTCTTAATTAACAACAAAATTAAATGGATGAACCTATGTAGGCTCCATGGAAAATCAAAGTGGTTGTTCTTGATATTCCAAGAACCTAGGAATGGGGGCTTATCAAAGTTGGGCTACAAGACCCTTTTGACACCTCCCATATGACCTAAGCACTTTTGGCTAGAAAAGAGGCTTAACTCTCCAAGTGGTGAACTCTCAAGAAAACAAAGGAAATATTTTAGTCTATTTTGCTATATGCTTTGCTTTTGTCTTCTCAAGAAGTTTAGGTGTAGGTATAAAGGTAGAAGGAGGGCTCCTTATATAGCCCAATGGATAAAGGAAACACTTCATCCCTTTGCATGTGGGATAAAAGGTAAAACAAGATTAGGAATGGATAAGGTTGCTTTATAAAAGGTAACCTTACTTTAGAAGGGTTTAATTTATACTTAGCAAGTCATGGGAGTTGGGGGGTGTTTTAATTAATCAAAGGTGATTAATTAATAGGTAGATGTAAGCTTATAGAAGCTAATTAGAGGAATATTAGTACGATTTAGGCTATTAGAAGGGGATTAAATCAATTAAATATTGATTTATTGGTTAAATGAAAGGGAAAGCTAATTAATTGATAATAATTAATTAGTCTAGATAGAAGGGGTGATTAATTAATGGAAGGTCGTTAATTAGGGTGTTTGTTGGATAGGTAACTTAACTAATTAGTGTATTGTAATTAATTAACGACAATAAGAGAGAATATGAGCGTTTTTTGACAATATGTCGCCAATTTGCAAGAAGGGAGATAATTAGCGCAATTTAAGTATTTAAATTACTCAGGGCGTAATTATGGGTGTACATTTTCCCCTCTTTAGGGTGGCGTAAGTAAGTGACGCCACTTCAAAGATAAGTAGACGGATGGGATTTTGAAGGGATAGAAGAAAATTTATTAGAGGGAGAGGTGCCTCCTCGAGTGTCGATAGGGTGATGAAGGAAGACGATCGACGACCGAAAAAAGGTGAGAAATAGATAGAAGAATGGGCAGGGACAGAATGCCCCAGTGAGACGGAAGATTAGGGGTGAGAGAAAAGTGATGCAAAAGAAAATATGGAGAAGTGGAGAGAAGAGCTTAGCCTCTAGCCTTTGTATTGGAACAATTTCAGTATCATCATATTGCCAAGAGATCTACGTCATTGGTCCTTATTAAAAATATAAGCATACGACAAAAGTAGAATGACATGAAAAGCCATACTACGAACAATTGTCCATTACTGAAAACACCAACCCTATGCAACATACAAAATGCAATGCAATATGAGAAGGAAACAAGCTCATTAAACAGGGAAAACAAGTATGAATGCACATATCCAACCCAACAACGGTTGAGACAGTTGTACAAATGCTTTGTTATCAAGCTAAAGAGATCCACATGTTCGTGATTGATGACAAGGGTTAAAAATGATGCCCCGAGCAAGGATACATGCAAGGGGAAATGATGATGGACATGAGGTCCAAGTAGAAAGCATTGTGTGCAATGAAACAACACATTAGCAAAAAAGACGTGCCCCAGTACGATTTATGCAAAGCAAAGTATTAGCTTTGTGAATGGTCAGAATCCTATGATCTGTGAGTTGTATTAATCGGGGAAGATGTGAAACAAACTAGTAGGATATGGAGAGGATACCATGTGCAAGACACAAGTTTCAGCCGTAATAAGTACGTTACCTATTTTTGTAGATTTTTTTACTTTTTTTGGATTTTGTGAAAAAAATTGTCTTGTTTTTGGATTTTTGATGCGAGATATATATTTTTGTTTTTTTGTTTTGTTTTCCAAAATGCGGTGGACAGTAGAAGAAAATAGAAGAAATAGAATGAAGGGCCTAGCAACAAAATATGCCCCAGGTGGAAGAAAGAAGAAACAAGTGACAAATAATGTCCTTGTTTAGTGGAAAAATTAATAAAATAATTATTTTAAAAAAATGCTTATATTACGAGAGTGTATGTAAGAAGAAAAATCACCTAGGAACAATAAAAATTGTCCTAGTGAGAAGAAAGGGGTATTGACGGAAAAAATGCCCCAACACGGTGAAAAATAAGAGAAAAATAATTATTTATTATTCAACGGTGAACAGAGGAGAAAACGGCAATCGAAACGAGCCTCCAGGAATTCACGGTGGTGAAAAACAAGTTGATATACCCCACCCGGGGGGTAAATCACCGCGACCAATTCACTTTTACCGACCACTATTGAGATTTTACCATGAGGCTCTGATAGTGATCGAGGACG
Organism: Taxus wallichiana var. yunnanensis; assembly: GCA_018340775.1. NCBI lineage: Eukaryota > Viridiplantae > Streptophyta > Pinopsida > Cupressales > Taxaceae > Taxus > Taxus wallichiana. Next base: position 678,834,207 of record CM031234.1, on the reverse strand, counting down.
ATGGTGATCACACAAGATTGACCGAGGTGAGCATACACATTTGAGGGTACCAAAGGCACGCCGATGACAACGCCTTTATGAGTACTCGACCTTTGCTTGTCAAATTTTGTAATTAATGCCCTAAAATTAGTAATTAGTGTTAGGGGTCGTGTCGGCATGCATACACGCAGTGTAGGTGTCACGTGGGGCGCAAGCGTCCCAGAGGTATGCGTGTGCACATGCAGTACACACATCACACCTCCACGCATACGCACACACACACACATGTGTGCACTCGTGCACATACTTCTCCATAGTGCGTACACTAAGGAATCACACATGCGCAAATGTGCATGCACTCAAATGATGGTGCAAGCACCGAAAAAGAGTGGCACACATGCCCGAAAGGGTGCGCAAGTGGTAAGAGAGTGGCGCACACACCTAACAAGGCGCGCAGTGCCGAAAGAGTGGGCACACATTCCTAACATGGCGCGCAGTGCCGAAAGAGTGGCGCACATGCCCAATAAGGCATGTAGGCACTTTAGGCCGATGGAGGAAAGACCAGAAAATGCCAAAAAGATGGCATTTTTAGAAGAAAATTTAGGATTTTTGGGTTAACCCTAAAAGAAAAATGATAGATAGAATTTTTTAGAAGAAATGTTAGTAATAACATACAATCGTATTTTACGAGAGATGATTATCAATACTTGACGCATGAGCGTCATTCTCGGATTGCTGAGTTAGAGGAGAGCATGCGTCATCGAGACCGCGAGCTATGGCCATACTTTTAGAGGCGGTGGGGCTAGGCCCCGTAGCCCGTATGCCATCCATCATTTTGGACCATGGATTACTGACTACATTGGCCGAGCGATGGCACAATGAGAGTCAGTGTTTTAGACTGCCTACTAGGGAGATGACTATGACCCTAGAGGATGTATGGTGGATTCTCCGCGTGCCGATCATGGGTACTTTGATTGAGTACACCTCTGATATAGGGCAGATTAGAGCAGCTTGCAATCGACCTTTTTGACAGAGACGACATTCCACATGATGGTATGATTGTCGCATTGCATGAGTGTATTTCTGACCCGACACTACATCGGGGCCCCTATATATCATGTCACTTATCAGTGGGTTTTTTCTCACTGATAAGACAGGGACATCTTTCCCGAGAGGGCTACTACCATTAGTACATGGCATTTTCAGCGGTGAGCGCTATTGCTAGGGGCAATGTATACTGGCACACTTGTACTGGGATTTACATTTGATCACTTACCACTGTCAGAAGACAGTGGGGCCAGCCTCATTACTACAGATTTGGTCATGGGACCACATTGCTATCGGGCACCCTATGGGCACTTTGCACGTTCGAGACCCAGAGGAGCCATCTTACATGGCATGGGTATCAGTAGGTGGTGATGTACGAGGCCACCTAGGCAACCTATATAGGTACCGGTAAGAGTTCGATGAGTTACTAGAGAGAGACATTATATGGAGACCCTACATGCACATTCAATGGCCAGAGGATGTCATAGAGCTCAATGTGTGCTCAGTAGAGCACTTTATCCTCATGGCAACAGCAGCCTACATTATAGAGTCATGCGACGAGTTCCCAGTGTCGGCGATGTACTTGGTATAGTATAGGGGGTTCCGTAGCCTGACATATGGTATGCCCGCCAAGATTCAAAGAGGTAGACTATGGGGCCTTACATACAAGTGACCCAAGCCGCAGCGAGTTTCTTTTAGGTGGTCCCACAGGCATGGGACCCAAAGACGACAGTGTCGTGATCCAGTACCATGGCGGATTACTGAACTTGGTACGCCACTGCCTTATGCTGGCGTCTCTGACTATCGTGGAGGAGGCACAGGCGCGAGCAGGCCCCGACCGCCTGAGAGATATGGCATGTCTTGGAGCAGAGAGAGGGTGTAGCAGGTCATGATCCAGAGGATCCATTTGATGGACTACCTCATGATGAGCGGGGCACCCCGCAGGCAGTGCAGGATCGAGGCCACAAGGTCCAAGAAGGCACCCGCACATCCTTCTAGGCCTCAAGTTTTAGAGCAGGGGTAGTCCTCCGTGTAGTACGTGGACATGTCCCGGTGGCTCACCCTACGGCTCGAGATAGTCATGTTACAAAGATCGATTCTGATTAGCTTTAGTAGAGCGAGACCTCGGTCACAGCGAGAGAAACCAGCCCGAGCTCATATCAGTAGCATCGATGATTGAGCGGATCAGCGCGAGCCCACGCAGCCGGGAGGTGATAAGACGGTACACTTTCATCGGATACACTTTCATCGATAGGTCGATGGCCCAAGTGACAAATCTATACCAAAAACACATGCCCAACTCCAGCCCATGATACTTGAGTGAGATAGGCTAAGGGTTGAGCACGTAGTGGGCCAGGCTAAGCTAGCCCGAGCCTCAGTGGAGATAGCATCCTTCCGACGCACAGATGGCATAGCAATGACTACCCGACACACAAAGATCTAGCTATACCCAAGGCGAGCCTCGTATTATAGGTCTTTATACTTTGAGGTAGTTTTGGCTGAGTGGCGAGCACCTTCCTATAGTCAAGCAGTTGAGCAGGGGCACTAGATCTGAGAGGCCTCAGGCCTCAGTGGAGCAGCCATGTCCAGGGAGAGCCACCGATGCCCATGCCATGCCACCACCATGAGACAGGTTGGCTACTCCTTCAGAGGGCTCGAGTCAGCCCTGATGTTTTGTATTTCCACATACGCCTCTTGATGAAGGCTATGAGCAGATTATGCTCCATGTATTCTATTTCATATCTGTACAACAATTTTGACACATGCCTCTGATGAAGGCATTTTTGATGTATCACGTGATGTATATCCCTTTTTGATATAGATATACCACACATGTATTATATGGACATTTTTGACATGACATATGTGTTTATGAGATGGACATTTGTTTATTATTTCTCATGGATAGATAGATGTGTTTATGATGTTAGATGATTTGATTTGACATGTATATGTATCATGATCTTGTTGATGTATCGCATGTGTTTTGATTTCTAGATGATTGATCTTGTAGAATATATCAAATGTGTTTGTTTATATGATGTAGTGGACGGGATGATATGATGATATGGGTGTGGGGGGATAGATTTTGATATTTGCGATCCCTCTTGCCCCCATTTGATGATATGATATGTGATGATTAGCTTAGCATTCATGTATGATGTATACTTAGCTTTTTCTTGATATATGATGTATAGATGATGTTAGATGTGATGATATTGATGAAAATATGATGATGTGATAACAAAACAATGCACATGCAACCAACACACATAATCAAATGCTAACAAAAGAACACAATGAACCAATACATAACAATGTATCATGACTCACCAGCATGCAAAAACACACTTCAATATGCACAAGAAAGAATAAATCTAATCTAAGCAAGAAAAGATGAATTCTAACAAAGTATGCCCAAGCAACAAACAACCTAAAAGCACAAACATGAAGCAACTATACAAGCAAACAAGCAAAGCAAGAAACAAGACAATGCAAGTAAACGTAAGTAAATGTTTTTGTAAGATTTGTTTTCATGCAACAATTTTCTATTGTTTTTTATTTATGTGAAACAATTTTCTATTGTTTTTGTGTTGTGTGGAACAATTTTCTATTGTTTTTGTGTTGTTTTGTGGAACAATTTTGTATTGTTTTTGTGTTGTTTTGTGGAACAATTTTGTATTGTTTTTGTGTTGTTTTGTGGAATAAATTTTGCATTTTTTGTGTTGTTTTCCAACGGTTTTCCAGAGCTATGCATAGGTAACCAAGAAAGCGTGGATGCCCCTAGCGTTAGATGGGGAATATACAAGGGCAGAGGCCACACGTTTATGAACAAGAAGGTGAAGTCGTTGAATTGCCCCTAGTGTAAGATGGGGAATAGCGAAAGACCATGCCCCTCACAGATGAATAAAAGGAGACAAAGCCGGATCAAGGCTTGACAGGATTGGGCCCACAGGGAATCTCGAAGGTAGAACTAGTGCTAGGCTAAGTAGAAGTACCCTCTAGATGCAAGATGCTTGTGAACAACGAATCCTCCCAAGGTGTCGAAACCAATTTTCACCCAAGGACCTATCCAAAGTGCCACAATTGCATGGTTTTCACTTGTGGATGACCTGCTTTCTTTTTCTTTTTCTCTTTTTTGATTTTTTTGTATTTTTGATGTTTGTACCATGTTTTTTTTTGGCTTTTCTGATTTTGCACCATGTTTAAGCATAGAACCGCTTAAGGTGCATGGCATTCATGGGCTCATGAAGCTCATCACCATTGGGGTGAGCGAGTTTGTATGCCCCTGTGCCATACTTGGCTACTATAACATAAGGTCCTAACCAATGTGGTTCGAAATTTCCTTTCTTTTCTCGTTCTACCCTCGTATTGAACTGATTCTCCTTCATGACCAAATCACCAACCTCAAACTAACGAGGTATGATTCTCTTGTTGAGACTCTGTTCTGATACACTTTGAGGTGATTAAGAGCGTGAATGCGCTTCTCATCTAGGAGCTCTAATTCAGCTAGTCTAGCCACCCAGTAATCTTCATCTTTATCCAAGATAGTCCCTAAGAGAGATTCTTAGGGAAGGAAGTTCAATTTCTAGTGGGATGATAGATTCTGTCCCAAATACCAAAGAATATGGCGTCGCACCCGTAGGAGTGCGAATGGAGGTCCTGTAAGCCCAAAGAGCTGGGTGGATTTGCAAGTGCCAATTATGACCTATTTTACTAACCATTTTCTCCATTATTCACACCAAAGTCTTGTTTGTGGCTTCGGCCTATCCATTACCTTGGGGGTAATATGGTGTAGACCATTTTAACCTGATTTGGAACCATTGACAAAGACCTTTCACCGTTTTATTCTTGAATGACTTTCCATTATCAGCAACAATGGCTACGAGGAATGCCATATCGAAAATGATATGATTCATAATAAATTTGGAAATCTGAGCTCCCATTACATAAGTTAGCCAGAGGAATGAAATCCACCCCACTTTGAAAAGTATTCGATGTAGTTGTGATGATGTGGGTATGACCATCGATGATGAGTAGGGGTAAGCTTCCCTATCAAGTCAAGTCCCCATTTAGAAAATGGCCATGGGGTAGTGATAGGTTGTAATGGTTGTGATGGAGCATGGATGAAGTTTCCATACTTCTGGCAAAGTACACACTTCTTGACATAATTGTAACAATTGGTTTCCATGGTAGGCCAATAGTAGCCTACTCTTAACAATTTCTTGGCCAAAACCATTCCATTTGTATGTGCTCCACACACCCCTTCATGTACTTCTTTGATCGCTTGGATCGACTCCATCATATTGAGACAATGTAACAGATTCCCATCATAGCCACAACGATAAAGTGTACCTCCTAAAAGGGTGTAATGGGCTATTTGGTGAATCAAGCTTTGTTTCTCGGAATGGGAAATGTTGGGAGGGAATGTGTTGTCTTTGAGATAGGTAAAGATGGGCTCATACCATGGGGAATTGGGACCAACAACATCACAAGCCAGACAAGACTCTAGCATGTCATACGCAGGCTGGCATAAATTTTCCACAAAGAATGGCATGTCGTTATTTCTGGTGGAATACGAAGCATAGAACCCACTATTGCCATAGCATCTGCAGATTTGTTTTACGCTCTTGGAATTTGTTCAAATGTAATGCGCACAAAGTACTCTTTCAGAGTTTCTACTGATTTTTGTAAGGTATAAGATTTTCATCTTTAACCTTGTATTCATCATTAACCTACTTAATAATTAACTAAGAATCACCCACAACCTTGACATGGTGGATGTCCCATTTGATAGCGAGCTTCATCCCTGTGATAAGTGCCTCATACTCTGTGATATTGTTTGTGCAAGGAAAACCTGGTGAAAATCCTGTGGTATAGGGTCGCCAAAAGGAGTAATGAGGACCACCCCTACACCTGAACCATGAAAAGTAAAGGACCCATCAAAATGTATCTGCCACACGATAGATTCTTCAATGTATAACAATGAGGCATCTAGCAGATCCAGATTCAAAGGTTCAGTGCCTTGCAAAGGTGCTTCTGCTAATTGATTTGTGAGTACTTGTCCCTTAACCGACTTCTGATGTACAAATTCTATATCAAATTCACTTAGTAGAATGATCCAATTAGCCATTCTACCCGTGAGGGCAGGTTTAGACAACAAGTACTTGAGTGGGTCAACTTTGGATATAAGCTTGGTCTTGGTATTCAATAAATAATGGCAAAGTTTTGGAAGGTAAAAACTACAGCCAAACAAGCTTTTTCAATTTGGGGATAGTTGAGCTCATAAGCAATGAGAGTGCGACTGAGATAATACACCGCTTTTTCTTTGTGACCAAGGTCGTATTGGGCAAGCAGCGCACCAATAGCAAATTGTGTAGCAGAGATATAAAGCAATAGTGGTTCACCCAGAGTTGGAGGCATGAGGACAGGTGGATTGGCCAGGTATTTCTTAAGCAAAGAAAAGGCTTGCTATTGCTCTGGTCCCTAGATGAAGGCGACGTCCTTCTTAAGCAGGTGGGTGAACGAATGGCACTTATCGGCAAGCTGGGAGATGAAGTAGTGAATAGCTTGTATTTTTCCTACAAGCTACGCAATTGCTTAATGTTCTTAGGGGGAGGCATTTCAGTAATGGCAGACACTTTAGCAGGGTCTACTTCAATTCCCCTTCTTGATACTATGAAACCTAGCAATTTTCCTGATAGCACGCCGAATACACACTTCTTTGGATTCATCGGACCTTGTACTCTCGTAGGCGCTCAAAGATACGCCGCAAAATGACAGGGTGATCTTCTCTTGTCTTAGACTTTCCAAGGATGTCATCCACATAGTCCTCCATGATATCATGAAAAATTACTATCATTTCCCGCTAATAAGTAGCTCCTACATTTTTAAGGCCGAATGGCATTACTTGGTAATAGAAGGTACCCCAAGGAGTCGTGAAAGCCGTTTTGTGCTGATCTTCATCAAGCAATCTTGATTTGGTTGTATCCTGAAAAGCCATCCATAAGAGATAGCATCTCATATCCTCATTGTTGAATCCATAATCATGTCAATATTTGGCGCAAAAATCATCCTTAGGGAAAGCTTTATTAATGTCTCTAAAATCCGTGCAAATTCTGATACAAGAGGCTTTTTTTGGATAGGGATGATGTTGGATATCCATTCAGAATAATCAATAGGTTGGATGAATCCTGCCACAAGAAATCTTTCTAATTCTTCTTTAACCAGTAGGGCTACCCTTGGGTGCATCTTTCTAAGCTTCTACTTAATAGGCTTAGCATCTGCATGCACAACTAGGTTGTGCACACACTAGGTTGTGCACAACTAGGTTGTGCACGACCAAAGTTGGATCTAAGCCTGGCATATCTTTATAGGACCATGTGAATACATCTATAAACTCTTGTAGCAGCATGGTGAACATTTTCTATTCCCGTGCCAAGAGTGATGCTCCCAATTTGATAATTTTGGGTCCTCTTCTGTACCAATGTTTACATCGATAGTTTCCTCTACTAGTAATTTTGACAAGTCCTCCATATGCATAGGATCGGGAGGAAGGTTGAGATCTTCGTCCAAGGATGTCTCCATGAGATTTTCATCCTTGGCGTGGTCACTTTTATTGTCCCTTGATTTTTGCACTTTTTTTTCGGCTAGTGCCTCAAAGAGGTTTTCACTATGCGACTTGGACTTTGATTTTTTTCTAAGGCTTTACGTTGGAACTTTTGCCCTCACTTTTTCTTAAGTTTTGCTGACCACAAAGCTCAGCCTCCTCGCCAAAGTAAGCGCAGGTATCCAAGTCAATATAGAATCCCTTTTGTGGTCTCCAATGGGAATTGTATCCGAATGCCCATGAACTCTGCAATAGCTTCATCATTCTCAAATAGATCTAGCGACATATGACGTTGTTGGTCCCATTCAACAAGGGAAGGGTAAACAAGGTCAAGGGTAGGTTCTGTAGGGGTTATGGTTAGGAAAGTGTTGTTCATGAATAGGTTTGTGGAGGCAAGATCCTCATATTGGCTATAATGGGAATCAGTATCACTGTCTAGATAGTCAAAGCTATCCTCACGTTCAGAACAAGTAGCGTCTTGATCATTGGGGTGTGCTCCATAAGGGTGAATTCCAATGTTGTATCTTTCTATTTTAAAATGTGGAAGAGGCATTGGTTCTCTCTGTCCTTGTTTGTTTCTTCCACATCCTAGGCCCTTGTAGCCCATGGAGTACATCATTTTACTAGATTTCTCGTATTCAAGGGTTTGATAACAGGTTGGCTGAGTATCCTCTGGGACCCAAGTTGTAGGTGGATCTAACAATTTTTCTTCAGCCAACAAGCCTCCAGGTAAGAATGACCCAATAGTGTGTTCATTTCTAGGTCTTTTGAAGCGATAGTTGGGTCAACCTCTAGTCTTGGGTGATAATGAGAGGTCTAAAACCAAGAGGGCTTGCTACACATTATATTCTCTGCAACCATATTCAAGGATTTTCATCTCCCATGAATCAAAAGGAGAGGTTGATGTAGACGCACCATGGGTGCAAGAACTGAGAGAATCTGAATCTATTCATGATTCTATGGCTTTAGATTGGAGAGGGACAACTATATCGGCAGAGGGACACGCATATGTGCCCTTACGTGCAAAACTATTGAGAGCTCTGTAGTGAGCGAAGGGCTCTGAATCTCCTTATATTGTAATGGTGTGTCCCTCATGCTTCAATTTAATGCACTGATGGAATGTCGATGGCACGACCTGCATGGCATGAATCCATGGTTGGCCTAGAAGCATATTATATGGAAGTTCCAAGTCCAGGACATGAAACTTTGTTTGATGGCAAGTGGGACCCACCTCCATGGGCAATGTGATTATGCCCGCTGACTCCCTTTCCGCGTTGTCGTAAGCGGTGATAGTGATGATATTTGACTCAAGATCTGCTTCAGTATGTCCTAGCTACTTAACTAGCTTTAGCGTGCATATGTTCAACCCCGATCCATTGTCCACAAGCACTCGTTTGATCTTCCTACGGGTAACAACTACCTCAATGTACAAAGGAAGATTATGCGTTGGATTTTTAGTAGGGATCTCCCTATGATTGAAGGCAATGTGTTCATTTGGTACGATGTTTTGTAATCTGCACACTTGAAGATGTGTAGGATCTACCTCTAATGGCACTCCCGACCCTTGAAGAGTTTGGTATAGAATGTCTTTGTGTACATTGGATATCTTAAGAAGATCTAAGATCGAAATCTTAGCAGACGTCTTCTCAAGTTTCTCTAAGAGGTTGTATTTACCAGTTTTTGGGGTTGATGGAGAAGATTCTGAATCACGAGGTGGGCACGCCTTGTTACCATGATGCAATCCTTTCCCTTGATTTGTATGGTGTTGACATGGTCAGTAGGAGAGCGAATACATCCAATAAGTGAATCATAATGATTGTTTTCTTTCTTGGTGTATAAGTAATTCACTACTTTATAACCTTGGGATGACTCTCCCTAATCCGGCTTTGAATTTTCTGATTTATCATGTTTGGGGAATGGCTCTTTATATATCCCCATTTTTTTGTTGGGTGTCTAGGTTTTCTCAGGGTTGTCCACCTCTATCTCCCCATTTTCGATGAGATCTTGGATATAATGACAAAGTTGCAGACATTTTTCTGTCTTATGTCCTTTGACACGATGCATTTCACAATATTCATGCTCCTTGTACCATGACGGTTTTGGAGCATTGTCATCAAACGGTTGTGTCATAGGATATGTCACCATGTGAGCCGCATCCAACTGTTTTAATATAACCGACAAGGGTTCATTGAGGGGGGTGAACATTCTCCACTTTGGTGGTGGTTGAATGGGTCCTTTGGTTAGTTTAAAAGGTTGACCAGTTTGAACCACTTGTACATGTTTGGAATCAGTGATCTGTCTCCTACCATGTTTTTGTTTTTGTTAAATATCTTTGGTTTCTCCGTGGGTTTAACATTTTGATTATCTTTAGATTGGGACTTGAGAGTTCCTTTGGCAATGAGAGCTTTCTCTATTTGAACCCCTTTTTCAATGACCTCCTCAAAAGTGTGAACACAATGCATTTGGAGGTGGAAGGCTATGTCCGGATTTAGGTTGGGCACAAAAATACTTACCAACTATTTTTCAGGGAAAGCGCAAGGGAAGTAGCTAGCTATCCCTCTCCACCATTGTAGGAAGCTGGCGAAAGTCTCATTAGGGCATTGTTTGGTGCCACATAAATCTGCCATGGTGACATCACTCTATATTGTATGAGAAGTGACGTCTGAGCTACCTTTCTCGCCAATTTTGGCCAAGTGAAAATTGATCCTCGAGGTAAAGGTGTAAACCACTCCAAGGCTTGACTTCCTAGACTATTGGGAAAAAGTCTTATGAGGTAATTATCACTATAGGACACCTCTTGACATGCCATATAGAAATCTTTGACATGATCCCATGGATCTCCCTTCCCTTTATATTTGTCGAATTTTGGCATGTTGAATTTCTTAGGAAAGGGTTGAAGGGTCATAGCCTTGTCAAAAGGATATGGACATAATTCTTTGTATTGATACTTTCTAATGCTCCCTATATTTCTCTCTTGAAGGTTGATGAGTGTTGCTTTCATGTTTGTACCTCTTGTGCGAGCAATTGTTCTTTAGTGGGAGAAGCGGGGATATATACCCGATGATAATCTGTATCGTCTTCTCTTTGGTTTTCTCTATGGAGTTCATTGATTTTAACCTTAGGCCTTGAATTTTGAACATTTTTTCTTGCTTCCTTTTATACATGAGAGGTTAGCAAAGCTAATTTTCAGCTTAGGTTACTAATTTGTTGTTGAATGGTAGTTTCTTCTTCTAGAGGTTCCTCCTCTTCCTCATATTGTGGAGGTTCTTCAACATTCTCATGTCTTGACATGTTTTTACATGGCACTTTGATAAAGGGTATTCTATGTCCCACTATCTTATCATTTCCTGTGTTGGAGGTAGAAGCATGTCCATGCGTCAAAATATCCTCCATGTTGATAAGGGGTCATTCTTCCTCATTAGCATTATTCACAGGTGGGATTGTTTCATTTTCAGTGGGCATTTTGGCCCCTAATTCTACGACCCATGCTAGCACTCTATCCTTATTTCTGAAAAGAAACTCATCTAATAAAGTAGGGTCAAAGTTGAATTTTTGTGTGGGGATTCTAATTCATCACCACTATGATCGACCATATCTTCTATCTCTTTTTCCACAGAAAACAAAGGCCCTAGATCATGTCCAATGAAAGGGTTTGACCCTTGTCTATTTGAGGCTTCCCAAGCTTGCACTTGTTGTTCCTCGTATGTTTGTTTCTTGAGTCCTAATCATGTTTTGGGAGCCATGATTTGTAGCAATTTCACTAAGGTAAGTTGTAAATGTGTTTAACAAGTTTGTATTCACCCCTAAGTGAAATGTAAGATGAATGCCAAGAATATGAATGAATAACAATGTGAGAATACCAATGTGATAGAGTGATAAATCACTAGTGACACAAATGTTTGGTATCTAAGCCTATCAAATGAATTACTTCCTAGAATACGTTTCAAAAAGCAGTTAGTGTCGCAAGATAATTAACAAGATGTTCTCACTTATGCCAAGTTCAAGAGAATGAACAAGACGTAAGTAAATACAAAAAGTTAATGTGACCTCCTAACAAGTTATACTAGAAGCGAGCTCAAATTTGATTAAGACCTATATCCTAAAAGTGCGATTCTGATTTGTGGTGACACAACAACATCACCAAGATATGTTAACCAAACTTTGCGAGAAAGTAAGGTATTGATATCAAGATGCTATTGATATAACACGCACAAGTGGTAACACGTAGCACTCTTCAAAATCAAGGTAATAATAGAATCGAACTAAAAGCTCAAAGTATAGCTAGGAATAGTTAAAATGTGTGTAGCGTAACCTTACAATATAGATATTTAGGTCGAGTTTACAAGAAACAAGACATAAATACCAAAATTGTAGTGATACGATACAAACAAGGTAACCTTTCTAAGGAAGTCCAAGATGATGAACCATGCCTAACTACAATGACGATCTTGACGTGGGTATCAAGATCACAAAGGCCACCAATGATATGAATATGCCTCCACACACTTTAGATGTTTAACTTACCCAGCCAAACATGGATGGGCATAAATGGACAAAAAAGTGGCAAAAACAATCGATTGGTAACACAGAGGTAGTCACCCTTCTTTTGATCAACAAAGTGTCAAAAGAATGTGAAGGAAGTAGATCAAAATGGGGATGAAAAATGTTGGCTTCACTTCGGCAGAGTTTCACCTCGCCTTAAGGCAAGTGAAAAACTAAGTGAAAGTAACGCGTCACATGTTTTGTGATGAAAAGATGGTTCACAACTCAACACTGTTTTAGAATGGTCAAAGTGGGCTCCTGGCCAAAGAATATCTTCCTAGGTGGTTCTCTCACCCTAGGTGTTACAAAGTTATCTTAAGTGAGCACGATTTACCCAAACAATCCCGACTATCTTGGGAGTATCTTGGCTTTACTTTACCCCCTTCAAGAATAGTAGGCAACTAGTGTGTCTACGTGTACTATCACTGGGGTCACCATACTGGACTAACCTAACACTATCTCACAAAGGAATCTCTAGTCAAGTAGGTCATGCGGAGCACTTCCATGCTTTTGTCCACAAGGTTCCCTCTTGCTTGGACTACTTTGGGGTTCTTAGAACCACCCCATTGTTTTAGCTTAAGGCGTTATGCCAAAGGGGTTATGTTCTAGTTGAATGCGAGATAGGGGCGTACCCTTTTCCAAAACCTGTAATACATTGTTTTGAATATGTTGTTCTTTTTATCTTACTTAATTAGGTGTGGTTTGGTCGAACACCTTTTAGCAACCGTATAATAACAAGCGTATTAGTAGTTTTTTTACTTCGTTTTTATTCCTTCTTTCTTTGACAAGCGTGGTGTTTTGGTCCTGTATGACGATTTTAGTAGTTTTCCATCAAAAGAGTAAACATCATTTCTAATTCTCTAGATCATCCAAGGACGCAAGAGAAGAGCATACATGATGTTTCCAAAATCCAAGAAGATATCAAATGGAAAAACACTTTAATTCAAACACACCAAGTTAACCAATTCCAATTCAAATATTCCTAACAACCTCAAAGCATCAAAAGGACCTAAGAATCATTTTGATTCCCAAGATTGCCCCAAGGGACACGAGGGAAGAGCATATGCGATCTTATTCCTATAAGTAAACATGCAAAGTTTATCTAATCAAGTAAAAGCATGTAAAAACACCTACGCAAAGACGAGTATTTAATTAGATGAAACCTGCAAGAAAGTTAGCACCCCAACATATTAACCTCAAGAAAACAAAAAGACACATGCGCCCTATTTTGGCATCTGCACACGGGTTAGGGTGTATGCGCTACTCTGTGTGTTTCTAGCTTACCATGTACATGTGCCACCCGAGAGGCGTGTGCCACTAGAAGGACATATGCACTACTCGTGTGTTTCGCTTACCGTGTACCCGCACACCTAAGGGACGTGTGTGCCACCAAAAAGGATGTATGCGTTACCTTCGATAAAAATAGGCTTAGTTTTTCCCAGAACACTTGTGCTACCAAAAAAGCATGTGCACCACTACTTTGTAAAATAGTCTCGGATTCCGATAGAACGCTTATGCCACCAGAAATGTGTCTGTGCCACCAAAACAATGTGTGCGCTTGGGTTAGGGTGTATGCGCTGGTCTGATAGGTTTTACATTGCAGTGAAGGTACAGTATGAAATAAATACGGCACTGGTTTAGTGCGTCTACCCTCTAGTTAGGGTATGTGCACCGGGATTAGTACGCCTACGCCAAGGTCAATAGACAGAGGTTGGACTCCGACAATGTACATCGCCACACCCGAGAGGTGCTTACACCACCATAAATGTACCTGCGCTCCTAATGTAGTGTGCTCCGCCACCACCCTACAACCAAAATACGGCAAAAAACACAAGAAAGCTCACAATACTTCAAATTTTAGCAAGTTAGTCTAAAAATGGCAACAACCCATTAAAATGATGGCTATGAACAAGAAATTACACATATAAAATTAGTAAAAATTCCAAGAAAATGGACATTAATTACTACATGTGCATATCAAAAGTTAGCCAAAACAATGAAATTTAAACTAAAATGCCAAGGGACTAGGTCCCACCGGGCGTGCCAAATGTGTGCATGATTTGCTAAACTAAGCTAATGAAAATAAAGACTAACACCTAGTAGTCTTAATTAACAAAATTAAGCAAAATACAAAGCACCATCAAGATAAGAATTAAACAAGGTTAGACACTAACATTTATCATATTAAAACTTTGAAACTTAACATGCTAGTTGTCTAAATCCTCTATTCTCTTAATTAACAACAAAATTAAATGGACCTATGTAAGCTCCATGGAAATCAAATTGGTTGCTCTTGATATTCCAAGAACCTAGGAATGGGAGCTTATCAAAATTGGGCTCAAGACCCTTTCAACACCTCCCATATGACCTAAGCACTTTTGGCTAGAAAAGAGGCTTAACTCTCCAAGTGGTGAACTCTCAAGAAAACAAAGGAAATCTTTTAGTCTATTTTGCTATATGCTTTGCTTTTGTCTTCTCAAGAAGTTTAGGTGTAGGTATAAAGGTAGAAGGAGGGCTCCTTATATAGCCCAATGGATAAAGGAAACACTTCATCCCTTTGCATGTGGGATAAAAGGTAAAACAAGATTAGGAATGGATAAGGTTGCTTTATAAAAGGTAACCTTACTTTAGAAGGGTTTAATTTATACTTAGCAAGTCATGGGAGTTGGGGGTGTTTTAATTAATCAAAGGTGATTAATTAATAGGTAGATGTAAGCTTATAGAAGCTAATTAGAGGAATATTAGTATGATTTAGGCTATTAGAAGGGGATTAAATCAATTAAATATTGATTTATTGGTTAAATGAAAGGAAAGATAATTAATTGATAATAATTAATTAGTCTAGATAAAAGGGGTGATTAATTAATGGAAGGTTGTTAATTAGGGTGTTTGTTGGATAGGCGACTTAACTAATTAGCGTATTGTAATTAATTAACGATGATAAGAGAGAATATGAGCGCTTTTTGATGATATGTCACCAATTTGCAAGAAGGGAGATAATTAGCGCAATTTAAGTATTTAAATTACTCGGGCATAATTATGGGTGTCTATAATCCCTAAGCGTATATCACTATAGGAGTGGATGGAAGGTGGTGATGTAACCTAAGGGTGTATACCATGAAGAAATGATAGAATAGGTGTGGTGATTTAGCCTAAAGCATATACCACTAAGTGATGAGGAGGATAAATGATGAGGTAATAGAATGACGTATAATAGGATAATAGAATAGGTGATGATCGGATGTAAGAGGATAATGTAGAATGGATGAAAGGAGTGGTGATTTAACCTAAGGTGTATACCACTATAGGATGATGGAAGGTGTGATAATGTAATGGAATAATTTGGAATTGAGAAAATGTAAGAGGAGGAGAGAATAGCATATGATAGAACATAATAGGATGATGTAGAAGTGATGAAAAGAGTGGTGATTTAACCTAAGGTGTATACCACTATAGTATGTGATGGTGCATGTGGGTGATGATATAGCCTAGAGTGTTGGTCACTAGTCCAAGGAATGTGGTATGATGATATGTCGCATGTAGGTAAGGTCCATTTGATTGGTAAACCCTCGGCAAAGCGAGTATGGACCGAGGAACTAAAGTGCGTCATAGGGTGGTGAGTGCAACACGTAGAAGACAATGTAGTGTAAACAACCAAGGTATGTGAATGTGTAGTGTAGGAAATGTAATGTAGAATGTACAGTGGGTATGGAATGTAATGTAATAAATGTGTAGAGTAGAAATAGAATGTGTAATGATGATAGGTAAAAATAGACCCAAGTATAAGGAAATATAGTGTAGGATGTAGAATAGGTAAGATGTATGAATGTAATGTGGGTGTGTAGTATGTATATGTAGTGTGGAAGATATGATGATAGGTGTAGGTAGAATATGTGATGGTAAAATCTAGACTCATATACAACATGACCTAGTGTGAATGTAGAATGAGAGGATGGAATGCAAAACTAGGCTCATATACGGTGATGGCTAGTGTAGTGCATGTTATGGATATATAATTTAGGATGATGGAATGTAGATGTATAGGTCCTATAGTGTTATGTGTTAGGTTTAATGTAATGGTAACCCCTCAATAGTCCAGGTGTGAGTCAAGCACTTGGGTGCATCATCGGTAACGAGGGTATGACAACACGTGAGATAGAAAGGATGATGACACAGGAAAAAAATATGTAATGGCCAACTATATAGGTATCTCGAGACTATAAGAGGGGAGGAGAATATAATGCGATATACCCCAAGTGTGCTAAAAAGGAAATTAACCAAGAAGGTCGAAAGACAAAGGTCCTTTTGACAGTTCTTAAGATGATGTAAATGGAGGGCCATGATCTACTAGCGGGGATATAGTAGAGATGGGTGGGGCGGGTGAGTGGAATTGATATGTGCATGAAGGATGACCTAGCGATGAAGATTTTGATGTGAAATCTACAGGGAGATAGGGAATGTGATATTAGAGGTTGGTGTTGAGATGATATGTGGGTAGGGCATGTTTGACGTAGACGAATTGGGTGGGCCCAAGGGGTTCTACATAGAATAGGAGGAGGTTGGGTGCAGAAGGAAAGGAGGCCTAATTGTTGGATATCTCTGATAACATGGGCTAATACGTGACAAGAATCTGTATGATGTCCCTGAATGCGATGATAGTGAAAAAATGGACAATCACGGGTGTGGATTAATCGTAAAGGAGGATATGAACGAGTAGGTGGTAACGTAAGGAGTTAGTGGTGAAGAAGGTGACCAAGAATGTGTTGTGGCGTAGTGTTAGAGGGAAGAATAATGGGTGAAGGGAAAGGTAGAACTGGTGGATCAGGGAGGGGACCAGTAGGGAGGTGGATGGAGTAGGAGTTGTAGGAGGAGTAGAAGCATGTTGAAGTTGCATAATCGTATCATGAAGAGACATAATTGTGGCTTCCATAGACTGACACTAAACTTGTAGCACGTGTATAGCCTCTCATAGGTGTGTATTAGAAGAAGGACTGCAAGAATAAGAATCATCAACTATCTCAGAGGAGAAAGAACATACTTTGTAGTAGGAGGTGAATTGATGTTAACACAAGAGGGTAAGGGAGAAGGAAGGTCTTCTAGAGAATCATCAAGATAGGCATCAAAATCATACTGTACAACACGAGATACTTGATAAGCAAGGGTATGTGGTTGGTTGTCTAGATAACCATGAACGCGTAAAATATGCATGACCATGACATATTGTTCGTTAGTAAAGGGAGGAAATGGGCAGCCCAAGGCATACCAAATAGTGAAGTTGGGTGAATAACAAAGAAAATAACTGCTACAAATACGCACATCACCAAATGGCATGGGAAAAGTGATATCAACATGATTAGGATCGAGTGTCCCTCTCGTGTTTCACCTGTTTCTTAGATCGTTTCTTTGAAGTGTTGAAAAAATAGATAGGGTAACAGGCGTAGGAGGAATACCTGTTCAAATGTTGGTTGATGGGTTGTTGCGCACATATGACTTCCAAATCCACAGCTGATCGTGAGAGCTTCCTTTTGGCTAGGAGGAACTACCTGTAATGCAAAGCAAGACCACCAAAAGGAATTAAACAATATGGCGATGAACTCTAGCATATGCTAGATACGAAGAAGCATGATACTTCTAGATGGTATCAAGAGTCCACTATTTTAAACAATTTAATGTTATAAATAGAGTAAATCCTATTGTATTTTGAAATGATTTAGGTATCTCACTTAAAAACACAATAAGAAATAGATTTAATCTAACAGCTAAGCTAGAATAGAATCCACAGGTCAAATGATTGGTTTTAGGTTACTGCAGTTTGACAAACGTTACGAGATAGATCACAGGTGAGTGAGGGTAAGATGAAATTAGGTGGGTAGGTCGTTGTTCTAGGTGTGTGGGAAAATACATAGATGCGGTATCGGTCGGGGGTGACCAATCTATGGTGATTAGGTGTAACCGGTGTCACATTCTTGTAAGATCTAGAAATGTCATAGAATAAGCTTTTGGTCTCCTTTGTGATTGCACAAAGGACTTTGGTTGGTCAATATGAGGTATTGGGTGACTGGAGTAGGATTTTGTGAGGTTTTAATGGGTATATAGAGGTGAAAATGTCGGAAAAGGTCAGTAGGGGCAAGATAAACAATAGATGATAAAATGATGATAAAATGAAATAAACCAAGAAAGTATGATGTTATACTTACTTGGATTTCGTTCCTAAATGCCTGTGTATGAGGGATGGAGGTGTTGATGATGGATTTGAAGGTTGCAAGTGATCACCAAATGAAGAAACACTTCGCATGGACCGCATGTACACTTCTCTTTACTTGGATGGATCGAGATCATGGTGGGATGGCTATGTAGGGGAAGATGCTCAATCTCCTTCCTTACATGCGGGTTTTCGCTGGAATTTTTCTCTCTGAAGATGTGTTATCTCTCCGAGATATGCTCTTTCTTATCAACTTTCTCCCAATTTTTGCCAACCTTGAGAATAAGGTAGTTTAGGGGTTAAAAGGGGTAATCGACGGTGGTCTAACTTAACCTGACGGTTAGGGTAACCGACGCTTGGTCAAGGCGAGATTTCCTAGGTTTATTAAACTAGGAGATCCTCCCGATTTCTTTGATCTCATGTCATTATCCCGCAGATTAGACTCCGAGAGCCTCTTGTGAGCATGCAGGAATGTGGTTAGAGGGAATGTAGGCATTGATTTTTAGGGTTTGGGTAAGTCTTAGTTAGTTATGACAACTTGCTAAGAATGTGTCTTAGGTTGAGTTGGCTTAGTGAGTTGTCTAGGTGAACTATATGTGTGGATATTATTTAAATAAAATATTAAAATAATAAATATAATGAGGATAATGCATTAATTAAATTAAATTAATATTAGTGGGGTAAAGGGGGTCATGGCTAGGTAAATGTAATAAAGGGTGCTTTTTGGTCGAGGTACGAAAGGGGAATGTGATCCTGATTTCAAAGTGTCTACATTTTGCCCATTTTTGTTATGTAGCTTGTATTGGTAAGCGACGCTAACAAAAATAAGATGTGGTTGCCCCATGTGTGGGTGAAGGTGATCCCCCTCAAACCAGAACCGATGAGGCAAAGTTAAAGTAGTAAGTGGTTTGATAAAAGGTAAATGTGAGGAAAAGGCAAGTGGGTACATGGGAAAAGGGTGAAAGGTCTACTCGAGAAATCTAGGTAATCTGGTTAGGGTCAAAGTTAGCAATGACCAAATACACGCACATGTATAAACCGCAACATGCTACCGGGTTGAAGAGCGGTAAACTCTACATTGTTTAAGGTTGATAGGTTTATCCGAACAAGGTTCAAGTGAATCGGTATCCCAAGGTATAGGATATGGTCAAGAAACACAACATAGGTTAGGTGCAGGAATGTTTAGGTATGTTCCGGTACACCAAAGGTAGGGTCAGGATAAACAGTCATGGCAATAGGCTAGGTAAGGTCATTAGGTCAATCAACACAGGTAACAATGCCGCAAGGTATAGCGAACACATGAGGTCAAAGGTCACTAGCGATGGTCCAGGTCTAAATATCTAGGTCACGACACGAGGTAAGGCCAAGGTAGGGGTAAAAGAATAAGAAGTCCCCAAAGGAGGACAAATGGAGGTAGGAAGTGACGAGGTCAAGAAAGGTAAGGTAATGGGTTGGGTAAAGGTTGGATGGGGTAAAGGAGCAAGGTAAAGGGTGGGGTAAAATGGCAAAGTAAGGGCAATGTGTAGGTGAGAGTAACCAATGGTGATCATGGATAACCGATGTCGGATAGGAAAACTAGTAATGGTTACATAAGGGCACGCGACAAATTGTCAGAGAGAGATGCCCTATAGGGTGAGCTAATGACGATGATCACCTGAGATAGGTATACTTTAGACACACCATAGAGGGGTCAAAGGTAGAGGTAAGCAGAGCTACGAGTGCAGTGGCTAGTCTGCAGCCCAAATATAGGCACAGGAGGCCGGTCCAAGTTCACGAGTAAGACAAAGGCGGGTTGCTTTGCAGGGAAGGTACAGGGCCAAGACCTATGGGACCACCACAAATGGTTCGTGTATCTAGGTTATGGGATGCCCTAGGTAAGATGAGATATTATTAGGATCACTCATGGCGTCCAAGATAGACTTCCTATCCTACCAACAAGATGAAAGCACAACAAAGGCGTCAAAGTGAGAGGACGAGATCCCACACACATAGTGTGGAGAGCATAGGAGGTCAGTGAGCTCCGAGGCCCGATCAAGGAGAGGCCACCAGCATACATGGTGACTAGAGCTAGGTGATGTGCCAACAGGGACATAGGAGGCCGAGGGTGTAGGTGACACAGAGATGGAGGACATCCGGCGAGATGCCTGAGATGTGGTCACCGATTTTTGATGTATACTAGTGATTTTGGATATATATGTCGGCCTATCGTGCCGAAGGTAGTTGTATTTTTTATCACATACTGGCCTGTGTGCCAAAGACAATGAGGATGTACGAGTGATTTTTGTATATTTTGAGCATATACCGCCTGCGTGCAAGATATTTTGTATTGATTCATTCATTCTTTTTGTATATATGAGACCGACCTTATGTGCCGATGACATTTTGTATTATATATATATCGGCTTGTGTGCTGACATTTTTGAGATGATGGACAGGATGAGACAGACATGTATATTGAGATACATATTTATTGATTTGTATGATGAGATTCATGGTATTTCGTGATTTGTTGATGTGTGTATGAGACATTGGTTTATGGCTTGTATTAGATGAGATATGGATTTGTTACTTTAATGTGGTTTGAAATTAGGTGAGTTAGGCATGATGGAGTTAGGTTGGTTTAGGCATGGATCAAGTCAAGTTATGGTTAGGCATGGATCGAGTCAGGTTATGGTTAGGCATGGATCGAGTCAAGTTATTAGGCATGGTTGAGTTAGGTTATAGGCATGGTTGAGTTAGGTTATAGGCATGGTTGAGTTGAAAGTAGGTTTAGTTATGATTCATTATGTTGGCAATGAATGATACTATGGGTCATATGTGAAATGTTGTATAATCTATGCATAGTGATGATAGAGGGATGGTAGGTGTAATAAATGTATGTTGTGGTAAGCAACTTGTTATGTATGTGGCTTAATTTCCAATTTTGTTATAAAAGGGGAACTAAGTGAAATGTGATGTAAATGGTGAGTTAGTAAGGGTTGATGAATTGTTTTAGGGTAGAGAATGGCCGAGCTAACCTCCAAGGGCCCCATGCCCTTGAGTGCTTTGCTACATAGTCCCAACAAAAGGGACCTCGGTCGATGTAGTTCTCCCATGAGCTAGGGAAGAATATGAGGAGGAGTTTGTAGTTTTTGGGCATGTTGTGGGTTTAGGTTTAATAGGTGTAGGTAGATTATAGGGAACATGATGTAGGCGAAGGTGATTATGGTGAAAGGGGAGGATTACCTCAAAGGTAAGCGTCGAGGACCAAGTCCTGTATAAGGTAATCAAAATGTAAACAAAGATGGTTAAAAGATAAGAGGGGGCAATAAAGCCACCTGATTGGGTAGGATCATACCGAGTAGATCATACCTTGGAGGAGGTGAGGAACATAAGACCCTAAAGACATTACATGATTGACATGTTCTACGATGACGGTAGTCACAGGATCACCAAATGTCTAAATTCCAAGATGTCCCTTGAGGAAATGGAGGAAATGAGAGTGGAAATGGTAAGGTGGGTGAAAGGTAGCTAATTTTATATGTTTTGAGTGACAGGGCCCTTGGGCAAGGGGTCCTAGGTCACAGTGGGCAAGTCCATGACTAAAAAGTTTTTGTTTTGATAGACTGATCGATGCGGGAAGTCTATATGGGATTATGAATATGGTACTCCTTGAGGTCTTCATGAAGCTGATCGATGCGGGAAGCTTCGGTTTCTCTCGTTCATTTTTTTAAAAAAGCTTCACATAGTTGTCCTTCGAGGGAGCAATCTATTTATAGCAGCAATTTTGTCGAGAGCAAGATGTCCTTTTGAGGAGTCATCTTTTATTAGAAGTTTGACTCAAGGAGTTTGGTGAAGCAATAGTTGAGGGTATTGGAGGTATTGGTGGTAAAGAGACCGTAGGTGTGGGGTCGGCGCGACTTTGTGTGCCTAGGTAGGTTAGAGGTTTGTGAGGAAGGAATGGGTTGTTGTGTTATTGGTTTAAGGATAGGTGAAGGTCGCTTGACCATGTGTTGGGCAAATGAGATCTTAAGACAGTAGACAAGTGTGGGTGTGATTAGGTACGGTCGGGGTATGAGGTTGATGGGTTTGTTTCTTTGGTTTGGGTGTTGGAGTAGGTGTGGTATTGACATTGGAGGATGTAGCTAAATCTAGTTTAATAAGTGGATGAGTAAGGCTAGTGGTCGAGGTGACCCCTAAAGTGGTAATAGGTTTAGTTGAGGCAAATGTTGTAGGTGTGGGTTTGGGTTTAGATGTAGGTTGGGTTATGGGTAAGGGTGTGGTTTTAGTTCTAACAGGTATCGTGGAAGGTGTTGCCCATTTAGGTGGTTGTGTTTGGTTTGATTGGTCGAAATGTGTTTGGGTAGATAATGGAGGTATCGGCGAGGGATCTCTGCATCTGTGTTGAGACAGGGAGTAAGAGGCGTCCCCATAGTAAAGCCCTATCCACATAACCTAAATGATCTACCAAACGTGAGAGCATCACGTCGTGGGTTGAGTTGGTGAGGACCTAATAGCAATTCCTATAAAATGTGTCTTAGAGATGGGGAATTGGCTAGCTTCAACTTCAGTGCAACATGAGCCGAAAGTAGGTCTGCAGGGATTGGGTAGCCGATGGAGAATGCTTGCCAAGAGGCAAAGATATGTCAACTGGGTCTATGATAGGTGGAGGAGATGATGGGAGCTCCTCTATAAGTGGAGTAACAAATGGGCGCCCTCGTATGGGTGGAGGAGGCAATGGGTGCTCCTCAGGGTGGAGGGGATAATGGAGCTCCTCTATGGATGGAGGAGGCTACAGAGGTAAAGGTTCTCTAAGTGGTGAAGCCATGGGTGAGATGGGCTCAATGTTAGCGGAAGACCCTCCGTTGGTGATAAAGGAGATGAAAGGTGTTCCTCTGTTGGTGAAGGAACAAGGGAGGTTGGTTTCAATGTGGAAGGAGGATTTTGGCTAGGATCTCCTCTATGGAAGGAATATGGGGTAATTGGGAGGTGACAGTGCCTCGTTAAAGATAGCATGAACCTCCGGGTATGGGTATCATGGGTTGATGTCTCCTGGTTTGATTGGATGAAGGGGCATGGTTGGGAAATGGTTTTTGAAGATTTATAGATTTTGGTTAGGGGTGGCATTGGGATTATCCACGCTTAACTCGATGATCGCCTTTCTCGAGCATTTCTTGGATAATATTTTTGAAAGTGATGCAATTGCCATCACTATGACCCTTTACTCGATGATAGTTACAGAAATCGTGTTCTTTATACCATGTGGGCATGGGGTGAGCAAGGTCAAAACCAGTGTGTGGTTTTATAGGTGGAAGGGTGATGGCTCTAGCTTTAATAAGCTTTTCTAAGATAGAAGAGTAAGGTTCCCCAATTGGGGTATATTTTCGTTGTTCTCATCTGAAGTGAAAAGTCTAAACAGGTGAGAGATTAGATGATGGGGTAGCCTGATTTGATGGATGAGCCGGGCCGGCCTTGAGTACCACTGCATTAGAGGTGCCCTTGGCTTTTGAATAATTGTTGTGTGGTTTGGAAGAAGAAGAGGTATCATTCGACTTGAATGCCGAATTCTTATTGTGTAATGGATTTTCTTCTCTTCGATGGCTCAAATCTCTAACTTTCATGCCATAATGAATGCCTCATCAAATGTTCGAATATTTGGACTGCAAGGCGGGAGATATGTCTAGCACAAGCCCGTGTGAAGAGCTCGATGAGTTCTGTTTGTGGCAATTGGAAGGTAAGTTGATTGATCAGGCTGCGCCAACGAGCGAAAAAAATATGTGATAGATTCGTCCTCATACTGACGTGTGGAATATAGATCGGTCATGGTAACCTTCTTGACGATATTGATAGAGAAATGATCCAAGAAGGCTTGGGCTACCTAATTGAATGAGAATATAGAGTGCTTAGGTAACCCACTATACCAATCTAATGTAGGTCTAGTGAGGGACATGGGAAAGGTTCTCAAAAGCAAGGCATCATCATGAGAGATCAGATAACACCCATGTTTGAACAACCGCAAATGTTGCTATGAGTCTTCTTTGCTATTGAAACGATTAAATTTAGGCATTTCCCAATGCACGAGGTACGAAAAAATAGAAATGGATGGGTGAATAGGCTCGTTGCAAATCTCATTGTAGGTAAGAGTGTTATGGGAGCCGGAAATCGATGCCTCCAATTTTTGCATCTTGTCCAACATCAATTTAATTAGGTCATTGGTGGGTTGTGATGATTGGATGCCTCCCGTAGCGTGAGAAGGTTGGTTTTGGGCATATAATGGGGGTGGCACTCCAGTGTATGGGGCTGCCATGTAGGGTGGTGGAGAAGAAGGTAGTGAAATAGGGGTACGTACTCGAATGAATAATGGATGAAATAGGAGGTTGTTAGTAGTATGTATATGGGGGTGGAAGGGTCGTGGTAACCCTAGTGGCAATAGGGGCTAATGATTGTGGAATGGAAAGAACCACATTCTGAAATGGGGTAGGGGTCACCGACACTGGAGGTGGTAATGTAGCTACAGTATGTGTGAGACATTAGGGGCGGATGAGGTTGTGTTTGGGCTAGTCATCGAGGGTACAATGGATGTAACGAGGGCCACGAGAGGTAATGATGAGGCGTACCATAACGGGTATAGGACCTAACTACAAAACGACTGGGGTAAGGTGGATGCGGGAAGCACAGAGCCAGATGGGGCCGATGCGAAAGTGGGTGTGAGAGTTGGAGGGATAGATACGGGCATGTCGTACATCAACTGACCTGAGGCATCTCGAGTGGACGAGTGGGAAAGGTAAAACTGCAAGGCGGCAGGGTTCTGGTCAAGGAGTCGTGCGAACTCCTCATCTCTGGTAGCAATAGTAATAGGATGGATGGGATCCATGGCTGGTGATAAAATAGAAGGTGGTGAAGGACTAGGTGGGAGTGGTTGACAACTAGTGTGAAATACGAGGGCACTTGCTTGTCTTTGGGTCAGCACCATGTGAACCAGTACTGATCAGGTAGGGTTGCTTCTCTGTAAATGACATAGAGAACAGCAAGAACAGGTGAATCTGGCGACAAAAAGTAGATTAAGTACCAAATGGTGGTTGGAATGTGAAATAGCTAACCGATGCCGGTTAGGGAAAATTGACGCTGGTGAGGGGTAACCACTGCCGGTTACTGTAGAAAATGACAGTGAGTAAACAACGTGAGGTAGAAGGTAAAATCTGATAGGTATGCCAAATCTGAGGATGTTTAAAACATCAATGGGAATAATGATAGTGACAAAGACTGTGAAAAGTGGAAGAAAATGAATAAAAATGTCCTTTTGAGTAGGTTAGCAAAGGGACCTGGAACCGACGTCGGTTGGGTGTAACCGATGGTGGTCAGAGGTAACCGATGATGGTTACTATGAAATTGAAACAATGATGAAAGAAAGTGGTTGTGAATTAAAATCTGATGTAGAATCGCACCCAAAATTCTAGAATGATGATGAAATGGCCCAGGCACACTCAAGTGAAGTTGGAATACACCAGTTGTGCTGAGGAGCGTGCAAGGATGAACAAAAAAAGTGATGAATGTGATCTCTCACCTCAAAATGCAAGCCAAGCAAAAACCTAAGAAAATGTAATCCTAGGAGTACCTTTTCTATTATGTTTGTTTAGCTTATGCTATTTAGGGACCGACACATGAATTGTGAAATAGAGTTTTTGGTGAGGATGGCTTCCTACAAAGAAGGAGATCTAAAAGGTGAGGTTTCGGTATGTTATGGTGGGGGTGGGATTCACTCAAGTATGACTCAATAGAGCAAAATGAGTCAGGTGCCCACCGTGTCATGATCATGTGATCACCTACAACTTCTTCCGTAGGATGTTGTTTAAGAATGTATGTATTTTGAATTTTTGTGAGGTTTGGTAAGACTCGAGAGAAAGAGAAAAGGATAGAAGTGCTTTTTCATTTGATCTGCTTCGTTTGTCAACCATCACCGGGCATGACTTCCAAAGATATAGGTTACCCTCAATTAATGTGAGCTAATGCAATAAATCAGAATGGAATGCACTTATTTTTAAACCCAAATCGAAAATGTGAAATTGGATGACACAATAAGATGAAGAGGAAGAGGGATGCTCTTTCACTACAATGCAAAAAACATGAAGAAATGGTTCTTTTTAATTACACCAAAAGAAAAGTTTCCTTTAGAGCAAATAGAAAGAAAAGGTGGATTACCAGGGAAGAAAATTAGTGTGTACGCTTTTCAGAAGGGAAACAAACACACAATTTTTTCCTAGGAATGAATGAAATGCAAGGAACCCTGATGGGTCCCACTTTGGCGTGCCAAATGTTTCACCTATTTCTTAGATCATTTCTTTAAAGTGTTTTAAACAGATAGGGTAATGGGTGTAGGAGGAATACCTATTCAAATGTTGGTTGATGGGTTGTTGCGTGCATATGAGTTCCGAATCCACAACTGATCGTGAGAGCTTCCTTTTGGCTAGGAGGAACTACCTATAATGCAAAGCAAGACCACCGAAGGAATTAAACAATATGGGCGGTGAACCCACTAGCATATGCTAGATCCGAGAAGCATGATACTTCCTAGATGGTCACTATCCACCACGCTTTTAAACAATTTAATGTTGTAAATAGAGTAAATCCTATTGTAGTTTGAAATGATTTAGGTATCTCACTTAAAAACATAATAAGAAATAGATCTAATCTAATAAAGCTAAGCTAGAATAGAATCCAAAGGTCAAATGATTAGTTCTGGGTTCTCGTAAGTTTGATAGAGGTTACTGGATAAATCGCAGTGAATGAGGGTAAGATGAAATTAGGTGGGTAGGTCATTGTTCTAGGCTATGTGGGCAAATACAGAGACCGGTGTTGGTCGTGGGTGACCGACGGCGGTTAAAGTTAGTGTAACTAGTGCCATTCATCGTGAGATCTAGAAATGTCATGTAACAAGCTTTTGGTCTCCTTTGTGATTGCACAAAGGACTTTGGTTGGTCAATATGATGTAATGGGTGACTAGAGTAGGCTTTTGCGAGGTTTTAATGGGTATATGGAGTTGAAAATGTCAAAAGGTCAATAGGGGCAAGATAAACAATAGATGATAAAATGAAATAAACCAAGAAAGTATGATGTTATACATACTTGGATTTCATTCTCAATGCCTGTGTGTGAGGGATGGAGGTGTTGATGATGGGTTTGAAGGTTCAAGTGATCACCAACTAAAGAAAATCTTCTGCATGGGTTACATGTACACTCCTCTTTGCTTGGATGGATTAGATCATGGTTGGAATGATGCAGACAGGGAAGATGCTCAATCTCCTTCCTCGCATGCGATTTTCGTTGGAATTTCGCTCTCTGAAGATGCATTATCTCTCTGAGATATGTTCTTGCTCATCAAATTTTTCCTAATGTTTTCCAACCTTGAGAATAAGGTAGTTTAGGGGTTAAAAGGGGTAACCGACGGTGGTCCTAACTTAACCGGTGATGGTTAGGGGTAACCAACGTCGGTCAAGGTGGGATTTCCTAGGTTTACTAAACTAGGGAGATCCTCTTGATTTCCTTGGATCTCGTGTTGTTATCCCATGGATTAGACTGAGAGCCTCTTGTGAGCATGCGGGAATGTGGTTAGAGGGAATGTAGGCATTGATTTTTAGGGTTTGGGTAAGTCTTAGTTAGTTATGACAACTTACTAAGAATAGGTCTTAGGTTGAGTTGGCTTGGTGAGGTGTCTAGTGAACTATATGTGTGGATATTATTTAAATAAAATATTCAAATAATAAATATAGTGAGGATAATGCATTAATTTAATTAAATTAATATTAGTGGGGTGAAGGGGGTCATGGCTAGGTAAATGTAATAAAGGGTGCTTTTTGGTCGAGGTACGAAAGGGGAGTGTGACCTGATTTTAGTGTCTACACTCCGATATAATCTAACCAAGATTGGCTAAGAGTGAGCGGAGAAGTAGGAGGAACATGTGCAAGATGAATGACAAGGTGGAAAACACACGGGCCGTATGCAATGTAAAAAAAATGACTCGAATCATGATACAAGTGGGGGTCATATAAAGGAGTATGAAGGTCATCGAAGTCAAACCCAAGTTGGAGGAGACCATTGTGGGAACATATAGTGGTTGTGTAGGATGTGTCAAGTGGTATGTGTTCCCAATAAGAATTATTTATGAAGAGAGTGCAAGTGAAAGGTGGGCGTACGGAGGAGGAGAATGTTGGCGGGGAAGATCCATGGATGATGAAGGGCCTTGGTATGACACAATAGCAATGGTAGGATCAAATGGTGGGGAAGATATTGTACTAAGTTGATGGATAATAGTCGAAATGGCATCTCATAAAGAAAGGGAGATAAGGGAGGAATGGGAAAAGCAACCGAGTATTGTGGGGTGGGTGTAGTGGATGGTGTCGAAGTAATAATAGAAGTATAAGGGACTAGATCAACCATGAAAATAGCAGGGGACTAGGGTAACTAAGAGGCTGGTTGAGGTGGAGACAGGATCATGGACGAAGAAGAAGCAGTGTAGGGGGCTAGATTCATTTATGTCCAAGGTGGGAGAGAGAATGATAGGATTAGGAGGAAGAGCTTGGACTTCGGCGACAAGTTGAGCTAAAGTAAAGCAGGGATTAATAGTGCATAAGTAGGAGGTAAAAACATCTGCAATAGCACGAGGATCCATCCCAGAAGATGGAAGTTCAATAAAGGAAGGACAAGGGCTATAACCAAAAGAAGCAGTGGGAGTGTTGGTGAAAGCGTGGCCACAACTATCAAATTGCAAAGTAACTGGAGGCTTAGAAGAAGAGGACTTTCTATGACGCTTACCCATGGTGGAAAGTGCATATTGAGACCCTAAAAGGTGCAAGAAGAGAGGTTGGGTTCACCAAAATGATTAACAAAATAAGGATTTCCTAGATGGCCTAAGGGAGTATCTAGGGTATTAATGTTAATCTAGTTAGGAGGACTAAAACGTTGTAAATGAACCAAAGAAGTATGAAATAAATGATAAACTACTATAGATGAAATGAAAACCTAATGTGCAAGAGAAGAGTAAGAAAAGACTCAATAATAATAGAGAAGATGTCACACAGTGTTGCGAATCTAGAAATAAAATCTGGAAGTGCAAATGAACCCTCGGAAGGGTAGATTTGGATTGTCTGAGATGACACAGGCACCAAGGAGTGTACTAGGGCACCTTGGTTTATAATCCGGGTGCTCGGAATAGTGTAAATGCTCAAAACCTCAATCTGGTATGGTCACTAAATGCCTCTGAGTACTTCATGTCATCATCACATTAGATTCATTGGATGAACTGGAGAATGACCCGTAATGCAAGGAGAAGTATCAAACCCTAGAAAAATGAAAGATGCATATGAATGGGTCAGACTGACCTCAACCGCCAAGCTAGTGGACTTATCACTAAGTGTTGCACTACATTTTAGACCTAGATGTAGTTTTGGTGTGCATGTGTATGTCATGCCCTAGGTTCTCTCGTGTCAGTCACACTTTGTGAAGTAGCGAGCAATAGTAGCTATAGAAATATAAGTAGCATGTGTGCATGGAATATAATGGAATCCCTCCCCTTATGAAGTGTGTGTGATGCAGATCTCCTAGCTTGAATGCATGGCACTATGTGGATGCAACCCTAGATGGAGTGATAGTAGTGATAAGATGCAATGACCTAGGACCCTCATTATGGTCTTATAACTTTATATTTATAGGGCTCTCAAACTTAATTTTGTAATTAATCCCAACAAGGTCAACTGAGAAGAAGATAAGGATGACCAACAATTAGAAGTGACCAAAAGAAGTGAAATAGGTTATGCATAGACTGGGCACCTGGGGCTCCCAAGACAGTTTGAGGCATACCGATTTCGTGCTAAAATGTCGGAAAGGTCATGAAATGGGCTAATAGGTATCGGGAAATATGTGGGAAAGATGAAATAAAAGATAAGAAAAAGGTGGCCAAAAGGTGGGATTAATTAGTACTTTGTACACTTGATAACCTTCTAAATAGTAGTATAAGGCCAAACTAAATATTGTCTAATGTGCAATATTTGTGTCTACTGTAGTGCAAACAAAGAAAATCAAGAAAACCCCACCAAATTTGATGTTATTTGGACTGGTCATTTATTATTTTAGCTTAAGCCTCACAATGCTTTTTAGTTATCTTGGTTGAACGATGAAGAAATATCAATCTTGGTTCATGGGATTTTCCTCAAAGCTTGCTATTAAGGATTCAACATCATTAGAGTTGTTTTTCAAGTTTTTAGTTAGTTGTCTTCTCAAGAAGTACTTACATGCAAAAGTTTTCCTTCTTGGAGAGGGTATCTCATTTTTTTTTATTCAATGGATACAATTTATTGACATAGGTATGTGACTCTATAGCCCAAAGACATGTAGAAGGCTACTAATCTCTTTGTTTAGCGAGAAAAACAATCCCTGTGATGTCGCCAAAAATGTTACCATTATTCATGCACTCAAGGATTTGCGTGAAAGAGTTAAATGTACATGGAGGTGGATGAATAAAATAAAAAAGTGGTTCATAGTTGGAACCAAAGGAGAAGTGTAATGATGAATAAAATAAATAAAAGAAGGTTGTTGTTCTAATTTGGGAGTTGACACCAAAGGGAGAGGTGCATGGAAATAGAAAGGAAATAAAAGAACTTCCTATTTTTAGACAAGGAAAAGAGATGCATTAAAGAGATTAAAATATGATTTCATGTTCTATTTTAGGAGTTTGGATAAAGGTGCATGAATGAATAATTAAAAAGCAAACTATTGTTCTATTTTTAGAGTCTTGCCCATGCGCCAAAGATGAAAGAGTTAAAGGGATAAAATTAGCATGTTGTTGTTCCAAAAATAGAACTGGCACCAAAGAGAGAAGAGAGCATAAATAAATAAATAAAACATGCATGCAATAGTGTCCCATGCGCTAGCCAAGAGAGGAGATGATTTTTATGAATAAAAATCAATGTTCAAATTTCATACGCCATGAGGGTTTGGAGGAATTAAATAAACAAAAAGAAACTCAAAACTGCAGTCTATTTTTGGCATGGAAAATCTATTCTTATT
This sequence comes from Taxus wallichiana var. yunnanensis, assembly GCA_018340775.1. Lineage (NCBI taxonomy): Eukaryota > Viridiplantae > Streptophyta > Pinopsida > Cupressales > Taxaceae > Taxus > Taxus wallichiana. Next base: position 678,802,789 of record CM031234.1, on the reverse strand, counting down.
AGAATCAATCCATGTAGGTTGAGTTTTGGATTATTGAATTGATTAGACACACTTGGGATGATTTGCTCTGGTAATTCTAGCCTTATACTTGCACCTCTGAATAAAAATCTCCATTTTTTCCTTTAATATCGATGATTTTATATTATTCGTTAAGGATGTTGTATTGCCTTAGTGTGGAATTTACTCCCTCTCCGTTGTCCTTTTCTCCTAAACCCTTGAATTTATTATGCAAAATAGATTAGAGATGTGCAGGTGTGTGGATCTTTGATTTCTTTGTGTGCAGTGAATTACATGCATGTGTTAAATTATTGGTGTATCACCCTTATTTCCCATTTCCCGCATTCCTTTTCCCTTTTCCTTGTCAATTTTTTTGTTTTTTAGGTGTGTGCAAGAGATTTTTGCTTTCCAACTTTAACTTAATAAAATGAAATAACAAAAACAAACCGACCTTAGAAGATGGTGGGGTTTACCGATACCCACGAGATAATTGATGTTGATCCTGATGGATGGTTGAAGCTATCAAGTCCAAATAAAAGCACAAGTCTTCCTGTCTTGAAAAAGCACTCTGCGATCAAAGACACTTAACAGAATATATTACATAAATGGGTAAACGAGTTGCTCGACAAAGGATGATTCCAGGAATCTAAAGGGACTTCCTTGAGGATGTCAACTCACTTTTAGACAATTAAGTGGATTGATAAAGATAATGATAAAGATATATAATAGATAACAATAGATGGATAATGGATGTAAAACTCTAGAACTCAAGGTTGAAAGGAAGGTCTTGTGTGGCTTCAAGGTGGCCCAAGAAAGGGTGGATGTGATCTGAATGGACTCAAAGTAGTCATACCAAAATTTCTCTGTCTCTTGCTTCGATCTCATGAAGGAATTCAAACTAATCCTTGATATCTTCTTCTTCAACAACAAATCGTATTGCGCATAAAGTCAACTCGCAATATGTTGTATTGTTAAGAAAGGGTGAAGAACTATACAGAGGTCATAAATGCTTGTAATTGGATGAGAATAACCAAGAACTACCATCTAAGAGAAAGCCATACTTGCAAAGAACAAGTTAAATGCAAAGATATTGATAAACCGATAAAATTTGATTAAAAAAATATATTTTTCGATAGGGATCATCGGTGATTTAGACCAATCATCGATTTATGTATAATTTATCAAATTGATTTTTTGACGAGAATCGCGTCATGATTTAGGCTAATCTTCACGATTATGGTAATCGCTAGCGATTACTACTAAAATGGACAATTTTACTAAAAATGATAAACAAAGGTCTAAATTGATCTTTTTGATTGTTTTTTTGTTTAACCAGAACGTAAATGACATAATGAAGTAGATAAATACCTTTAGATGTGAGATGGAGCTAAAATATGCCTCAAATCATTGAATGGAGTTTGTTGGTTGGATATTTTGTCAAGTCAAAATATGAGGTTCAACCACGATACATGGGATTAAATCCTCCTCAAAGACAGTGTGGCCTTTGTTTATTACTAATCTAAAACACAACGAAATAATATATACAGTATTCACACTAATCTAACCATTGGGGTTGGGATAGAATCCCAAAATCCATATCCACACTAGGTGAAGATGTTGTTTTTATAAATGGAATGGGTCGGAAAGGAAATTATTATTATGGAAGAAACACAATGGAAAGTAAATGAGAAGAACGTATTTTCTTTCGAGTAAACGCAGAGCACCAAATAATCATACGAGCTTTAGATAACAAATGCAATGTAATGTTTGAAACAATTAAAATAATCGAGAATGCTAAACAAATAATAGCTTAAGATCCTGAACATAAGAACAATATCTTAAGAGAGATGAATCTCACAACACAAAGTTTGCAAAAATAGCATCTGCTTCTATTCCTCAAATGATTAAAAGAAAACACAAAGTTTTTCTTCTTCACAATAGTTCTCAATATTCCAAAAATCTCAACCCCTTGGAATGCACGCACATCCCTTATTTATAATAAAAAGAGTTGAGAGAAAATAGGACAAACCCTATAAAACAGTGTTCTAACAAGAGTCCTATTTTACTTGGCCCTCACACAAGAGACCAAGTCAAAACTTACTTCCTATGTGACGAAAAAAAATGAAAAAGACATGTCAATTTCAAGATTGAAATGACATGTTGCATTGTGACTTAGTCTAAATCGTCATCTTTCTCTTCTTCATCTTTCCCTTCTTCCAAAAAGCCTGTTTGTTCCAAAATTCTTGGAATTTCTCGGATTATACCTTGCATCTCATTTTCATCAGGTGCAGTAGAATGATCACTCAGGACTTCACATGTTTCATGAGTGTCACTGACATTTTCGGGAAGCTTTCTCAATCTTTTGTTGAGTTTTCTCAGGGTTTCCAAAGAATTTTCAATCTTTACAAACCTGTCAATGATTTCAATGCCAAATCTATGAGTTGGTTCATGCTGAATTGATTCTTGGATTTGTTTGAAAAGACCCTCAACTGGTAGGATACCCGAGTCTCCACTCAACACTTTTGCATAGATTTTGATCAGTTCCTCTTCCAGTCACTCTTGCCATCAATCAATTGATCTCTTGATTCTCTCAATTTGCCACAAGCTTCGTTGAGAATCTTTATTCTAATCTGATGGCCTTGGTCAGCGGAAATGCTTATCCGCATGTGGGATGATGCCCTCTTTGACCAAGATGTGTGATGGGATTTGCTTCAGCACTTAGAGAGCTTTGAAAGTCAACTCCAGGTGCCCGACCTCTTGAGAGAAATCATCATCCATCTTTTCCCCATCACTCTGTATATTCCCCAAAGATCGATAGACTTCCACAGTGTCTTGGATTACTTCTTTCCCCTGTAGGAGCAGCCTTTGGGTCCATTCGTCAACCACCCTCCCCTTTTCATTAATCTTTTCAATTATAGGTACCGATGAGAAATCGAACCCGATAGGAACAGAGGATGATGGTACAAACTCAAGGGGTTTGGAGAGCTTAAGTAATACCTCAGTCAACTGCTCCACCTTTTCTTTAAGCTCATCCTTGTTGTCCTTTATTTCCTTTAATTTATGACATAGCACGTTCATAGCATCTTGTGCATCTTGTTGTGCTCCTTCAGTCATCACCTCTCCTAGAGCAACCCTGGTTATCTGATAGTCGAGGGCATATCCTCTTTGGTCTTGTTAGTCACGGAGTGGTGATCTCGCAAACTTATGTCTCAAGCATCCACTAAAACCCTTGAAATTGTTTTGGGTTTCTTGGCTGATTTAGCAGTGGAAGCCTTGAGTGAACTAAAATCAAAGGCTGGTATGGGTACAACCACCTTCCTTTTCCTTGGAGTTTGCTCCAGTAACTAGTGAGGCATGCCAGAAGGAATTGCCACTGTTGTAGAAGTTGGTGTCATACTTTCAGGTGGAGTGGGATTCATTCATGGAGTGGGATTCACTGGTGGAGTGGGAACAATTATCAGTGGGGTAGTAGATTTGGTGAAAAGGGATGTAGGAGGAGGCATATCTGTAGTTACTTTGGTCCCAGTAGAGAGAGGTGAGAGTTCAAAGAAAATGTTGGCCATGGCTAATGAAGTGGATGGGGAAAGAGGAGGTAGAAGTGGTTGTGAAGTAGTAAGTGCAGATTCCAACACCAAAGCTTGGGATGCGAAGGGATAGAGTTACTTCTATGGGCGGTCAAAGAAATGGTGAAATTAGGGGCTGACTCACCTCTCTTTCCAAAGAAATTTCCCTATTTCTAGTGGTGTTGGTGACTCTAGCACGTTCACCATTTCAACTAGAGTAGTAGTTGAAGGGGTTTCTTCTTCTCTTCTCTTCTTGAAAAATTTGACCTTTATAGGTCCCTTGGAAGAGCTTTTGTCCTTTTCCTTTTTGGAGGGCCCTGCCTCCAAAGCAACCAACTTTGAGAAACTATCTTCTTTGAAACTCATCCCCCAAGAGGTGAGCCATGCCTTGGTGCATGTGAGAATCGGGGCTGATCTATTGGTGATAGAGGATTTCTCTCGATAGACCAATCAATAGGTGGGAAAACATATTGATCCTCATTCAGTCCATCATAGGAGGGATCCAGCACACTTTCATTATCGCCAGTACCTTCTAGGAATGTCAGTGAGTTCGAGTGTCTGAATCTCTGCAAGTGTCAACCTACTATGATGTTTCCTTCGACAACAACTTCATCACGTAAATCAATCCAGATGTCTTCTATGCTTGGTATGTGCAAGTGCAGAGTTCCATATGCCTTGAGGACTCCTCAAAAATCAAACCTGTCTCTAGGCTTCATGTGCTTTTTTAATTTATCTTGAAGTTCATGTACAACGTTCTTGGCTTTTACCACCGTTGAGTAGGTATACCTTCCAATAGAAATTGGGAAGGATACGGTGGCCTTGTGTTTATCTCATTGGTACTTATGAAAATCCAAAAATCACCTAACCAATTCCATCAAGATTAGTTTATCCCTGGATATCTGGGAAAATGGAAAGGATCACCCGAGTACATGACCACCCAAAGGTAAGTGAACTTCTTGAATTATAAGAAGACATAACCCCATTTTGAAACTTCAGCCCATGCCTCATCAGAGACTCTTGTTTTCCTCAGTTCGGTTTAACCTGCATATGTTCTCGTAAAAGAAGGCATCATTTACCCTTCTGAATTGGTCTTCGAGACCCTTTTCTTGTTAACTAAGGAAAATACCGATAAATATGTTCCACTTTGTCTTGTTCCCCTTTGTGTCCAATCTGGGGTAATTCCTCATGTCGGCTGCCGCATAGGTGACATACGAGGACATATAAAATTTCCCAGTAGACAAGATTGTTGTCATCTGAGAATCTATCTCGTTACTGATAAGGGTACCCCAATCAATCCCCTATTGATTCTTCTTGATGATGATCATGAATTGGTACATCCATCCTTGGAAAACATTTGATTCAGGGAAACCAAAACCCGGCTCAGCAGAGTAATGATATCATTGATTTCTGAATGAAATCACTTCTAGGGACAAGTCTTGGGAACTTGGAAACAGTTGGCTTGGCTTTGATTAGGAACTTCTTATTCACGTGTTTGATACAGTCTTCCTGATCATTGTCCCAAGATTTTTGGGCTGACTTGAGATCTACATCCCCATACTCCTCAAAGTTAGGCAACTTGATAAGATCATCAAAGTAACCTCCGTCTAACTTGATTACGATCTCTCCCACTTTGTTTTTCACGAGAGAAAGCGAGTCGTAATTTGAAGCACAGCTAAGATGAACTCGGGCACCGAGCGAGACATGGGGAAACCTACTGCGAGAGGAAGACCACTGCCAACTATTGATTTCATCCATGGGGTCTGGGAAGAACTCTTGACTCTATTCTAAAAGTCTTCCATATCTATGTTTTCGAGTTCTATATCTCGGATGTCGTAATTACAATCAATGTAGGAAGGAGACTCCACCTTCCTAAATTTATACTTCATCCTCCCTATTTTTTTGTCTTTTCCTATGATGGACCGGGATCCGACATGAGGAATTCTAAAGAAGGGGTGAACTGATTTATTCTGATTTAGACACTTCGGGTTTGAAGATCTGCTTAGCAATCCCAGAGGCCCAAAACACTACAGAGAGTATCGAGATTAGTGGGTGTCAAACACTTAGAAAGTCCCGACAGTCAGTTGAACGTTAGAAGGTATGAGATGTCCGCCACTCTAAAAAACCCACAACACTGGAAGATGTCGAGGGGTTCAGAAAACCCGCACTATTGTTAGATGTCGGGAGATTAGAAATCCCGCTATACTTGGAGGATGCCGAAGGTTTGAAGTGTCTGACACCTTGGAGGATGCCGGAAGGTTTGAAGTGTCCAACACCTTGGAGGATGCCGGAAGGTTCGAAGTGTCAGACACCTTGGATATCCCGACACACTGCGGGTTTGGAAACTACAAAACACCCTGCGAAACCCGAAAAGAGGGAATCGGGTTGTTGTCAGGTCAAAACATGTAAATTCCTCTCCATTGTTATGTTTTTTGATACATTTTTAATTGTCATTACAACGGCATATTCCAAGGAATAAAACAAACAAGCATTCCAAGGGTGAACCCTAAAACACAAACTTGATTGGAAAACAACCAAAAAGGAATAAATAATCAAAAACCCCAAAAACCCTAATCAAGAAAGAAAGAAGAATTTAGAAGGATCATTACACAATCCTTCCACAAATTTCACAAATGAAGAACAAAGTGACATACCTTCAATCAGATCAAAAATGATCAAAAATGAGCAACTCAATCGAACACGAAGGTGAGTTGGGTTTCAGGGTTGAATAAGCATGCACAAAAATCCACGAGGTAAAAAATACATCTGGTAAAAATGACGTGGAAATCTGAGTATTTATAAAAAAATTGCATTTAATACACTTCATTGACACGTGTGTCAACCACCCGACAACTCGACATTAATGCCATGTCAGCATGTTTGGGATGTCCGAAAACCCAACACAAAGGATTTCATATCAATTCGGTTTTAGGTTGCGGAAGCAAGCGACATGAAGCATGATGCTTGATGGTTCCAAAACCCGATACAAAGGGGCAAGTCGGGTTTCGAATCGGAAGACATGCGACATGAAGCATGTCCTGACTAAGGCATGTTCCGATGCTCAGAGAACCCGAAAACCCGATGTTTCGATGCTTGGAGAACCCGAAAACCCGTTACAAAGGAGCAAATCGGGTTTCGGGAATCGGAAGACATGCGACATGAAGCATGTCCTGACTAAGGCATGTTCCGATGCTCGGTGGACCCGAAAACCCGAAAGACTTACTTGATGCGGGTTTCGGGCTTCGGGGAACATACAACATGAAGCATCCAAAACTCATGTTGTCTTGCTATGGAAACCCGAAAACCCAATTATCTCTCTGAAAGGACATTTTTAGGAAACCAACTCAAAAATGCCTAGGGTTATCACTAAATTTTTGGTGTAAACACAAAAATGAGATAACAGAGTTGGTTAAGATTGATATTGTGTTGTTGCACTTCCCGAAGGTCAATAGATGAAAGAGGTTATCAAAATATTGGATTGATGGTCGTTAGAGGTTAATGCAAGCTTATGATGATCTCTAAAATGTTTTGAATTCATTAAAGAATTGAAAATGCAATGTAGATACGAAAGAGCAAAAGGTTTATGAAGATCCTTGGGAAATGAGGAAAAACATGTATTTATTATCGCTAGTGATTCAAATTTTTCAGGGAAAATGTTTAGAAAATGGTTGAAATTTTTTCTAAATGCACTTTTGGATTTTTAATGAGGGAATATGGTTATGGGGAGGTTGTAGATGGGATGTAGAGGTTGGGATATAGGAATAAAATAGATTTAGGTTGTTTTTAAATGGTTATGGTAGATTTCAAGTGGTTAGGTGGTTTAGAGATAGTAAATAGTAATTTTATGGGGGTGTAAGATTATTTTTATAGAGGTATGGATGAAGTGACTTAGGATAATTATTTCAAACGTGTTTTAGATTAAATAATGAGTGACTAATATGAAGTAGGCGGAGTTAAGACAAAACACAGATTCTACAAGGCGATTCACAAGGGAACCAACCCTCTCTGAGGTTCACCTCATACATAGGTTACCCACAACCTGACCTGAGGTATTATAATTTTGTTAATAGGAGAGAGAGTATACACACCATTCTCTATCGTGGTGTAACTTCGAGTGAAAATAGTACCAATATAGCATGTATTATATCTAACATGCCAACACAATTGTCTTTATGTCATGTGTGCAACTAAGATCGGCTCAAAAAATGTTAACGTGCATCAAACATGGCCATCAAATAGTTGATGCTACAACACAAAGTGTGTCGCTCCACTATAAAAAAACACTTGTCGACATAATAAATATAACATTGTAATCATATCTAAAATAAACTAGATGTCATATTCTATTAGTTATTTATTAACTAAAATGTGAATATTCTAAAGTGTAATCTAGATGCTATAAAAGCACTAAATAAATAAATAAATGCAATACTAAAAATTACCCAAACAACTAAGTAAATAAAATATGAAACTTTAATGTGTAAAGAGGGTTAGAAAGGCCTTAGCTGATTCACAGATGTCATGGGATTGTGTACAAAGGAGACCGGTGAATAGGAGGAGCAAATCGCCGCATAAGAGCCTTAGAAAATGTGGATCCAAGCTATATGGATGGACTGAGGTGCCTAGAAAAGGAATTAGGGCACTTAGGGTGCCTTGGTCTACAATTTGGGCACCCTAGTATGTGAAAAAGCTCTGTGAACCTCCTCCGAGGTGTTGTTGAATGTTCGCATGTGTTCGCTTCTTGTCGCGTGAATGTCGTCGTGTGATCGTCGAAGCACTAATAAACCTAGAATAGAAGAATCACTTACGAAACCCCAAACAAAGCATCAAAACCCTAAAAAAATAAATATGCAAATGAAATTCGATGTCCTCTAGTTGCCAAATTGATGGACTTATCATTGAGCGTTGCACTACATATCAGACCCAATGTCGTTTTAGGTGTGTGTGTGTGTGTGGAATTGTGTCCTAAGTGCTCTTATGTGTGTCGTACTTTGTGAGTAGCAAGTAATAACTATATCTAGAATGTAAATTATGTTTGCATGGAATAGAATAGACTCCCCTTCTATGAAGTGTGATGCAAATGAACTAACCTTTGTCCTTGTGATGGAGCTATAGATGCCTTGGATGGATGCACTCTTAGGTGGTGGTAGTAATTTTTAGTGTTTGGTCCCTTATTATGGTCACATAACTTTATATTTATATGGTTCTCTTGCTTTAATTTTGTAATTAACCCCGAAAATGCCAACCACCAAAAATATAAGAAGCTCAAATGGTTAGAAAGTGCCCAAAAAGTGAGAGGAAAGTGCAAAGAGGATCATGGCACCCAGAGGGGACCAACGCCTGGGGCACCCCAGTCCTAGCTAGGCACCCCAGTTAGAAATAGGGAAAATGAAATATAAAAGTACAAACTAAGAAAGTACAGGTGCAAGATCGAAAGTAGCAACAAAAAACAATGCAAGATGGCCAAAGACATGGGTTGATTAGTAATATTTTTCACTTAAGAACCATATGAATAGTAGTATGAGACCGTGACTAAATAATTACCCAAAGTGCATGATTTTTGTCTACATTTTCCCCACTTTATGTTGGTGAGCATAATAATGCTCGGAACATAAAGTAGATAGAGATGCGTACATGATATCCATGTAGATCGATATAGAAAGCATGACATGGGACTAGACAAAGCATGGAGTGAAAAAAGGTGGAACGTGGAGATTAAACATGCAAAAGTATAAAAATGATGAGAGTGAACCTAGGGTGGAAGCATGTGTGTAGATTCCAATGTGTGTGGTGTATCTACATGGTTAGTATTGCGTGTGTGATGTACCCACTATGTGTGTGATGTTGAATGTTTACTTCACAATGATGCGAACGTCACCGCAAAAAAGAAGATGATCAAGTAGTCAAATACACATGTATAATGTGTAAAAACACATGTATATATGTAAAAAGTGTGTAAGGAAAGTACGAAAATGAAAAAGGAACATGTGTACCTAATCCATGATGAGAAAAAGGGTATAGAAAGAATTCTATAGATGATGTTGATGTGTGTGAATGTTTTGGGTGATCTCACGCCATTGGCCAAAGAAGTGTAAGGAGGAAAGTCTAATTTATCCTCTAACCTATAATTGCTTCCTAAAACTAGTTTTTAGGCGATCGGACGCCACTAATTGAAGTAGTGTAGAGAGGAAGGTCTGGTTTATCCTCTAACCTATAACTACTCCCCAGAATGCTAAGGACAATTTTCCTTGTAAAATTCGTTATGTATGGAGTTTCGTAGACTGGTCTGAACCCACTCATTATGTAACCCACTGTGTCATGGACAAAAACTAAAAAATTAAATTGTACTGGTATTGCGATGTGTGTGTGTAAACCCAAATGATGCCATCCCTCTTTGGGGGCACATGCGACGTTGTTGTAGGAGTATGTGGCCCTAAAGAGAGGACCACCGTTGAAATGGAAAATATGCCCTACAAGGGGGAAGGGGAATGTGCTTGGTAGAAACTAAGGCACATGCAAACAACTGGCTAGGTGTTAGTATGAACAAGCATGCATGTAGAAGACAAGTGTAAGCTACAAAGACAATGTGTAAGCTAAGATGCAAGATGATAATGTAAACACCCAAGAAGACAATCTACGTCACAAAGGACATCACTCATGATGTCGTAAGACACTCAAGGCCATAGTGGCCATAAAAAAACAAACAAGTGTGCACACCAAATGAAGGGAAATGCCTGCATATAATGACAAATAGAGATGAGCAAAATGTACAAACAAACAGAGCATAGCCATAGTATTTCAAGTAATCCTCCGCAAAACAAATGTTGCACATAAAGCACCCATTAGCATGTTAGAAATATAAAGTGTGTCAAAGTGTGTATAATCAATAAAGTAGTGTGATATGAAATAAAATGAAATAATAAGCACCTATAGATGAAATAAAATGAAATAATAGCACCTATAGTGTATGAAAGTGGATGCCCCAAGAGCCATTGTGGGACTAGTACTAGGTCCAAACATCCATGTTGTGTGTAATGGATCTCGTATAGTCTCTGTGATTACAACTAGAAAACTAAGTGAATGCGTATGTGTGTATGGTAAAGGTAATGACATACAAGATATCTATCTAGCATGTGTAATAAAGTGTACATGTAAAAGCATGAGTAAGAAAGAATAAATGCAACCATAAAATGTAATATGTTATGGATGGATAGAATGGAATGTAATGTGAATGATAGGAGCCGCATGCCCCCAAGTGAATGGAATTGTATGTAGTGAGGTTCATTTAGTATGCCCCTTCAGAATTCAAGAATTAATCGTAAACGAGAGTGCGTCATCGGGAAATGGTCGAACTATGTGTTGTGTGTACCACACTTTGTGATGAGTGTTTATTGATGAAATGCGACATAGATATAAGGTGTGAGAATGTGTGATCATTTAGCCTCAAGTGTATACCACATTAGATGATGGAAAGAGTGATTATTTAGCCTATGGTGTATATCACTAAATGATGCAAAATGGAAGTGATGATGTAGCCTATAACGTGTATCAAGAAAGAATGATAGAAAGAGTGATGATGTAGCCTACAACGTATACCACTAAAGGATGCTAAAAGAAGTGACCTTATATCCCAAAGCGTATATCACTAATTTTAGCAACGTTGCATAAAGAAAGAGTAGGGATCGTCAAATGTGTGAGTGTGATGTGGTCCATTTGTAATATATATACCCTCAAAAGTCAAGTATGGACATGTCATACTAGAGTGCGTCATCGGATAGTGAGTGCAATGTGTATGAGTGGATGTGTAAGATGCATAAGATGTGTAGTAGATGTAGTGATGAAACCATGTCATGTGGTGTGTAGGACGTGTAATGTGTAATGTAGAGTGTGTAGCATCTAATGTGCAATGTGTGAGGTTCATGTGTATAGGATGCCCTCAACAGTCAAGTGTGAACCGAAACACAAGAGTGTGTCATCAGTAGCATCGATGCTAATGTGTGGATGAATATGTGTATACTAGAGGTTGATAATCCGAGTATGAAACATGTGTTGATGTTAGGGGGTAGAGGGTTGTGTGAGTGTTATGCCCCCAAGTGCATGTGATTGAATGGCCTAGCCAATGAAAGTGAAGGATGAAGGTCCTCCATCCGATGTTTATGGTGACAAAAGTGTATGACCATGCTCTAGTAGTGGTGGTATAATAGATAGTTGTTACACTGTGTGAGTGCATTCTATGTCCATGTGATGGATGAGTGTACGATGGGTATCATGGTGTAACAAAATGTGTAGGTGATAGAGACCTATGTGAAGCGAGAGCGGAGGTGATGGACACCTATGTGGAATAAAATAAGGAGGAGATTTGTGTCGAGATGTTGTAATTGTCCTAGGAATGGGCCTATGTTGATGTGTTGGACTAACAGAGTGATGAGGTCGCATGAAATGTGTACGAGTAGGTGAGATAGGAGTAGATTGTGCTTTATGTGCTATAGATCGAGGCACACTAGATGAAGTTGATGATGCATTAGTCATTGCAGAGGAGGGTGTGACAATGGAGTAGAAGGAGGCACACCATTGATAAAAATGACTTGATTGTTATGAATGAATTTTAGACGTAAATGATTCATGGAGATAATAGACTTAGACCTATGAATCCAATTGAGGCCTAGAAGCAAGTCACACCCGTCGATTGCTTTTCCAACAAGGAAAGGTACAAGCATAGTAAGAGGTCCTACCATAACATGAAGTTTGACGACACCATATGAATTGTTCATTAGATATGAGATTTGTGATAGTGGATAGCCAATAAATGATGAGTGGAATAGAACATGCATTGATGGGTTAGGACAGTTAACCTTGGTATTATTTATGGATACTAATCCGATAGAGGCAGTAATATGTAAGTGATTAGAAGTGAAATTTGCATGATAGTCATGGTTATGAAAGAAATGATCAATGAGGAAGTGTCAAGTATGCACAACTAGAAATTCAAGAGCCCCAAATGTAGGAGGAGGCACTATGCGGTATGTATGGTTAGCGGAAGAGTCGGCTAATTTATTGTCATGTTGTGTAAGTGACTTATGAAATAAACTTGATCTTACAATTTTCATTGACTAGTGTAGAGTCCGTAGGCTATGGAATTTAATAGTGAATCTAAGAGTACAAAGTTGAAATATACTAAAATATAAATGCTATATAATTTATTTGATATTTTAAATGGAATAAAATAAAAGGGGAAGGTACTTACTTGAATTGGACTTACCTCGCAGCTTATTTGGGGTGTGGAATGGTGGAACAGAGCATTCAATGAACTTCATATCAAAATGTTACGTGTTCGTTTCACGTAAGGTTCACCAAAATGATTAACTAAAATGTGAATATTCTAGTGTAATCTAGATGTTATAGAAGAAATAAATAAATAAATGTAATACTAAAAATACCCAAGCAACTAAGTAAATGAAATATGAAACCCTAATGCAAAGAGGGTTAGAAAGGCCTTAGTTGATTCGCAGATGTCGTGGGACTATGTCACATAGGATATCGATTGAATAGGAGGAGGAAACCGCCGCACAGAGCCTTAGAAAGGTAGATCCAAGCTATCTAGCCGGACTGGGTGCTTGGAAAGGAATTAGGGCGCTGGGTGCCCTAGTATGTGAATAGGCTTTGTGAACCTCCTCCGAGGTGTGGCTGAATGTTCATCTCGTGTTCACTTCTGTCACGTGAATGTCGTCGTATGATTACCGAAGCACCGATAAACTTGCAATAGAATAATCACTGCAAAACCCTGCACAAAACATCAAAACCCTAAAATAAGAAAGATGCAAATATGAGGGGGTCAAGTGTCAAGGACCCAGCTACCAAATTGATGGACTTATCACTAAGCATTGCACTACATCTCAAACCTAATGTAGTTCTAGGTGTGTGTGTGGGAATTGTGCCCTAGGTGCTCTTGTGTGTGTCATACTTTGTGAGTAGTGAGAAATAACTAGATGTAGAATGTAAATAATGTGTGCATGGAATAGAATAAACTCCTCCTATGAAGTGTGATGCAGATGAACCAACCTTTGTCCCTTGTGATGGAGTTGTATGGATGCAAATGAAGCTATAAATGCCTTGGATGGATGCACTCTTAGGTGATGGTGGTAATGCTTAGTGATTGGTCCCTCATTATGGTCACATAACTTTATATTTATATGATTCTCTTGCTTTAATTTCGTAATTAACCTCGAAAAGGTCGACCACCAAAAATATAAGAAGCTCAAATGGCTAGAAAGTGCTCAAAAGTGAGAGGAAAGTGCAAAGAGGATCAAGGCACCCAGAGGGGACCAGGCGCCCAATCCTACCGAGCACCCCAAATTCGAAAATATGGAAAATACATTATGAAAATACAAATTGGGCAAGTAATGCGGAAGTGCAAGATCGAAAGTAGTAAGAAAAAACAATGCAAGATGGCTAAAGACATGGGTTAATTAGTACTCTTTTTCACTTTAAAAAATATGAATAGTAGTATGATACCAAGGTGAATAATTACCCAAAGTGTCTCGATTTTGTGGTCTACAAATAGGCCTCTCAGATATGACATGTAGATTTATATTAACCCATATATTTTTTTAAGAAGTCTACGAGAATTAGGATGGATATATTAATTGCCCTAGTAATGTGGATAACAAAGGAAAGAAGGGGTAAAAGTAGCCATGAGTGCTTGCTTCCTCCAAGTAGTGATGGGAACCAATTCAAATTTTGTAGAATAGTTGAGGTATAAATTTAAGACCAATTGCTTGGTTCTTTTTTATTAAATATTTGTATATGTGATGTGGATCTTTGAAAAGGAAACTAGTGTGAATATGAGCACTTAAATGGTTTGGATGAAACCCTAAGACACAAAATCAACCCTAAAAATTCAAAACTTGAGGTTGTAAATTCAATGAGAGAAGCACATTCACCAAAATGTTTTAATAAAATCACACAAAAGCATAATTAAATTTAAACTATATGTAATCCACTAGGATTTTAATAAGTGGTGGTTCTAATGCAACCCAATTTATGTGAAATTGAGCGTCCAAAATAATTTGACGACTCAAGAATGAGAAAACATTGAATATGTCATGGAAATGGAGCAAACTCACAAGTTAGGCTTGAAGTGTTAGAACTATAATATTAAGTGCATCATAATATATAGTTTATATTTAAATAATATAGAATAAACTATATTCATATTATTTAAATATAAACTTTATATTAGGGGTTGGTTAATTTAATTAATCAACTAATTAAATCGGGGAGGTGTGCCTCGTCACTTAATAAGGTTATAACCCTTCGGGTTATTTAAATATGACCTTAGGTCATATATTTAGGATATGGGAATACGAGATTATTAAATCACGTAATAATATTCAAGTATGGAATATGAAGGTTGATCCTGGTAAAAACATGGAGTAGAAGTGAGGAGGGAGTTACTGGACTGGTAAATGTAAAAGTTTCTCTATAGTGGATTATTCTTCCGTGGTTTTTACCCATTTAGGGGTTTTCCATGTTACATGTTGTGTTATGTGTTTATTGTGCTTTATTTAATTTATGTATGTTGAATATGTTATAATGTTTAACTTTGTAATAATTAATATTTTTGGTTAATGCACCTTTGTACATAAGAAAGAGTGCAAAATTGTGCTTGGATGCTAGATAAAATGCTGGGAAGACAGGTTGTCAAGATGCTTATGAGAAATCAATATGTGGAAATGTGCTTTGGATAGGCTTGAAAAGGCTAGATAGGTTCATGTATGAATGTATTTGTCTCAAACTATATTGGGCTTGAATGCATCTAAGAGTTACAAAAGCTTGCTTCATTTGGCATGTTCACCTAGATATATTATTTTGTTTTGTGTACTTGAATATTGCAATGATATGAAACATAGCTAAAATACCTTCTTCTTTGTCTAAAATTTCACTTTTTTCTTGTTTTGGAAATGTGAGAACTTAAAAAGGGGTTAGCAATTTGGGTTGGTAGTGCCAATCATCCCATAATGGCCGAGTATATTGTTTATGTGCCAATACTCAAGAGGGCTCAAACCCACATAATTCTCCCCAAACCTATGATGAGATGTAATTGGCAAATAAATGTCCGTATAATGAAACCCTCGATGTACTTTGAGATCGTATATGCTTCAAATTTATGCTTTTGGCTATTTTAGGAAGTTCTTGTGGAAGATTTAGGAAGAATTTGTTTTTCGTGTGTAATGATCTCCAAGGGCGAAGTGATGTCAAGATGGATTGAATGGTTGAGGTTACATTTGTTTAAATATAATACCTTTGGTTAGTTTTCCTACTCAACCAACCCTAAAATCCCACTAAAGAAAAATAAGACAAGTTATCATTTGAAATTATGGTTGTTGGATAAGTGAAGAATGGGTTTAGGATAATTGGATAGATTTAGGGTCGAACTCTTGTAGGGCTCATGAACTCGCCATGAGGTCATGAAACTTAGAACTAAAAGATTTGTGGTCTCTTGAGAGTGTAAGTTGACTTCTTTATAGATTGTTATGGTTCAAATAATATTGAATAGGAAAATAGGGACAACATAGTAGATTAGAGGGTGTTCAAAATGGAGAAATAGATATGAATATGGTCAAAAAGTATTTAAAGACCAAATGTCTATAAATATGTAAAATCGACTTAGACAAAAATCAGTGGTACTACATCCACATGGAATCTCAACAACCCCACGCTCTTGGTAAGCCCTCTAGTCGCAAGGGGGAATCACCGACAAGTGCCCATAAAATAGCATGATTAGTAATAATGGCCAATGAACAAGATTATATAAGGAAAACATTAGAGAAAATAGATGCATATTTAAAATATATATGTTTTTAGTACGTCAAAGGCAAGTATACTATAGGTTTTATATTTGCTTAAATAGTTATTATTATTTGTAATTTTCAACCAATAAGATATTGTTATTTTTTTCATAAGCAAATATATAGTTTTTACATCAATAAAATTTGCATAATTTTTAACAAGATAATTGTAAAAATTTATTTATCATCAATTTAATTGGTTTTGTAAATTTACATGTTATTACACCTTCAACAAATTCGAGAAAATCAAGTTGTCAAAATATTTATTGTAATTTATTTACATCATAATTTTTTTTTAATGCGTTTTGTTGGGAGAGAATTGCTTGTGGAGGAAATCAAAGGAGGATGCCGACATTGTTATGCTCTGGCCAGTAATTTGTTGCGTCTTGTCAGGTTTGGGAAACACGAGATCAACACCCATCCCTTTGATCCCAATCTTTCTATCCCTTTTATGTAATATTTTTTCGCAAGCACAACTGCTATCAACAAAAGTTGTGGAATGTTGATAAATACATTCACCGAGTTGGAGCCATATCATGTCTAGCGTCTTAAAGATATGATGGGGAAATTAATTTGGGTCATTGGTCTACTTCTTTCTTGAGTAGTTTTGGTAGAGGGAAAATGGGGGTATCACCGAGAAACAAGTGATTCATTTGGTTGGATTCTCAATGCTCTGCTCAATTGTGTATGTCTCAATTGAAGCGAGATATGACTTTGTCATGAGCGAGTTGGAGTTACTCTTCCTGTTAGATGTTTTGATGATGTTATTGCAAGCGTTCCCATCAAAAATCACAAAATTTGGCTTCTATCACCCCACCAACATCCCCAAAAGTACCTTCTCTATTGGAATTGTCATATTTAGAGGCTCTAGTTTCGTAGTTAATTCTTCTAGGTTAACAGCACAGAGGAAGAACAAGGCTTATTAAATGCTGACAAGGAGCAACAAACATTAGATGGCATTGATATCGCAACTGAATCTTTTCAAAAGATGTTTGAGAAGATTGTTGGTGATACACCGAATGAGACTAGTGAAAAAGCTTCTAGATCCATAGTTTACTTTTCATAGAAATTGTTAGTAATGCCGACTTATCATGAATATCAACTTCAACTACAAATGTGTCTATGGGTAAGCTGGCAAGAAACATCTTGGACGATGGAATATATCAAACTGGGTATCTAGATCTTGAAGAGGCTAAGCTTGCAGGTGTAAACTTGAAAGATACTAGCATTTGTAACTCATAAAAACCACAACAGGATAATATATATGAGGATAGTCAAAATCAGGAAGAAGTCCATGAGAGAAAAGGGCATGTTATGGAGAGTAATCTGCTACCAGTTTCACAAAATCAGAGCTATATAACCAATGAAACTCCAACTTGTAATAATTTGAATCAAGTTAATGGATCTACTACGCAAGGAAATGAAAGAAGAAACGAAATTGGCATTACGCTGTAAGATCACTTTAGTATGTAGTAATCATTCAAAATTAGCATTTGGCATTAAAGTGACATTTGAAGCGGCGAGTACTCTCAACACAAGTATGTATTTATAGGGAAAGATGGACAAAACAAGATAAAGACATGCTTTTAGGTTGAATTCTAACTATTTTAATAATGATAGGTCACATTGGGACTTAAATACTGAATGGATTCATGGGAAATGTTATCCAAAATAACTCCCTAGTTATTTAGACAACTTACATTCCATTATGGCTCTAAGGATCTACATTGCAGCTTGTGCACACTTCATTTTCTCCTTTGGCACATTCCCTTGGTTGTAGATTCTTCGTGCGCCTTGCACGCTCCTCCTTTCCTTCACCTTTTCTTTTCCTTTTCCTCTTTGTTCCATTTTCCCTCGCACACACCCTCTATGCATTCACCTTCTTCCCAATAGTTCATGCATTATTCGCGCGCCTCGAACCTCGCTTCCCAAAATTAGTCATCCCTAACATTCTCTCGTGCGCCCCCTTCCTTCATCAGTTGGACATCATTTTGTAATGATTACACCTCTGCCATACGTTTCTCCCTCGTATTCCCCCATTTATCCTGCGCATGTACCTTTGCACGCCCCCTTCCATATGCTTTCCTTCTACGCCTTCCTCTTCCGCGCACATCTTTGCACCTTCTTCTCGCACCCTTATGCACCACATGTTATATGTCGACATTGGGTGTGCTACACAAACCAATCAAAGTGCACCAAATGAACACTGAATCCTTAAACAAACCAATGAGTGACGCGTGGTAGGAAACGAAAAATAATTATATAGTTGGCGATCTTTCAATCAATCAAGTAAGCGTGCACGTGTCTTGTGTGTTCATCCACATTGACAACTTCGACGGCCATAAATTTTGCTGCTGGGCTCGACACATGCGCTCCTAGTCTCATTTGAAAGTTTCTAATGTGGGCTACACTCTAGACCATTCAAATTCAAATTTTAGTAGGATTTGGTAGGTGAGAAATAGGGAAACATATTTTTGGCCATTAATGAACATATCTGATTGCTCCAACCACCTAGATTTGATCCGATTTTCCCTCCTTGCTTCTCCCACACGCTAAACAAACTTGGAGAAGTGCATTTGATAGATTTGTAGGCATTGAATGCTTGTTGTTGGTGGTTGTGATTCAAATCTGAGTTTTCCCTCCTCCTCCTCTTCTTCTCTCACCGATTCATCTATAAATGTAAGAGCATGGCTCATTGTAAAGGGTTGGACATTTTGGATCCTTTAACATTTTCTAAGGACTCTGTATCTTTGTATTTTGAGTTGCAGACCTCTAGATTTGGTTCTTGCATGTGATATCAGCCTTCTCGACACTATTGTTATAATCGATTGTGCATTTCAGAAGTAATAGAAGCATTGTTTTGTGGCTATTCTCTACCTTAACTTGTTTTTATTCTTCTTTCTTGCCTTTCTCTTATGTTGTGTGCTTGTTGTGCCATTCTAAATCCCTTATAGTTCTTTTTTCTTGTTGTGTCTCATGGAATCGATCATGTGAATGCATTCTGTTTATGTTGCGTGATTAGCCTCTCTTATGCATTCTCCCCCAGCTTTTGCTAAAAAATATAGTGTTCATCCCACTTTTCTGGTGTTATCACCTTCCTTAGTTTAGTTTTCCATTTTCATGTTATACTTCTATCCTGGTCCCTTGGCATTGTTAGTTTAGGTTTCCCTTTCAACATTAGGAGTAGCGATAGTAGTAGAAATAGTAGAGGAATTGACCTTTCTCAGAGGTATGTCTCAAGTGCGCAAGGTACCACAACTTGGAGATAGTCCCGTTGTTGATTCAAATGACTCGGTTCCTTTAGATCCGAGACACATGAGCAAGTTTGACAACCAATAGAAAAACACCCAAAGGGTGTAAATATAGATCCCGAACCTACGTTTGGTGGAAAGTTACCTACAGGAAATGCATGTGACATAAACATTGAAAACTTGGATGTTATATAGTACATATATTTGTTTCAAATGACAAACATGACATTAGAAAACTGAGCAAGACATGTTGAGTAAGGGATTGCAAGTAGAATAGATGATCATGTATTGAGTTCGGAGAAGGTTTAGTCCTTGATAAAATTTATATACTTGATATGTCCTTAGTCTTTAGCCTTGATGCTTTGCTCAATCATCATCCTCGCAAATTCTCATAATAAGTTAAACCATGCTCTTGTTTCCAAAATCTTTTCACTATTAGACAAATTAGTTCTCGAAAGGGATTTAAACCTATCCATGGTGTAGTTAGAAGTGCAGAGAATTCCTTGGTGAGGGGTCTGGAATTTAGTGAACAACCATTCCTATGGGCTATCAAAGTGGCCGTAAGTATCGAATCGATGACCCCATTAAACTCAAATCTCCAACACTCACATTTCTTCTTGGGGATTTTTAGAGTAGAAAGAAAATAGAGGTATGGTCATGTGTGGATGGGCATCCTAGCTTGTTATTCTTTCCCACCCGCGTGTGGGCGGCTTCGTGAGCCACCGTGGATGGAACTCTATGATGGAAAGCATCATCTGTAGTGCCACTAATTACATGGACAATGAAAGGAGGTCAATATTTCAATTCAAAACTAGTTGCGAACTTGGGCGTGAGAATTCAATTTTGTCAACATGGAGAAGGGATCCCAAATGAGGAAAGAATTAAGAAGGTCAGTGACACCGGTGTTAAAACAAGATGAGAGCTTTTTGGATTCCTTCAGAGTGACAATGCACGAGTTTCGCTACCATATATACTTGGTTTGTCCTCCCATTTTGTAATCTTTTTGGCACCTTAGGAAGTCAATTTTATTTATTCCTACACAACACGAATAGATGGCTCTACAATTGTTGCCCTCTTGCAAATGTATTTGTTGTTAAAGGCATCACGATTATTTAGAGATCAAGATTAAAAAAAAACGTAAGAGAATAGGGGTATTCAAGACTATCAAATCCAACATTAGTAGTCAAAACCATTCAAACCCCCAAAGAAAAATCTTCCTTGTTGGATGCTACTCACAACACCTTATTTTTTTCTTTAAACATTTTTACTTCAAGATTTACTTCCTTGTTAAAAGACTACGAAACAATGCATATTTCCATGCCTCAATCATAATCATACAATGCCAATGTCGATGCCATCTATTACCAATCTCAATCTCAATCTCACAACATTATGTAGAGAAGTCAACCGAAGGAAGACTTACGCATTTCCCTTACTACACACACTCTCAGTAAACTCTTCCAAATATTTTTGACTATAAAGCAGACCTACACTTCAAAGAAAGCCTTTTCAAACATTTAGCAAATCCACTCCCATATCTATATAGGGAATTCAATTTTCTCACATGAAAACTTCTATGCGATACTCTTATTGCATCGCAAGTGCATATTTTTATTGTATGCACGCAAAGTGTTTGACAAAATGATTGAACGAGACATCATCTCAAGGAATGCCATCACTACAACTTACCAAAAATATTAACACAATTTTATCAAATGCAAGCAATAAGTACATGTCCCGATTGATTCAAATTCCCACTGATTCGAATACTTAGACATCATCTCAAGGAAACAAGATTATATAAGCCAAAAATTAGAGAAAATAGATGTAGATTTAAAAAAAATATGTTATCTTGATCAAACTTAAACCACCCGCATTTTACCTTCAAATGCAACTATTTATTTATTTTTGTTCATGAGGAATCCTTGCATTTTACAATCTTAAGCTCACTCTCCCATCCCTAATTCACCTTTTCTAGTCACTTCCTAAATTGACATTTTCCCATACCGCTTTAACTTCGAATCACTTAGTCGAAAAATACTCAATGACGTGGGTCTGGCTAAGAAAGAAATCACCAATACCGAGATAACATATGGTCGATAAGGCAAAAAAAAATAGAGAAAATATTTGATGTAGATTTTCTCTTTGTCCTTTTCTTTCAAAAAAGCTATAAATTATCTTTTGATCAAACTTAAACCAATTTATCCCTTAGTAATTAGTTTCACCACCTTCAAAGTAACAACTATTTATTATTATTTTTTTTTGTTCACGGGTGAATCATTACATTTTACAATGAATAAAGCTCGCTCTCCCAACCTCCTAAACTTTATCAGTCTGCTATAAATAGACTTGCTGAAAAAAAGGGCAGGATTTAGCAATTGTAGAATTAGTGCAACAATGAATTCCATTTCTATATTGTTGATCCAAGGCTCGTTGATAGGAGTCCCATTACATTTGAACCGCATCCTTAGCGACCAACAGCGTAAAAACCTAGAAAACGGTAAAAAAGAGTAAAAACTTAGGGGCCTTTGTTAAATAAGTCCCCCTGCATTAAAAATACGCTCCCCCCCCCGAGACTTTCTCATGCGGGTGTGTGCTCCGAACGGATTCTCAAACAAAGAGTCACCACGGGCCACAGTAGCCCCATTTCAGATTATACGCTGTGTAGAGTTATCAAAGCCTTTCTTTCATATAGCTCATGGTTTGGATTGCATTTGAAAACCCACAAAATCTATTCATTACACCGAGGACCTTGTTTCTTCAGAAATGTATAGCAATTTTAAAGAGCAAGCGATAGAATATGTTAGGCAGGCGGTGAATGAAGATAACGCAGGAAATTATTCCAAGGCCTTTCCTCTCTACATGAACGCTTTGGAATACTTCAAAACCCACCTCAAATATGAGAAGAATCCCAAGATCAAGGAGGCCATTACACAGAAATTTACAGAATACTTGAGAAGGGCAGAGGAGATCCGAGCTGTACTGGACGAGGGTATCAATTCCAGGCCAGCTGCCAACGGGGATGCTGCCGTGGCAACTAAACCCAAATCAAAGGGTGCAAAAGGAGGCGACGGGGATGGAGATGGAGAGGATCCAGAGCAGGCCAAGCTGAGATCAGGCCTCAATTCGGCTATAATAAGGAAAAACCAAATGTTAAATGGAATGACGTGGCAGGCCTTGAGAGTGCCAAGCAGGCCCTGCAGGAGGCTGTGATCCTACCTGTCAAGTTTCCTCAATTTTTCACAGGTGGGTTTTGTTATTTGTTAGGTTAACTTTTTCATTTTTTATATTCATGTGTTCAGTTGGGGTGGGGAGTAAAATCAATCACTTTTTGATTTTGAGGTTGCGAGGGTAAGGGTTCAAACATTAACCGACACTTATTAGATAATTTAGTTCAATGCTCAGCTGCAGAGAAATTTTCAGGGTTTAGGGGATTACACCTAATCGTAGGAGCAATCACCTAAGCCCTGCAAAGGTCAAAACCTATTCGTCTCTTCGCCACACTCATGGCAAGAGTGCCTTATCTATCTGGGGATTACAGCCTGCGTGGCCTGGGAATTACAACTAATTTGTAATAGAAATCACTTGGCAATCCTCCATCAGGGCACCAGTTCTCCGTGACATGGGATTACATTTAACTGTAGGAGGAATCACCCAACCCCAGGAAATGATGAAAGCCCAATGGCACCCGGTAAGAGTGTTTGTCTCATGGAGATTGCACCATGTGATATTGGTGACTTGAGGATAACACATAATTGTAGGAGTGACCTCAGCCTTGCAAATGGTAAATACTTCAAAACCCAATAATCTCACTGTTGTGTGTGTTTTTGTGGTTGTCCTGTACGCTATTACTTTTATGGCAGTTGTATGTTCTGCGGTTCTTGTACAAATGTGAATTTTGTTCAATGCAACCCCACACTATTTTTAAAGGCAACAGTTGGATGGTTTATTGTTTCCATAATTTTTCATGGGTGGGTTTGATAATTTGTTAGTTTCACTTTTTCATTTGGTTGGGAGAAAGGTGGTGTGTGCAAGGTCTCAAATACTCACCTATGCTTAGTAAAATGCCCGAGTATAAGCTTGGATGCTGATAATTCTTCCGCAGAGGCCAAGCAGTGGTCCTCTGGTGACATAGGATTACACTGTGTATGAGGAATTAATCTGTCCCTGGAAGCCATGAAAGTATAGTAGCTCCACCTCTGCATATCTGGTTGTGTTTTCCTATCAATTTGGGCATTTGTTTTGTATGAAGAACTCAGAGGTTGGCATTTTGATCTCAGTTAAATCCACAGATAATTGTAATTTAGTTTAGTAATCGACAGATGGTCCTTCTATTCCTTTTTGAGCCTACAGTACAGTTCTCCAGCAGGGATAGGCAACTCTCCCCAAGTGACATGGGATTACATCTATATGTAGCAGGAATCTCCTAGCCCTACAAATGATAAAAGCTTAAGAGTATCATCTCTGCATGCCTGGCAAGAGGGTTTGACCTACCCAACTGCACATTGTTTGTTCTGAACTTCGAACATGGAGGTTGCACATGGCTTTTATTTGTGCTCGTGGATAGGATGTTGTTATTCTCATCTACAGATGATCATTATGTTTTTTTAGGAAGGGATATTTTCCAAAGTACTAGTCCAGCAAGGTATTTTGCTTAAAACAACTCCCCAATCTATTGTTTACACTTTATTTTTATTCTTGTAACAGTTGGACAGCTTGTTTTGGCTTTATACATTTTTAGGCCTCTGATTTGAATATTGCAGGAGCTTCCCAACATTCTGAGCAGTAAACAAATGGAAAGGTTAATTAGATGAATCAGGAATCAGGCATATCTATGCAGAGCAAAAACTGGCCACGAAGTGAGCAACATACAATTTTGAGCTTTTTGAATGCCAAAGTTTTGGCATATAATTAATGTTCTATTCACATGGATATTAGAAATATTAAATTTCTCTAAAAATTATTAGTCAACTAATTGTCTGCTGACAGTAGCAGGAATGAGGCTTTAGATTTTTTTTTAGGAGTTTGGAATCTTTTCGACTTGGAATCAAGGGGCCATGTTACTGAATTAACCATCAAAGTTGATTTTTAGTTATTATAGTGATATCTAGGAAGATTTCAACTATTCCTGAGGCAAATCAACAAGATTCATCATTGGCATTGACTTTAAGAAAGGAAAGTCATTGGCATCTATCCATCATATTATCAACATCAGTTGGTGCTTCACCTTGTCGATCCCTTCAAAGCAATGGTTATTACTAGTACACCCTCCAACATTTTTGTCATCATTTGAAACACAGATGCAGACTTGCATATGGTTGTCAACAAATCTTGAAATTCTGCAAACTTGTGAAAGAAACTTTTTCCATTTTTAAGGCACCACCGTGCATCCTCCAATCGCTTGTGGATTCTATTGCAGACCCTACAGCTGCAGGTGTAACTCTGTGTTCACGGACCCTCCTACATCTACATAATGGCCATTGCAGCCTTGACATTTGAAGGCATTGGTGGACAAAAAGGGAAGGTAGTGAAGTGGGATGGATTCTTTCAATATGTTATAAAATTGTGAATTTCCAAAGCCCTATCAATTTGTAGAAATTGTCTTTGACTGTCTTGTATGCTTAATATGGTTAATGATCTTGAGTACACAATCTAGCTGCTTAGAGAATCAGAAACATTGTGCAACTTGGCATCTAAGTATACTCATAAATCTTGGTATTATCACAATGGACAGCATCGGCTATAGGTTACACAATTGGACCTCATTGGTTGGAGATTGTTTGTATGAATCATATTTGTAACTCTTGTTGGTTGAAGATCACTCATGAATCATATTAAAACTTGAGTGGTACTCTTGTCATTATTACACTAATAGGCATTCTATCATGGCAGCCAGAGGTGGTGGTGGATTGTAATGTTTGTGAGTTGTTAACAATTAATTTCCGACCTTAAATTTAATGCCCATATGACCATCATATTGAAATTTCAACCTTAGATTTGACCTCCATTTGACCATCACATAGAAGTTTTTTCTTTTTGCTCAGAGAAGTCAATCGAATAATTATAGTATCTTGGCCATACGATGGAGTTTGGAGCTAGTGTTTTTGTTCCCAGAAAGAGTTTTCGAGCCGGACACAATGGTGCAACTAGATTAACACTATTTGTCACCAGTCAGTGGGAAAATTTGCGGAGAAGGTAATGAAGTAATTTGTCAATGTGGTGTGCGAAAAATCCAAAATAAGGATTGCCAGGAAGATGAGAACGTATCACTACTATAAATTGTTTGTTCATGGTTGTTTCAATATTTAGAACTTAGAAGGTGATTACTGTATATTCAAGCTTTTCGTATGGATACTTTGATTTTTAATAGATGAATCTAGCATGGATGTAGTGATAAAATTGCGTGTGAGTGTGAATGTATTCTCTATAAGCATAACCTGTTTCTTTGAGCCTCCCCTCACAACTTTTTGATGTTTAGAGTTTCCTTTCTCTTGTAAAGTATCCCTTTGTTAGTCTCTATGATTTGTGAGCTCAGTCACATTAATAATCAATTGTTTGTTTTATGCCAATATAGGCAAGCGAAAGCCCTGGAGAGCTTTTCTTTTATATGGCCCACCTGGTACAGGAAAATCATACTTGGCAAAGGCTGTTGCAACTGAAGCAGATTCAACATTTTTCAGGTACTAAGCTTGATTTTAACAAGCATAGGACTGTTCTAACTCAATGCCATTTAGTTGTGAAATCAAAATCAAGGAGTTTATTATATTTGTTTTGCTACAATTGTTTTTCGTAGCCATATTTGTAATTTCTGTACATGGTATAAAACATGTAAATGTATGTGATGCTAAATATGTCTATCTTTGTAGCTGGCTTGCCAGCCTTCGAATTGTTTGGTAAATGATTTTTGTAGAGTTATAGCATTGTGACATCTATACCATGTTTATACTGTGCTAGGAAATAAGTTTGGAAAATCTTGAAACATGAGATGTTTTCATTGAAATTTTAGGTTTTTAAAAGTATAATTGGAAAATTGCATACAAAACGTTTGAAGATCCATAGCTACCTGGCTTGCATTTTGTTCGAAATTCATTTTTTTGGTTGGTCATGACATGAATTTGATGTTTCCTTAGTGAAAAAATAAAAATGTTATTTCAAGAAGGTCTAACACTTTTGTTAAGAAGCTTTTAAATATGCAGGCAGATGCTTCAGCATTCAATGTACCATAGTTGATTGAAATATCAAGTAAAATTGAGGTGATTCACTCAGATTACGATTCATTGATAATAAGCTATGAGGAATGGCAATCACCTGACCTCTGGCAAAAATCTCTTTCTGCAGTTAAGATTACATGGGGAGCTCCATTGGACACAGGGTTTGCCAGAAATTTAAAGGCCCCAAATGTTAGGATGAGAGGCTTATCCAGAGCAGAAATTCAGTTTTAATCTTGCCACTTCATCTCCTCATAACATGCTTGACCTAATAAATAATGATCCAAAACCTTATTCATTTCCAAAGAACAGAGTGGTTTTGATACTAATAATTTGATAGCAAATAGAAAACATTGTCCAATGAACATACCCACATTGCAAGCCATTTGACATGTTTCAGCTCAATTGTTGGTAGGATGCTGTTTCTGTGACAATTTTGGAATCCCGGATAACCTCTTTTGCATTTGCACAATTAAAAAGATCCTCAAAACAACTACAATGTTTAATCATATTTCTTGGTCGATTCCTGTTAAGCTGGTAATTCTAGTTTAATCAAGACTTTCTTTGAACTGTCTCAGTTGTATTGTCATTATTATCTCAAAGAGGGAAATGGGTACAGTTTCACAAACAGTTATCGATTTCAGAGGTGCCAATATCAAATTCTGGGAAACGGGAAATACTTTACCCACATACATAAAATTCATAATATTTAAGAAATTATAAAAATAAAATCCAAGCAGTTAATTGAAAATGAAAACACACAGATCTAACTACTCAAATAGCACAAAATTTAGGACAGAAGACAATGTAAAAGCACAACTGAAGTTTGTCTGAACTCTATATATTAGAGGTCAAAAAGGATCTGATGCCTAGGCTATACAATTAGATGGGTTGATACCGTGAAGTCTATCAATATCATATATTTCATAGTCGGTAGTCTTGTGGTTTCAATGTCACGAGGGTCCATATTCCAGTCCTTTAATGTATCAGTCTTTATCTTTCTACCTATAAAGGAGGCGGAGATTTGAATAAAAAGACACGATTTTCTATTGTCTTTGTCTTAAAAAACAAT
Source organism: Taxus wallichiana var. yunnanensis (assembly GCA_018340775.1). NCBI lineage: Eukaryota > Viridiplantae > Streptophyta > Pinopsida > Cupressales > Taxaceae > Taxus > Taxus wallichiana. Next base: position 678,774,853 of record CM031234.1, on the reverse strand, counting down.
TTATAAGTTTGCAAGTTTTTTTTTCCTGTTTTTCTTCATTTATTTGGGTTTATGAGGTGATTCCATCCCATATAAAGAAGATATTTTATCTGCTTCTGCTTTTTCAATTTTAGAAAATACTAAGGAAATGACCACTATGGTCAATTATTCTTCTCTCACCTGAAAACTAAGAAATCTAGCTTGTTATTTTCACCAAGAAATTGTAGAGTTCTAAATAATAAAAAGATGTTAAAATAGGTTATACAAATATATAAAACGAAAATTGACATTTTGTAGACAGCATATATATGGTATTTATCAATGATATGATATGTGGGGATGCATCTTAGTGTTTTAAAGATGTCTCGAACGTCCGGGATGTGGGATCCTCACCTCCTTTTTTAACAAATTTGATGCCTCCAGGGTGTTTTTGGTTTCCTTGGTGTCATCTGTTACATTGACATGTTTTTGACAGAGAGGAACATCTTGGTCTGCCAACATGTCTAGGGATGTCCCAAACATGTAGGGGACGCCCTTGATTGCCTCAGGTACATTAGGATGTAATCGGTGTCAGCAGGTGGCTTAAAAAGTAAAAAATATATAATACAAATTGATAATTTAGAAAAGCTAAAGGGGCCCCACCAAGATTTCCCACCCTAATGCAACCACGTACCCTTAATCTATCTACAACTTTAATAAAATTCCAACACCATCTGTTCTGCTCCCACGGCAACCCCTAAACCCTAAAACATCCATTTTTGCATTTTGACATTTTGATATTGTTACTTCATACTTATTGTTGCCATTGCTATTTAAAAATAATTTGATTTTCTGATTTCCATTGTCATATTGATTCTATTGAGATAATGGGATTCTAATTTTGATTTTCAATGGTCAATGTCATGGAGGGTGTTTGAATTTCAATATGCAGCCCTTTATAATGTATTTTGCCATGGAATGATGCATGTTATTTCATTTCGATACTTATGTTTTTGAAATATGTATTTTGTAGTCTGTCAGGCCAGACCAACTAATAAGTTGATGTCTTGGGTTTGATCCCTGGCTCACTTGCCCCACAAGCCCCATTGAGGTAAGTTGGGCTGGCCTTGACATTCCTTAGGATGAATCTGGAGTCCGTAGAGTCTCCAGGTACCCTTAGTTGTTTAAAAAAAGTATTTTGTTTAATTTTCTTCAATTCTTAACATACACACATGCATTCATTTTTTTCCTTCTTTTTGATTAGCTGTCCTTGCGCTACCCCCAAAATACAAGGTTTTTTTATTACTTTCTAGACATGCTCCCTTTCCCAGAAATTGGGAGAAACATAGATATTTATCTTTTTGTTATTATTAAAATTGAAATACCACATCCAAAATGCAATATTAAGTTAATACATGACTTAGTATCAGTTTTGGGGCTGAGAACTTCTAATATTTCCCATCTATTCTATCAGATAAAGGATCCAATTTTTCATCCCTGAGAGAATATAAAGCTACTTACAAATGCAAGGCACATAGATTGAGATACAAAAGAAGTTAGATTTTGTTGCTAATATAGGAAGATGACTACCGATTTATTGTAAATAGTAGAAGTTTGGACAAATACCAAACTGCGTTTTGGGATTAAATGGTCTCCTTGTAAAATATAGAATTTACAATTTTTCTTGTATAAAATAGATTCTTCTTGTAAGCATGATCTATGATGACTACCGATTTATTGTAAATAGTAGAAGTTTGGACAAATACCAAACTGCGTTTTGGGATTAAAATGGTCTCCTTGTAAAATATAGAATTTACAATTTTTCTTGTATAAAATAGATTCTTCTTGTAAGCATGATCTATGATTCTATATGTTTCTGATTTTAGTGAAATCATAATGTTGATGTTCTCCAAGTCTAACTTTTGCCACAGACACTGGGTTACCTTATGTGGCCTTCCTCACAACTCTATCTACACCTGCTTTGCAGCTTTATAAAAATTGATACCGAATGTTTGAGAAGATTGGCTGTAGATCAAGGTGATCAATGGGATAGTTCTTGACAAAGACCCTGCAATGTACTTGAAAAGACAGGAAAGGCCAGCAATCTAACTGATAATCTGAAGAGGTCTGAAAGGGATGGCTCACTGATGTTAGATTGATTGAAAATGGAAACAAAGACATAGATTAGGTATTCCCTAAATTCATATTCAAAGAGGATTACATCATGACACAATCCTTCATTCACCCAACCTTAGTTTTATTATATACAGGCCTTGGGTCAGGAACAAAATAGCCCACAACATAATGATAATGTTAAGTTGTGTCTGGGTATGCAATAGACACTTTAAAGCTGCAGGCGATCTTCTCCTATTATAGATTAGGTTGCTTGAAACATACATTTCCCTGGTTGGGAAAACAAGAGCATTGGGATATGTAATGATTTGTGTGTTTGTTAGATCATTGCCTGGCAACATGGATTGCTGTTTGCAGTAAATATACCTTCCAGAGATGGATGTTTTGATTCATGTGTTGTAAATAAGAAAATAGAAATGTTATGTGCTACGTATGTTATTAGCATACTTCTTTGAGATCATTTGCGATCATCTGGTTGCAATATCTGTCAATATTATGTTACACGATAATAGCATAACAAAGATTAATTCTACAGATTACAGTATTGGGAGCAGCATCTTGAGTCTAAACCTGTGGAATTTCTCGAGTGAGGTGCATACTGTGATTTGAACAATGCATATGAATAAAGATTGGATGTGCCGTAAAATATATTGACAAAAGTTTCTAGCAGAGAGGAATCTGACAAACTTGGCATCCTACTCAAGATGATAGGACAGAAAGATTGCAGTGTCTTCATGGAATCACTCTTGAGAAATTGTTAAAGTCTAGCATTCATAGCACTTGCATTATCCTATTTCTTTTGCCACTTATTAATAAAAATAAAATATTAAAGAATGTATTAATTTATGCTTATGTTGAGGAATTAAGAGTGGATTGTAGAGACAATCTTTAAAATCTCTTGCAATGTTTTTGAGGGATCCTGACATCAGGCTTACACTATTAAATTGAATATCGTGGTTTTACGAGCATTGAAAATGTGTTGTGGAGGCTGTCCGAGCTTGAATCCTGTATATGTATTTTGCAGATTGGATCTGTACTCTTGTCTGCTGGCATTGGGAAGAGGGAATAGCGCATGGGATCAAACTTGGTTCACCTTGAGTTTTCTCAGGATTTGCCTTGAATCTGCTTAGCTCCACTTGGATTCTACTTGGGTTTCCTATGGTGGTTCTCTGCCCGGTTATGTTTGAGAATACATTGGTTCTTGCTTGAGTCTGCTTCATTTTATTTGGGGAACTACTTGGGTTTGCATAGCATTGTATCAACTTCAAGGTTTGTTTAAGCCCTGTCTTGGGTCTGTGTACACGGGGTCCACTTCCGGGCAGTTAGTGTCCAATTTGTCTTCTGGCGTCTACATGTTTTTGTGTATACTTACTTGGTCCTCCTCGGGCATTCATGGGCCCCTTTGGCTTTCATTTAAGTGAGCAAGGGATCTTGCCTGTGGTTAGCCTGAGCCCACATGGAGTCAACCTAGTTCTTCCTGAGATCCACCCAAAAATAATTTTAAAATTGTCTCGGGTCTGCCTAATCTTGGTCTACTGGCTCTACAAGGAGATACACGCTCTTTATCAAGGGCCTATCTGGTGTCTGCATGAATTTGTGTAGCCCTTCTTGGGTGTACTCGTGTCTTTGAACTTATCTAGCATCCATTCAATTTAGCATGGTGTCTTACCTGCAATCAGCCTGAGGGCCACCTGGTCTTTCTGAGGTCTGACCAAACTTTGCCTTGGGACCTTTGTCTACCAAACTCCACAAATAGATACACACTCTTTATCAAGGGGCGTGGCAGTAAGTACCTTATTGGTAGACCACAACCCATTAGACACAGACTCTCCATGCCTCACCGTTAATGGCAGTGTTGGCAAACTATTTAAAATGTATTGCAAATTGCTAAAAGCCCCAAGTAGCTGGGAAGAAATGCAGCTTAGTTCTGTTCCCTAACTTTGCCTTGGGACCTTTGTCTACCCAACTCCACAAATAGATACACACTCTTTATCAAGGGCGTGGCAGTAAGTACCTTATTGGTAGACCACAACCCTTTAGACACAGATTCTTCATGCCCCACTGTTAATGGCAGTGCTGGCAAACTATTTAAAATGTATTGCAAATTGCTAAAAATCCGAGCTTTATATAGCATGTAATGTAGTTATGTAGTTGTTCGGTTGGTAATTGTTCAACCAAATATGTAACTACCTCTCTCATAATAAATACACCCTGCCTGAATCATTTGAGCAGTGCAGTTTGCCTTCTCTGTATTCTTTCTTCTCTTTGCATATGCTAACATTGGTATCAGAGCGATTTACCCGAGGAAGCCCTTGAAGGGTACGGAGATTGACTCAGAATTCGAGGAAGCCCTAACAGGGCACGAATTGGAGGGAGGTTAGGACATTTGAGGGCAGAGAAGGAAGACCATTCGATCTGAGAAAACTGTCGAGGCTGAAGACTTTTTCTGAGGCAAATACAGTCGGTTTTTGTGGTTCGAGGCCCAGAAAATTGTGATTTGTGGGTAAACGAGGGTACAAAGTCGTAGAAGGCAGAATCGTGGGTTCCAAAAGAAGTGAAAATCCTGTCGTGTGAAGGAAAACCGTGGGAAGAAAAAACGTGGTCGCAAAAATCACAGTTCGTGCCCAGTCTTCTAAAAGGAATTCGTGGTTGTAAAGTGCCATAATTGTGGGGGCAAAAAAGAAAGCATGTTAGTGGCTGGTGACATCAACAACATAATCCAGTTCCTGCAAAAGTATACTCAATCGCAAATAATCGTGGAAGTGGAGGGCATTCGAATGCTAAGTCGTTGGAGCAGAAATCGTGTGAAGAAAGGAGTTAATATTCTCGAAGGGTTCGAGGGCATATTTGTTTTATTTCATCAACAAAGGTATTCTCCATGCTTAATAATATTTATTAAATGCAAATATAGTTCGAGGGTAGTTCGAAGGGGCTTTACATGTGAGCAATTAATTTAATAATATTTGCAGGAATAAAGTTATATTGTTTTATTGGTGAGGGGCCAAAAATATTATTTTATTATTTCCATTATTTTGGAATAATAAAATGGCAAATATTTCACACTTGACTTTGCCGGAGACACAAAAATTAACGGGCACTAATTTTAATGTATGGAGCCATAAGATTTTAACGCTTGCGGAGTTTCGTGATTGTGATAAAATAATCACGGGTAGTGAAAGTCGACCAACGACGAACTTCGCGGATTATGACAAACGTCATAAGGAAGCGTTATTGCTTCTCAAGTTATCGGTGTCGATGATATGATACCGGAAGTGCGGAATGCCACTATGGCAAGCACGTTGTGGGCCAATCTGAGGGATAAATATCAGATGTCAAAAAAGAGTCGGGTTTTATACCTGAAGAATATGCTCTTTTCCGTAAAGTTACAAGAAGGTGGATCGCTGTCTGAGCACCTACTTCGGATGAAAGACCTCCGAGACCAGTTATCTTCCATCAACAAAAAGGTGGACGACGATGATATGGTGGCTCTGGTTCTGAACAACTTACCTTCTTCGTATGAGTCATTTGTGGAGGCACTCCATTTAATGGCTGAAAGTCAAACACTCACGTTTGACAAGGTGAGTTCCTACCTGTTGCAAAAGGAGCGGAGACAAATTCAGGCAAAATCTAATTGTGACCATTCAGAGAGTGCTCTTGTCACTCAGTCAAAAGGAAAGTGGAAACGTCATTTTGGTGAGTCTTCCACTCGTATCAGGTCACATGCTATTATTGTCATAAGGTTGGGCACCTTAAGAAGGATTGTCGGAAGCGGAAGTATGATCTTTCGCAACAAACAAAAAGCCATGTGATGAGGGACATGTGGCAACAACAGTTGTAAGAACGGATTCGGATGACGGCATGCTCTTTATTGTTTACGACATCATGCTCGCATGACAAAGTACTAATAGTTTCGATCATTGACTCAAAAGCATCCGCACACTTTTCATGTCACAAGGACTGGTATGTTTCATTTACTGCAAATATTTGTTTTGAATCAATAGTACTAGCTGATGGAGAATCACTTGCAGTAGAAGGGATAGGAGATATATGCATTGTATTGAATAATGCTCATAAATTATTGGTACAAAATGTTAGATATGTACCTTCTTTACAAAAGAATCTTCTATCTATTCATCAATTAACTGAAAATCCCAATATTTTTGTGGATTTCTGTGGGAAGAAGTGTGTTGTCTCTAATGTGAAACAAAGACGGATAATTGCCCTTGGTATTGGGGAAGGTGGTCAATATCGGCTTGTTGATCCTGCTACGATCAACATGAATGCACGTGTGGAGGACAACTCCACCATACAGATGTGCAGAGGTCTGCAATGCCTTGGGAGGAAGCCATTCCTCACAAATCTGTTGACTTGGATACAATCAACCTACATGCACCTATTGTGGAGGGAGTATCCACTATACTAGTGTGTACGGGAGGCGGACATGCCTTGGGAGGATGGATTTCCTCATTCTGAAGAACAATTTGTTGTGGATGGAGACTCCACTATTCCAAATGCACTGACGGTGCATGGTGAGATGGCATGCCCAACCACTCACTTAGAGGTACTTGCTCGAAGGACAATAGAGCATGAACAATTTGCTCATTGTGTTGTGAAAGATCTTTCCCAACAAAGGGGGATAGATGAGCAAATAGATGAGAAGAGAGGAGTTGGTTCTCACTCCTACTACTGCGGAGATGGTTATTTCTCCCACTACGCTGAGACGGATGAGATAGAGATGGTTATTTCTCCTACTATTTGGAGTTGGTTCTAACTCCTACTACACATATGGTCACATTTCTTATTGAGAAAGTTGGATGAGCACTACATGGTGTTGTAAGGACATGATCGAGGTGACTTCGATTGTAGGATAACCGAGAGTCTCTACGACTCCAAAGAGCTACACAAGCTTGGAATAGATTTTTCAATCCACCTCTCCGAGGTTCTGATTTCAGCACTCTGAGATGGGGCTAACACTCTCAGCCATTGGTGATTCATCACTGGTCAATGAATCACGTAACAAAGAACCAATGGACCACTTGCCATATACTTTGTTCATGGGACCAGAATTTTTGTTTTGTGGTTCTTCTCCATTCGACAACCGCAACACAATCATGGACTGCTGATTTTGAAGTACAACCTATGGCACAGTTTGTAGATGTAATGACTAAACATATGGGCTTTAGGAAATTTGTAAAATTTCGGGACAAACTTGGTATTGTTTCCGGTTTAGTCATTAAGAGGGGGTGTTAAAATATAGAGCTATAGAGCTTTATATAGCATGTAATGTAGTTATGTAGTTGTTCGGTTGGTAATGTTCAACCAAATATGTAACTACCTCTCTCTCATAATAAATACGAATCATTTGAGCAGGTCAGTTTGCCTTCTCTACGTATTCTTTTTGTTCTTCTCTTTGCATATGCCTTCTCTGTGAGGGATGACTTCGATTGCAAGGACATGATCGATTGACTTCGAGTCTTTGTATACATACTCTCAACAGGCTACACAAGCCTGGAATAGATTTTTCAATCCATCTCTCCGAGGTTCTGATTTCAGCACTCTAGAGATGGGGCTGACACTCTCAGCCATTGGTGATTCATCACTGGTCAATGAATCATGTAACAAAGAACCAATGGACCACTTGCCATATTCTTTGTTCATGGGACCAGATTTTTGTTTTGCGGTTCTTCTCCATTCGACAACCACAACACAATCATGGACTGCTGATTTTGAAGTACAACCTATGGCACAGTCTGTAGATGTAATGACTAAACATATGGGCTTTAGGAAATTTGTAAAATTTCGGGACAAACTTGGTATTGTTTCTGGTTTAGTCATTAAGAGGGGGTGTTAAAATATAGCTATAGAGCTTTATATAGCATGTAATGTAGTTATGTAGTTGTTCGGTTGGTAACTGTTCAACCAAATATGTAACTACCTCTCTCATAATAAATACACCCTGCCTGAATCATTTGAGCAGTGCAGTTTGCCTTCTCTGTATTCTTTCTTCTCTTTGCATATGCTAACAAATAATAGAAAGCAGGGGAGGGTAAACCAAAATGGTTAGTTTGCAATCGAAAAAATTAAGTACAAGGAGAGATAGTTATGTGAGAAAAGGACCTCTAAATGAAGACTTAAACCAGAAAAGAGGAAGGAGGTTGTGGGCATGACAACAGTTACATCTCAAAGCTTGCTTCTAGATTGAGAAATAGTTTTTACCGTGTTGAATGCTTCATAAATTTTCATTGGTTTAAAGTTGTTATCAATTTACTGGAGATAAAATAAGCTTGAAGGATGGCTCTGAGCTCTATGTTCATTAACAATGGTGGATATGCCACAGGCCTACATGACAGCTCAGCTCTTTTATAGAGGTTTGTCCTCTCCCATTTATTAACTGTTGCCAGCTTTCATATGAAATTGCCAGTGCCACCTATGAACGGTACATAAAATCTGAAATGCATAGACATTGTGATCACAGTAAACTACAATCTTAAGTACATAAAGGTACTTGTCAGTGATGTTTTGAGGTTCTCGTTGTGTGGTTGGTAAAGGGACACATCTTTCTAACATTAAGGTTCTTCCATCCTTATAAAGTAATATGCTCTTTGGGGTGATTGCCATAAGGTCTATAAAGTTGCAGGCAATGAATTGTGATCCATGGTTTGTGTGGCCTTGTCTGGGGAAAAACAACTTATTTTAACTGTTATCTATAAGCATATGCTCTTTAGCATGAATGCATGTTTTCATGGGAAAAATGAGAAACTGTTGACGTATGTAACTGGCAGTGTTGTTTTGCTCACAAATGTGTGATGTTGGAGAGAAGGAAACTGAGTCAAGTACCTCCCAACTAATAACTAATAAGTAACAATACAGAACACACACACACAGTGGGAAAAAATGAATGCTGGATGAGCAAACAACCATGACACTAAACTAGACCAGATTGTTCTGCCTCTGGAGTCTGAATCAAAAATAGGGCAGAGGAGACTGATGGAGGACATCTACAGTAACATTTCACAACAGTAAACAGCAAATAGACCTATGTATTACCACTCGAGAATCAATGTTGGAGGACTATACATTTGACATCATATGATTTTACAAAATTGCAGTCACCTGGAGAAATGGTATGAAGGTATGAGAATGGGAATGGTAGTGTCATTTTGAAATAAGGTACAGGGATGGGATCCCCGAGTCCTAGTTGCCAGGTGACTATGCAAAATATATATTATTGTGGGATTGAACCATTACAGCCAACTTGGTGTAGAGGGGGATTTGACTATGGAAGCTTTCTGCACTGAAATCACCTTGAAATTTATTTGAGGATTAGACCTTTGCTGTGAATTTGTCCCCCACATTTTCTGTTTGACATTATGTCAACCACTCAGATCAAAGAAGTTTACTTAGTCATAGGTAATAATGCTGTCGAAAGATAAATGTTGAGTCAATTGTAGTTGCATGTCATAAATAAATACACAAATCTAGTTCAATGAATCCTTGCCTTAAAGACACGACTGGAAAATTTTATTAACCTACTGAGAGCTTTCTGCACTGAAATCACCTTGAAATTTATTTGAGGATTAGACCTTTGCTGTGAATTTGTGCCCCACATTTTCTGTTTTGACATTATGTCAACCACTCAGATCAAAGAAGTTTACTTAGTCATAGGTAATAATGCTGTCGAAAGATAAATGTTGAGTCAATTGTAGTTGCATGTCATAAATAAATACACAAATCTAGTTCAATGAATCCTCGCCTTAAAGACACGACTGGAAAATTTCATTAACCTACCGAGAGCTTCTTGTTCTACATCTTGTTGAATGATTTATGATAACCTGCGTATTTCATTTTCAGTGTTCCTGACCAGGATTTTTTTATTAGAGAACATTAGTCACCCATTCAAAATACCATGTTTCTGGCCTAAGAATTATTCCTGAAGATAATCCCTAGGTCCATAGTACCATACACACTAGTATTACATCAAAATTGGTGTACAAAGCATTTGTGGTCTTAAAGGTATTTACTGACATCAATGTTTGATAGCAGAAAGATTTTATATTGTAAGACTTGAGCAGGCTCATAAATTTGGTTTTTTGAATATTTTGTTTTTCTTGTCTCTAATATTATCAGTTATGATGTAAATTTGGCAGTATATCGTCGTCAGACCTTGTTTCAAAATGGATGGGTGAAAGTGAAAAGCTTGTTTCCAATCTATTTCAAATGGCACGCGACTCTGCTCCTTCAATTATTTTTGTTGATGAAATTGATTCTTTGTGTGGACAACGTGGTGAAGGTAACGAAAGCGAGGCTTCACGCGAATTAAGACAGAACTTTTAGTGCAAATGCAGGTACGAATGAAACAGATTGTCCAGTGCTCATTATAATGTTGATTTTTCGGAAAGAGAATTTCAATTCCTCTTGGGTTTGTCACAGATCTGGCAAACAAGTCGCATACTGAAAGATGGTTAAAAGCTTGGCAGTGCAATAAACAAGGCCCAAGTGAAGGGTCTTTTGTGCAATATATCTGAAAAGAGAATTGTTCATGTAATCCAATATAAGTTAGAACTTGCAAGTGTCCATGTATTCTTTTATAGACGAACTATGCTCTTAAGTTTTACCTTTTATTGTGTTATTGTGCTGTTTTGACTATGTCATTTTGGTTCAATGTACTTGGATACATTCTTTAGTTTATTGTAATATCTTATAATTTCAACTGTGTGAGTTAATATTTTGAATTCCAGTTGTCCTTGAAGAGCTTACATGCAATGGCATTAGTCAAGCTAGTATTTATTGTTGAAACTTCACGGTCTTTGTCATCCTCAATCATATTATGGTCTGTTTCAAGAATTACTATTGTGCCCTTGGAGCAATGGCATTAGTCAAGCTAGATTTTGTCACCATGAAGCAAAAATGTTATATGATTGAGAATTAATGGGGATTTTTTTGTTACGAGTCAGCACAACACATTTCTCTTGATGCAAAAGCAATGTAGAGGCAGAAAAATTCTATGGCTTCATCTCAAGGCTTGCCTCAACATACATAAGCTATAAAATGTGAGGCACAGGCACAATTTTCTGGAGAATTCCTTTTTCTTATCTTTTTATCTTCATTTATCTGGGCAATTTGCAAGTTCTGGGGAAGAAAGCACTTAAGCGGTATTAATAAAATCCTATGGTCTATCACCCTCTCATTTTCTATCTGAATTTGTCTGGAGATTTCCCTTCCACCCTAGAGTCATGCATTATAGTTATAGATCGAGGTAATAATGGAATTAATTATAATAGATTGCAATGGTAAACTTAATGCACATTGGTTTTGTATGGGATCCAAAATGTGAAACAGACCCAACTGCAAAATATTCTTTACGAAAAGGATTACTGAACTATAGAAGATTTGGGTATCAACTTGGACGGTGGGGGAGTGTTTAATAACGGATGAGGGAGGAAATGGGAGCAAGAAAGGAAGGGAAGCGGCCTTAGATGACTATGTGGGAAGCATATTGGAGGGCATATGGTGGAATAAATAACAATGGATTGATTGTATTCCTAGAATAAGAAACTAGAAGAGAGATAACCAATGCCCTGAAGTAGTCTGAAAATAACATAATGAGATGAGGAAAGCACATTGGAGAGCATATGTTGGAATAAATATCAATGAATAGATTGCATTCCCAGATTAAGACAGCAGAAGAGAAACAATCGATACTCTGAAGAAGTCTGAAATTAACATAATGAGATTGTGTACTAAGTTTGCAAGCATATTTTGAAAATGACGAGTAGGGGTTCTTAGATCCAAAATTTCATACTTGAATCATATAACCAATGGATTCCGGTTTGTATGTGTTTTTAAATCTGTTTTCATTGAATACCATACTTTTTCCAATGTTTCAGTTGATGCATACATTTTTATAAAAATGTTTAATATTTTATAGCTGCTTTGAGTGTAATCAGATCTGACAAAAATCTAAGTGTAAGCTTTTCCATACTAAACAAAAGTGGCATAACCCTTGCCGGGATTTCATTCCACTATAATATCTAACTATTATTTTATGCAGGGTGTAGGACATAATGACCAGAAAGTTCTTGTGTTGGCTGCTACAAATACCCCGTATGCTCTGGATCAGGTTTGCATACAAGGGACTTCTTTTATTTGCCTACTTAAAATTTGCTGGAATGGTCTTGCTACAAAGATTGCAGAGAGTTGTGTGTATCTGATTCCTAATTTGGTTTCAGGCTATTAGGAGGCGTTTTGACAAAAGAATCTATATTCCTCTACCTGATCTGAAGGCAAGGCAGCATATGTTCAAGGTACAGATATGTCCCAACCACTGTATTGTTACTTAAATTGAAGCATGAACTATATCCAGCACTTGATTGGTAAAACAGTATAAACAGTAAACAACAGAAAAATTTGTGTTCGAGACATCTACTTTTTTATTGGTTTGGTTGTGATTTTGGATATTTTGTTATGATATATAAACAGGTTCATTTAGGTGATACACCTAATAACCTAACAGAGAGCGACTTTGAGGAACTAGCACACAGAACAGATGGCTTCTCTGGTTCTGATATCTCTGTTTGTGTAAGTAGATGTTATCGATACTTCTTCTTTACAGACAAAAGCCTCCAAGGAAATATAGAAAAATTAGGAGAAAACAAAGCATTTTGTATTGTGTTTCATTTTAGAGCTGTTCACAAATAACTATGAATGCAGGTGAAAGATGTATTATTTGAACCTGTCCGTAAGACCCAAGATGCTATGTTCTTCAGAAAAGTGTCTACTGAAGATGGAGAGATGTGGATGCCATGTGGTCCCAGGCAGTCTGGGGCTGTGCAGACTACAATGCAGGAACTTGCAGTTAAGGGTCTAGCTTCAAAGGTATTATCTCGGATCTTTTGACTTTTTGATAAGAAGTCTGGCGTTGTTTTATGTTGATTTTGGTCCAACCACATTATGGCTTAATGTTGGTTTTTGCAAAGAATATATATCCCCCTTTGCTTCCATTTAATGATCATCTGGCTACAGATTCTGCCCCCTCCGATTGCAAAGACAGACTTTGACAAGGTTCTTGCAAGGCAAAGACCAACTGTTAGCAAGAAGGATCTCAAGTACATGAGCGGTTTACTAAGGAATTTGGTGAAGAGGGCTGACAAGCTTTCATTTTGAAGGTCCTCCTATTGTATTTTTAATTTTCTCCATCATATCGGAGACTTCTGATTTCTTTGAAGCATTCCTGATTTTGTAACAACTAATGGTTGTGAACTGATTGCACTTGGTCTGTCAAATGTATGTTATCAAATATTTCTTTTGAAGATATCTTCTAAATGAATTACATGTATGTCAAATTCTGTGCTGAAAATCTCCAAACTAGATTGCACATAAATTTATCCATTTGTGGGGTCAAGAGTACTGTGTTTCAGTACTAGCAAAATTACTTGAAAATGATCTATGGCCCGGAAGGATTTCAAACCAGCAATCATGTATGAGTTTGGTGATTGGATGAGTGTATATAAATCCTTTCTTCAGAACGTGGTTAGACAATTTGGAATTTATATTTAACAGTCAAAACATTTAAGAGCTCCGTGTGTGTTATAGCTTGTCACGACACAGTCAATTTATTAATATCAGATACATCAATATGCCACCTGTTCAAAGTTTCTATCACAATATGTAAGTACTGTGTTTGTGTTCTGTTTTTTTATTGAGAATTCACAAGAATACTTACACCTGAATGTGATTATGACTACAATTTCAAAATATTTAAAATATGGCGGTTCACACATCATAGCAAACCCGCTCTTGCAACTTGGGATTCAAGGAGAGTAGATCCATATTAATTTAGTGTGATTTGATGAGTGTAGATTTGTGAATCTATAAGCTTATTGTGCAAAACCCGTTCTGAAACAGATGCAATGCAAAGTCCAGTTCAGAGGAAAATTTGTGAACCATATAATGAATGTGACAAGTTGATCAACATTCCAAATCTGATTCCAGGGCTTCAATGTTTCCAATTTGCCCAAAATTCGAAAAATACGGAGTTTCTTTAAATGAAGCAACTAATGATGAAAGATGTTATATTGGCAGTTTGGCGCCAGGAAGTGCTTTGGGAAGTGTGGTAGGTTCCAATAAATGTTTAAAACAGGCAAATGACACATGGATAATGTTTAAGATCCAAAATTCTAATTACGACATTCTACTGTGGCTGCCTAGGTGGTGGAGTGGAGTGGAGGGGGGGCGGGGAGTGGGAAGTTAGTATGCTGTAATGTCCCCCAGTGTGTTCCACTATTATTTCTGACCTTAACCAAAGATGAAAGTTGTTATATGGCGGTTTGGTGCTGGGAAGTGTGTTAGGTTCCAATAAATGTTTAAAGCTGGCAAATGATGCATGGATACTGTTTAAGATCCAAAATTCTAATTATGCTATTTGACAATGGCAGCCTAGGGGGTGGAGGGGGTGGTTAGTGGGCTGTAATGTTCCCAAGCGTGTTCCACTATTAGTTTTGACCTTAATTTGATGTCTATTTTAGTGTTACTAAGGAGATTTTCCTTTTTCTTGAAATATTTTTTTGAAGTTCTTGGCCATATGGTGGAGTTTGGAACCTACATTTTTAGTTTCAAAAGAAAATGTTTTTAGCCTTGTTTTAATTTTCATAATCCAATATCTGAATGTGTTGAGATCTACCACATTGAAGTATCATTTTATCTGGTAAATCCCAGTTGAGATTTACCTCCACACAAATGCAAGCATAAGTACACAACCCTGCTTTAAATCTCTTCTCATCATACTTGAGGAAGGTGCTTAGAGCATCACCTATCGTGTTGAGAGAAGGATAGAGATGAAGAGGCAAGTTGGGAAAGCCGATCTTCAAGCATTTTAGCGATAGAGAGAATTCAGGTCAAAATCTAGAAACCATGGAGTGATGAACAATAATACCACATCACCCAAAACCAGGGTCTATTTGTCAGCTTATTTGACATTCCTCTTGATCCCCAAATAGATCAACAAAAATACCTTTTGAGCATAGATAAATCTCACAATTTTTTGTCCATGTTGAATGTATCCATTGATGTAGGGCTTGTGTGGATGCCCAGAGCCCATTAAATTTGCATTTAACCATTTTTTTCAAGATACTTCTGCCCATTCTCCACCAGCTCCTCAAAGAATTCCACTAACGAAGCCTCTTACTCATGCTCCACGATGTATGCGAAGATGGGTTGTAAGAGGTTGGAGTGGGGCCTGATTTTTTTTTTTCAGTGCTTAAAATGAACCAATTTTATTGAGGGCATCTTGGGTCCCAAGCCTCCTCGACGTAGCTGCATTACCTTGACGTAGCTGCATTACCATGATGACAGAATTCTTGCCAATATTGTAGTATGTCGGCAGGTTATGAACCTCTAGTAGTTTTGCCCTCATAAAGGAAACAATGAAGGTAATCTAGGATCCTAAGTTTTTGCTCCATTTTTCTCTTGAGATCAACCACAGCTTGGAAGAAGATGGTATTTTCACAAGGGGGACGGACCATAATCTACACACTAAGCTATCAATACTAGTAGAATATTTTCCTTGGTGAAAAATAGAAGGTTACATAAAGTTGATTATATAGGCTCTCTTTGAATATGATGAAATTAAATTTTTGAGTACACAAGCTTATATAAAATTGATTAAATAGATTTTTTAAGTTGCCTAGTTTACAAATCACATTTGTTTATACAAATGTACAACCATAAACTTTTTTGTTTACTATGCACAATCATACAAACTAAACCGTCCCTACTAAATCAATTAATTAATTCATGACACTAATACATTGTATGTTTAATATATTGTATTTTTCTGATTGTCTTATCTAAATAACAAGAAAAATTGTCTATGGCGGACAAATGAACGGTAACTTTAAATTCGTTATTAATTATTTATCTTTAGACAATACAACCCCATCAAAGTCATGCATACCAATGTAGAATGCCAATTGACATATAAATAAGTTTGCATGATTTAAAGTCCAACAAAATTTGGCCACCTTGTGTCGACCTTACTTATCACTTGTACCTACAAAACATGCATGGTTTTATAGGTTAGTAACCAACATCATTAATCCGTCTCAATGGGATCCATTTATTAATAATTTTCAAGGCTTTATTGTCACCATTCACATCAAAATTGGGATATAGAATGCCGGTTGACGTATAAATAAGTTTGCATGAATTAAAGTCCAACAAAATTTGGACCTTGAGTAGACAATCAACCTTACTTATCACTTGTACCTACAAAACGTGCATGGTTTTTATAAGTTAGTAACCAACATCATTAATTCGTCTCAATGGGATCCATTTATTAATAGTTTTCAAGGCTTTATGGTCACCATTCACATTAAAATTGGGATGTAGAATGCCAATTGACATATAAATAAGTTTGCATGATTTAAAGTTCTATAAAATTTGGCCACCTTGAGTAGACAATCAACCTTACTTATCACTTGTACCTACAAAATGTGCATGGTTTTTATAGGTTAGTAACCAACATCATTAATCCGTCTCAATGGGATCCATTTATTAATAGTTTTCAAGGCTTTATTGTCACCATTCACATCAAAATTGGGACACTTTTTGCCTATAGATTTTTTATATGATTTTTTGACATGTTTTACATTAGGTATGTTAGTACAAATTAAGCGGTTTTTCGTGTCGACAAGTTAGCGGCGAGTTTGGCAGAATTTTCTAAGTGACGCAATTTTGCATGACTAAATACTTCATCACCAAATATTACTAAGTTGTTTTCTGATTATATGGATTTATTTAATTTTTTTGGTGCATATTTATAGGCCATTTTTCTTGTGTCAATGCATGCTCTATTTTAGAAATGTGACCGAGATACCTAATTTTAAATTTTGTCATTAAATTAAACTTTTGAGTGGGAAATTGTAATTTCTTTTGTCATGATAAAATATTTTTATTATTTGAGAAGTTATCATAAAATTTTAGTGATGATAAAAGTGCGATCATTATGATCATGATTAATTTTTGTCACTCTAATAGCGTTATAGACACCATCATTATATTTGTCTTCTTCATGAGCATTCTTGTCACAACTCATTGCTTACAAAATATACGCGACAAATTATTAAGGTCATTTTCAAATTAAGAATACAAAATATTAATTAAAACATAGCAAAATAGAATATCTATTTATACATATTATTCATTAGAATTGAACTCTTAATAGTCGGTGTAAAGTGTACACAAAAATGTACATAAGGTTGATAACAAGGGTTGAATATTAGATGTAACACAAAAAAATGATTAATTAATTAATTAATGGTATAATGTATTGTAATTAATTATACAATATAGATTAAACTAATATACAAACAAAATTGGTACTTATCAGAAAGAATATCGATGATGATAGACCTACGTCTAAGGCCCAATACAAGTTATTCCATTTCAACTTAATTATAATCACTCTTCGTGCAATATCATTCACTTACTAGCATAGTTTTCCCTTGCAAAATCCCAAAAGCCCACGGGAAAGATAGGCTAAGGGTCTTCAAGAAGGTGACATTACACAATGTTTTTAGATCCGCTATATGTCTCTTCGAATATGCGCCTCTTTGATATAGTCATCAAGCCTACAATTTTATATGGGTCCAACAAGACAATATATCATAATAATAATTTTAATAAACTATAATAATAATTTACAAGTGAAGGAATTTTTTTGTTTATAATATTTTTTATTAATGGTAAAAGGTTTTTTGACTGGGATCCTATCCAGTACAAAATGGCCATAGCCAGAATATAACAATAAAGCACAAAAACATCAAAGAAACTAGATCACAACGAAAGAACAACCAAACAAGAATGTAAAGGTTTTTTCCCGGTACACAACAAACAAAAGGTCTAAACACCCATATAAAACAATAAAGGCAAAAAGAACATCCTGAATCAAAAGTGATCACCTATTGAGATGCAACTAAACCACAGAAAACCACAACAATACCACAACAAAGTCAGTAATAAAAAAGCAACCAAAGCTTACAAGAGGTAGAGCACCCAATTGATGCCCCTAAATTTTTTGAGGTGCTTTTGGTTCTAGGAGGAGAGTTCCTCCCTATATTTCTCTTTTTCTAACCACTTGAGTCCACAATTCCTCCTTAGGGGTCTCTCTAAAGAAATCCCCATTTAGTCCCAAAATTTAATATGATTTTTGAAGCAGGGGCCTTCCCAAAAACTCAATACTTTCATCCATTTGTCTCTATTATCCGATGAAATGAGAGTAGAACCAATAAACAAAGGTTCTTCTTCAACAATATCCTGTTTCCCCATGAGACATTCTTCTTTAGAAATATTCAGCCCAAGCTGTTTCTCTTGGTGCTGATAAGATTTTTTCCCATCCTCAACCATAAACTGTTGGGTGGGATCACTTTTCTCATCTAAATATGATTGGACCAGACTTGGTCCTCTTCATTATGGTCTTCCTCTTCCTCATCTTCAAGATTATCCTCCTCATTGTTTGATGCAACCTCCGAACATGAGGCCTCCTCCTTCTTGTCTTCTTCTTCTCTAGTCATTATTACTTGTTTCTGTGTCAACTTCCTCTTCCTCCTCCAAAGGTTCTCCATCTCCCCCCTCAACATTAGTCCCAACATTTGTCTCTAAAACTTCTCCTTCCTCCACTGGAAGTTATGCTTCCTCTCTAGCTTCAACCTCTTGAAACACGACATGTTTACTAGTATCACCATGTTCTTTCATCCTCTCAGTGTTTGATCCCTTCTCCCCAATGGATATTCTCCAGACCTACCCTTCTTATCTTTTTGCTTCTTTCTTTTTTCTGTTTAGATAGGTTCAAGAGGAGTGGCCCAACTTGGAGCACGTCTTACATTTAAGCTTGACATGATCAAGAACAACAATTTGGCACCAAGTTCCTAGTTTGGAATGCAATAAGATCGAGTCAGAAGAACTCTATCAACGAAGGCATTCACACAAAATATGGCATGCACGAATCTTTTTTGAGATTTGGTGGCTCCATCAAAAGCAACGAGTGATCAAAAATATTTGGAAATCTCAGTCAATATATCAACATCCCAAAACTCTAGAGGCAAACTCAACAAATTGATTCATATAGGCATAACCCTAATGTTTACATTGTCAGATCAAAAGATGGAGTCCATTTCATAAGAAATAAACCCATCTTTCCTAGAAACCAAGGACCATCAACCAATGCATGCAAATAATCTTCATTATTATTAAACTGTATTAAGAAAAAACCCTTAGTCATGGAAGATATCTCCATAAACCCTTTTGGCATCCATTTTCTTGTTGCCCATCTTCTTATGATATCAATATTGGGTCTGAGGGCCAAAGAACTTACCAATAAGTGCATGTTGCAGCCGTTGAGTGGATCTATTAACCAAAGCATATGGAATAATGAAATGGGTTCCATGCTCATCCACAAAAAGCTTTAGGTCCTTGAATGCAACCGAATCATTTGTAGGTGTCACCTTGTTTCCCTGTAAGATAGCAACTCAAAAGGAGCTTGGAGAAACTCGCGAGGGATCCTCGAATCGAATTATGGTCCCCATAATCCTGATCTCCCTAGCCATCATAGAAAATTAAAAAAACGTTCCCACGTGGTTCCAGAGCCTTCTTCCTCCTTGTTCAATTTGATTATAATACTAAGATACTATGATACGACTAATAACAACATACTTGAAACCCTTTTGTGACATTGTCATCCTTTGTTAGTGGCTTGACTTCCAAAGTCATTCACTGGACACTAAAAAATTAATATGAATTACAAAAATGAATAAGTAAACAAGAAATCTTTAAACTATGAATATATAATTATCAATAAAAATGCTTGTACACGTCTTTGTGATATATTTACACAAATCATTTTATTTGATGTAATATAAATCCTCTTTATAGACCTTTTGTTGAAATATCTTGTATTGGTAAAATGTGAAAAATAATAATTGGTTAAACACAGAATAATAATCATTCTTTTGTAGTCCTAGTTATACATGCTTACTTAAAAGAACATGTAATATTTGTGCACGATCTTGCTTTTTGCATGCATACAATTACATGGACTTTTTTTTCATGCATGCAATACTACTAATAAACATGAATGCTTTTTTACTAGGACATTTCTGCATGCCTTTTACAATTAAATCCAAGAATTAAAAAAATGAAACATTAAATTTTGAGATTTCCTTGAATTTATTGAAATGATTTGAAGCTACAAATCTTGCCTCTCTTCAAAACTTGAAGCCCACTGAATTTTATTAGTATGGCTTCTACATACATATTTTCCTTTATTGATAATTTGTATCTCTCTTCATAAGGAGCCTTTTTGTTTCAACCATGCTATTTATGGCGATCTCAATTTCATGTGGGACTATGTCAAATTTGATGACTGCTTAGACGTTTTTGCAAGACATTAAATTTGAAAGGCGTTTTTGACGTTTTTGCTGTTTTTACCCATTTTTGCCGCTTTTAGTAGTTGCATGCTGAATGCGGTGTGCAAGATTGAGATTCTGATCACAAGTTTCACATTGAAGATTTCGTTTTTACATTAATTGCATAGAAGAAGTGAAGTTTTTGCCTAACGGTCCGAGGGAGTTACTTGATTCATTGGTCACAGTATGAAGCTCAGGTTTAGATCTGTCATGGCGGCGATACCCACAAAATAAATCTTTCTAAAAATGGTGCAAATTTATAGGTGTTGAAGGAGGCGATAAGTATGGATTAACCCATCGATACCCATTTGACTTCAAGGTCAGAGATTCATGTTTACAACAATTGAGTTTTACTAATTCTCACCAATTTATTGGGCTTGCAATTTGAAACAGACCATGGTATCAAAATCAGTCCATTGTTCAGTTGTCTGGGGTGAGAGAAACTGTGGCGAATGAAAGGAAAGATGCGTCATGGATTGATACACACCTTCCAAGATGGTTGATGCCCTATGCTCGTTTGGCTCACCTCGACAAGCCCATTGGAACTTGGCTGTTAGCTTGGCCTTGCATGTGGTAAGCTCTCTAAAACCTTGCTTTAGTATATTTAAAATTTTGTAATTCTCTTGTTTGTTTATTTTTGATTGAAACCCATGTCAAGCCCAACTCCATTTGAGCCATCAAAGCATATGCGGGTATCTTAACCACTTAAGAATATGTGTGGTATTGTGTACACTTCACATGGATACGGAAAACCCTTTTTCAGGTATTCAAAGGCAAGACTATTGGGCTTTAACTCCCTTCCAATTGGGTGATTTTCCAGATTTCTTGACCTCTAGAAATAGGTGCATACACTAGTTTTAGAATGTGTTCCTTGCCAAGCTTCAAATCTACTATGTCTTAATAAACACAAATTAGCATTTGATATCCGAGTCTCAACATTTAAAAGTCAATGTGTCACGGACAAGCCAGATACAACTTTGGCATACGAGAACCTCCTTGGAAGGAACCCCGTAATGTTTAGTCTGCGAGTTGCACTCTTCTATCTTTAGTGTTATGGGTTAGAGTTCGTCTCTGACATGGGATCTTGTAGCTTTATATTTTGTGTAGTACTAATGTTTGTGTTGTTGTAAACATGCTTTGAAGCCAAATTTAACTACTAAAATTTTGAACTTGATCAACCATGTTGTGTTAAATTCCCCTGGTTAAGAAATCGATTAATAGGATTGCCAAATGTTGGAAAATCCCTAGAAAGGAACAATGTAATTGGTGAGGGCCAAAATTTTTGGGCTATGAGAAGGTGTTGTTTGAGTTGTGGAAGGTTTTGAAGAATGGAATTTGTATGCGTGTGTATACTGCACTCTGTGAGAATGTTGGCTTGCCATTTCTCCCGTCACTTATAATGTTTCCTACAGAGCTAAATGATGTTGATTTTGCAAGGGCTTCCTGTTGTGGATATTGCTAAGATGGATGGGTTGTGTGTGCATGAAGTTTCGGTATGTGGATTCAAATGATAAATTATTGTGGGTTTCAATACTCTGTTCATAATATATAATGTTCTTAGTAATGTTAATGCTCTCTTCAGAATATAGAATTGTGTAGGGTTTAGATGTTAGAATGGAGTTTTTCATCAAATTTAACTGGCAGGTGTGAAATCTGATTCGCTAACAATGAAACTGCAATCTCTGGAAGAAGGTGAGTGACTTCATGATTATGTAATTAGAAATGGATTTGAGTTGGATGTATATTTGGGGAATTCCCTTGTGGCCATGTATGCAAAATGTGGGACTCTAAGATTGCATGTCAATTATTTGAAAAAATGTCTAAAAATGTTGAAATCTCGTGGAATCAAATGATTGGTGGGTATGCTCAAAATGGGCATGCAAAGGATGCCTTGAGAATATTTGATCAAATGGTGGTAGCTAATAGTCGATCCTACTTTGTTGCCATTGTAAGCATCCTCCCAACATGTTCACATTTAGGAGCTCTTCAACAAGGCAAATCGATCCATGAGTTTGTTATTAGAAGTGGGTTTATATCAAATGTTTGTGGCAACTTATGTGATTAACATGTATGCTAAATGTGGAAATGTTGTGGTTGTGTGAAAATTGTTTGATAAATTTCCCAAAAGAGATGTTGTATGGAGTGCAATAATTTTAGGCTTTCAAATACATGGGCATGGTAAGGATTCCCGACACTTTGTATTTTCAAATGCAATGGACAGGTATAAACACTAATGATGTCATTTTCATTTATGTTATGTCTACTTGTAGTCATGTAGGCATGATAGAGGATGGTTGGTGGTGTTTCATTTTTATGAATTAAGATAACATTATTCTGCATGGTTGACCTTCTTGGCCATGCAAGGTTTCTGGATGAAGCACTTGACTTTATTAATAATATGTCAATTTAACCTCATATATTAATATGTAATTTGACTTTATTAATATGTAATTTGTGAAGAAAAGAATCAACAGGCATTTGCAGGTTTCCATATTTTACAAACATATTTGTGAGGGAAATAACACAAAAACATCTTCTAAACTCAAGTTCTGCAATGACATATCTCGAATGTTGTGCTGAATTTCTAGAAGTATGAATGATCAAAGGCAATCAAAATATTCCCCTCATTCTCTGATTTCTATATGTTATTATAAAATCTACCATTCGGTTCAGAGAACCATTTGTAACATATAAGCTCTGAGATGATGCCCTCAAATGTCAATGTTGATTTGGAGGCCAATTATGAGGTGGGTGGTAAAACAATCATGCGAAGGAGAACTAACCTTGCTAAGATATTTTATCAGATATTTTTGGGTTCTACATTCTTCTCACTCTTTAAGGATGGTCTCGTGTCTTTAGTTTGATATTAGAGCTAGGTTAGAGCAGTTTGATTTCATACTTACACTCTTGTTATGGTAGAAATAATAAAGATGTCAATTTAATGATTGAAATTTGAATATGTTTTATTTTTTTATTATTAATATGTTGTCAGTAGATTTGCAATTTAAATAGGGTTAAATTAAAGTAATAGGGCTTGGTAATAACATCTGTCTTTTCAGTGATTCTATTTTACTAAATACCAGACATATGTATGCTTGAATTAACTGTGTAGAATACTAATTAATGCTCTAGCATTTTCTTAAAGAACATTAGACTAATAGAGATTCACAAGAACCTATTTTTCAAGGGCTTGAACTTTAAGCCTACTTGCCCTCATTGCATTGGCTGATTGAAACTAGTTGAATCGATTTACAGAGTTAAAATATAATGATCAAATTTATACCTTAGATTGGATTTCAACTATTTGACTAAATTTTTGTTACACTATCATTGGGACCAATGTTTGGTCCAGATTGAGGGTTTTTTGAAAGATTTAATATATTATTTTTAATTTAGGGTTTTATTGCCATTGGCATGAAATTTGATCCCTTGGAGATTCAGCTTGTGATGGATTGAATCTAGAATAGGCGGCAATACGGGGTTTTTTTATGGATTCCGACTCGCCATCATATAACGAAACGCCGCCACTCGGCCTATCAATTTCACCTTGGCATTTAATGATAACAATTTTTTGACTGTGTTTTAAGGATTGAGATCATGGCCGGCCCAACGGAATGCAAGTTGGAAGGGGAGGGATGCAGTAGTATTGCTGATTGGGTGAAGAACCCCCTATTTTTTTCTAAGTATAGGATGTAATACTTTATGTATTCCTTGATATTATGTTTTACTCTAGCAACAATGTATCATTGTTAGTGCCAATCTATCACATTCACTTGTATGCACACAGAAAAGCACAGATGCAACTTTGTTTTTGGGATAAAAGTGTTTTTCCTGTCTTGGGCATTTTAATCTTTCACTCGCTAAATTAGTCGGAGAAACTTGGTGAGTTTTGTTGAGCAATTTGCAAATATGCATGATATGAAACTAATCGTTTTCAATGAGTTACTAGAAGTGCATTAAATTAATGACTACATTAATCGTGCTTTAGAAAATGACATTTATTAAATTATTTCACAAACATGCATACCTACAAACCATTTAAAAGTCTTGAGAAATCTTCTCTTTTCTCGAAATAGTTATGGAGAAGTGAGGAGGACACATCAAAATTTACAGTAATAAGCTTCAACATTAAAAAGTCTTATAAAAGTGCTTTCAGTTGGGACCATTTTTCACCATTATTTGGATACAAAAGAAAGGAACAATCCCAAAATTTATAATAGACTAGTGATTATAGTTATAGTGATATTCACCAAACCCACATGACATCAATTGCATTTGGGACATGTTCAAGCACAACTACAGACCACGACATGTTCAAGGATACCACTCATGATATAAAATATGTAAATGTACTGAGGTCTTCATGTATTCATTTTTAGTTCATATCTTATGATATAAGATTTGAAAATGTATATATATGAATTTGTAACAAATTTGAAATGTAAACATAAAAGCTTTCAATGTAATGTCTCATCTATATTCCTACACTTCCACTAGCAATCACACCCCTTATCAACATAACAAAAATGTCTTTTTCAACAAAAAAACCAACCAAATAACCGATGTAACCACCATCTCAAACATGTTGCGAACACTAACACAATTTCCCCCAAATAATTACAAACCACATCAACTACAAAAGTAATTAACTATCCAAAGCAATATCAAATGTATTTGTGTTTAGTGTAAAAAAAAAGGCCACAAAAGGATACCACTTATGATATAAAATCTATAAATGTACGGAAGTCTTCATGTATTCATGTATAGTTCAAATAAAATAGTCGTGCAAAATGCTACCACTCATGATATAAGATTTGCAAATGTATATGTATGAATTTGTAACAAATTTGAAATATAGAGATAAAAAATTTAAATGTAATGTTTCATCTTTATTCCTACACTTACAAAATCAATCACACCACTTATCAACATCAATTACAATTATAATAAATATGTATGTAGTGCCCACATTTTTATAGCCTCAGTTATTTGTTGTTCTCTTTACTCATAGACATGTTTTGACAGGGATTTGACATATTTTAGACATTATGTTAGGATATTTGACCTCCTTAGACATGTATGGAGATTTGGGCGTATAGCGCCAATTTAGCTTGATTACTATGTTGACACCTTATCTTTTGATGTCATGGATACTAACTGATATGATGTTGTTTGGACCTTATTTATATTTGATGGATACTTAGTTTGGTTGCATGTTTGGATTTTATGGATGTATGTCACTTTATCGTTATGGCTAACTCATGGTGAATTGTGTATAATTATGCATGTTGTCACATTTTCAATTCCAGAATGATGATATGCTAGTATAGAATTCATTGATTTCTTATTGAGTAGTTGATTCACATTTTATCGGACAGGTGCATTTAATGTGTGCAATGAGTGTGCAGGTGACAGGTCACAGGAGAATGTGGGATTCAGGCCAGCTACACAATTTTACACAAGCAGCCCACGGGCTAAGTCCTAACTGTGTTTATTGTATGAGGCCTTAGTATTAGATTTCATTATTTTGGGCACCATGAGTGACCCTCATTTGTAATGTAGTGTGTCTTGTAATATTAATCTTGCTTAGGATGTTTAGTTTGCTTTGTAAACTTGATTTGGGGACTTAATGGCCCCCACTTGCATTAAGTTTTGAGTTTGAATAATGATGTATTTAATTAGAGGGGATTAGGGTCACATGTGAACCCTTGGGTGGGCCCCACACCCTCTACACTTGTGCCCAAATGTGCCAAACCCGAAATTGGGCTATTTTAGGCATTTTAAGTGACCCCTTTTTAGTTTGGGAGTTCACTTAGCATGAAAATGGGCCCTTGGACCCTACCTAATAGGTAGGGGGGCTTAATTCCAAGGCATAGAGGGAGTTTCCCTCCCATTTTTCCTCCTTTGGTCACATCCATGTAAGGTGGATGGGTATGTGTGCTTTGTTAAAAGTTGCACAAGTTTGTTTTGTTGTTCATTTTGGGTAATTTGGGAGAAGAGGGTTAAAAGCTATTTTATCCTTTCTCTCTTTTATTTTGAGAATCTTTGACCTTGAGGGAAGAGAGGGGTGACACATGTCACCCCCTCATTTGTGAGGATTTTTGTTGGCTCCTCTTCAAATTCTCCCTCATGGGGAAAGAAGAGAACTTTTTTTGAGCTTTTTCTTGGAGGCTTGTGGATTTTGGAGCTAGAGCTTGCTTGGATAAAGAAGAGGAAAAGTTAGAGTGTTGGAGAGCTTTTGGAGGTAGGCTCCTTGAGCTCATTTTTATATGTTTTATATCATGTTAGATTGTAGTCTTGTTTTGTTTAAAATGTGTGTTGCTTTTGGGTGTGGCTATTTGTTGTTATGCTTGTTGTTTTATTTTCTCCATCCATCATATGGCATGATGGATTTTGGAGTTTGTGGGGGAAGAGAGAGGGATTTTTCCCTCTCAATCCTCATGGCTTGATGGGCAAGCCATGTAGGATTTTTGTTACTCCCCTCAAATGGTTTGAGGTGGGGAAGGTGGTTCATATGGTTTGAACCCCTTCCCCATTCTTGGAGAGGAAACCCTTTTGGGGTTTGAAAATCCTCCCAAGAAGGATTTTGTGAATGGATGGAGAAATAAGGAGGGTTTGATGACTTTGGAGGAATAAGGAGGTTGTGGAGATCATTGTTTATGTGCAACCAATGTTGGCTACACTCTTGACACTTGGAGATCTCTTTCTTCTCTTCCCCATTTTGGAGGTAGAATATGGTTTCTCCTCTTTTCCCTTATTTGCAATATTTGGTGTTTGTTTCTTAGTGCATGGTCTTAGCTTGTATGTGAAAATAATGTTGGATTGTCTCCCTTACTCTTGTGCAAAGTTGTGGAAACTAGTCCTCTTTCCCATGGGCTTGGGGGAGGCTAGCATGCCTTCCAACCTTGGAAAGGCATGTAATGATGCCTAAAGGTTGGGTGGTTAAACAAGCCTTGTTCTCTTGGAGTTGGATTCTTGGAAAAGTATTCGAGTTTGGAGCTCAAGTATAGAGATGGTTGGAGTTTGTGGCATTTTGGTCTCTCCTTGTCCTCTCAAATTTTTGTGAAGCATCACTCTCATTGTATCTCTAAGAACATGGCTATGAGGAAACTTTCATGTTCTTGTAAATCCTCCATTTTGTATTTGAAATTACTTGTAAACTTGAGTCATTTTTATTTAAGCAATCTCTTTTTATCCTTGTAAAGAAGCTTGTAATGTGGTTCCTTGAAGTAGTTAAGTGGTTTTGGGTATTATGTTGTTCATGTGAGCTTAAGCTCCTTGGAAAGAAAATCTTGTAAAATAGTTATTTCCTTTAATGGTAAAATAGTTATTTCCTTTAATATGAAATTGTTGGAAATCTATTTTGAAATGAAAGTTGGTTTATTGGAAGAATTGTTATTCTTGTAATCTCCTTGTCATTTTTAGCACTATTGGATGAAAATATTTTTCCATTCTTGAAATACATTCCTTCTTGTAAATTTTGAAACATAGTGAATAGAAAAAAATCAATTTTACTCTCTTCCTTGTTAACTTAGCAAGATGGATTTATTAGTGAACTAGTGTGATTATACCTCCTCCTTCACTAAGCTTAAATTTGTTTCCAAGATCTCTCTTATAAATTTGAAATACAAAGTTAAATTTCCCTTATACAAATGAGAAAATAATTTTTTTCATACAATTTTGATTTAGTTGAAAGCATGGAGTGTGTCTTCCACAAAACCTACAAAAAAAAACTATCATTTTACCATTTATAATAATCTCTTTTGCATAG
Organism: Taxus wallichiana var. yunnanensis; assembly: GCA_018340775.1. Taxonomy (NCBI): domain Eukaryota; kingdom Viridiplantae; phylum Streptophyta; class Pinopsida; order Cupressales; family Taxaceae; genus Taxus; species Taxus wallichiana. Next base: position 678,746,533 of record CM031234.1, on the reverse strand, counting down.
CATGTGAAATAATAATATTAAAATATGTTGATATAATTATTTGGGATATGACTATAAAATATACTCATAACATAGAGTATCATTTTGCAACATTTAATAATTTTTAGCATAGGGCATAAAAGGGATATATTAAAATATACTTCATATAAGTATATTATATATTTAAACATAGTATAAAATTTATTTATTATTTTAATACGATTATATATTAAAATATGATAATTTGGAATATACTAGAATATATATTATGTTATATATAAAATTTCATATATATAATATAATATATAAAAAATTTTAGATAATAAAAATTTTAAAAAAAAAAGGGAGAGGAAAAAGTTTGTTTGTGTAATATTTTTTAAAACTTAAAAAAATGAAAATAGAATCATGGGGAGGGGTCGAGCCCTCCCCACACCTCGCGCACCCACCTTGGGATAGACCCCACCCACCCGTCACGCCCCCACCTCCATTTCCGCACACCCCCTCCACGCAGAGCAGCTTCCACCTCACACCCCACCCACCCCCTCCATCTTTGCCCCCTCTTCCTTCCATGCTCGTAGCCCCTTCTCTAAGCCCGCTCCCATCCTCACGACCCCTTCCCCTACGTTGTCTTCCCCACCCCTCTCACGCACCATCATCCACTCCCACGTCACCCACACTTCCACCCCACCACTCCTTTTACCAAACAACCACCACACACCTGCGCATCCTCTCCAAATCCACGACCTCACCTACAAAAAAACATATGTATATAAAAAACATTTTTTTAATGTGTGGATCTCTCAAACAAATACAATAAGGATGAATCAAGCTCCATAGCTCCTCCTCCACCTGCAAGAAGAAACAAAAACAAAAATAAAGGAGAGAAAATGATATGGAAAAGAAAAGAAAAGAGATAAAGATGCATTAGGGCAAACTTAGGGTAGATTTGAAATCAATGGTCAAGATTTGTTCTATCCTAGGGCTCTCCTTCAACCCTTTTTTTAGGCATGATCATTTTATGGGAATGTAAAATAACTTATGTGGTGTGTGTGGGTAAATAAATAAACATAAGGGAAAATTAATAAAACTCAAAGTGGGTGTAGAAAATTTGAGATGACCTTAGTAAGCTCAATAGAATTTTTTTTTTTTTAGATTACTAGGGGCAAATGAGTTATTTAATTTTTGAGCTAACTTATAAATTGGTATAAAATAAATCTTAAGGGGATTATGGTTAAGCATATTCGTGAAGTAATCATCATCGATAAAAAAAAATTCCAAAATTTTAGTCACACTTGGGGCATGTTTACGATGTCCTGGGCGGGGCATTACATTTGGTATCGTAGCGAGAGGTACACACACGTGGACACTCCAGGGTAATTATTAAACTAGTCGACTACATTTTAATAACATTAAAATAAATAAAAAAATAAATAAAATAATGGAAAAAAATAAAATCAATCGTTATAATTTAATAATCTCCTTTCTCACCTCGTTCACAGGATGGCACCCATGAGGCGATGATCGGTTAGGGGTTTGGGACGTAGTTCACCTACGCCCGAACCGTAGAACCCAATTAGGGCCTCAAATCTTAGAGGCTCTTCAACAGTTGATCGGTGTTGTGCAGCAGCGCCTTCCACCACCACAGGAGGCGAGAGAGGAGGAGATCCCGTTAGGAGATGAGGAGCCGATAGGCGGGACGCACACTTTTCAGCCCAGAGCTGCCAGAGAACGATACCCCGAGGTGGGAGAGGTCGCATAGCCCTTCCATCCATCGCGAGGGTGGCCTCTTACCGTCGGAGCCATTCTCACAGTCTTGAGGGACCATTTGGGGATAGGCGACCCCACTCACCTATTGGACTGCATCGCCAGGACGGGATATAGGTAGTGTGATTAGAGACCTTCTTCGCTTGCAGCCACCTACTTACACTGGCTCTACATAGATGGATTTGGGGCTGAGTCATGGCTCCTTAGCTTGGATAGCTGCTTTGGCTTGCACTCTTATGAGAGAAATGTCAAGGCCAGGTTTGCCATACACCTCCTCCGAGACGCAACAGGAATTTGGTGGAGGAATGAGGAGCGAAGCTCCATTTGACTCAAGTTTGAGAAGCATTTTAGGGCTTGTTATATATCAGAGCATTTCGTGCAGAAGAGGATTGATGAGTTTCATGACTTACGACAGGGATCTAACACAATAGCATAGTATGAGAGTAAATTTCTAGATCTTCTACAGTATGTGGAATACCTACAAGATGAAAAATTATAAGTAAACAGGTTTATTTAGGGTTTGAATGTAGACATAGCGGGAGCGATTAGGATGCTATCTCCTCCCATGCTTGAGAAGGCCGTTGAGAAGGCCTACCTAGCTGAGGAGAACAAGACCAAGGCACATGAGCACCAAGATAGAAACAAGAGAAAGTTTCAGGATAGGATTCAGGCCTTTGCAGTCGAGGTCACGGGGGACAACACCACCCCCTAGAGGAGGATTCTGGCCTCCACCACCCGCTATGAGGGCTCCTCCGCATCCATAAACATAACACAACATCATGGCCACCAGTAGCAGAGGGCCAGATAGACTCAAAGCTTACAGAGAGGTGGTACTCAAGGAGGTTTTGGTGGAGCCAGGGATAGGAGATAGGGTACTCGTGGTAATCAACCAGCTCACACTCAGCGGTTTTTGCTAGGGTTGGATCGATAGATCGAGTTCACCAGAGTATAGGAGGGACCCCATCTCAGAGGGGTACATGAGGATGTTTTATTTGTGGGTCTCTTGATCACTATGTGCGTATGTGCCCACACAAACCCACTACCATGGATACACAAAGAGCTTCTAGATCCGAGTAGACGGTGGGTGACGTAGGATGTGCCCATCGTGTATATGCAACGCTTGAAAAACCATCAGGCCAAGCATCAGGCCACAATTATTGAGACAATAGGTACTATCAGGGGTATTTTTGTCTCAGTACTTTTTGATTCAGGTGCTTCAGATTCTTTTATATCTCCTTCTATAGTGGACTAGTGTGGGCTAGTGGTGGCTAGGCAACTAGATAATTGGCAGGTTGAGTTGGCCTCTGGGGCCAAACTCACCATGGAATCATATGTGGAGAGTTGTGTACTTGATTTAGGAGTCTTCTCCACTACTCTTGACCTTCGAGTTATTCCTCTAGGATCCTATCAGGTAGTTTTGGGTATGGATTGGCTCGAGGCTCATTAGGCTAAGGTAGATTGCAGAAATAAGGTCATTGAGTGTCAGGATGATCTTGGGAGTGCAGTTGTGATATCAGGGATGCAGAGGCCTATCTCTTTGCGTATGATATCGCTAAGAAAATCAAAGTGGAGCATGCGTAAAGGTTGTCATTTGTTTTGTTATCACCATCGATGATCGATTAGAGAGCACCACAAAGCATTCACCCTAAGATGATCATGTAGTTTTGAGGGGTATGAAGATGTGTTTCCAGTGAGTTTCTAGGGTTACCACCCCACAGAGAGGTGGATTTCACCATCGATTTAGTGCCAGGATCCGCACCAGTTTCTAGGGCACCCTATCAGATGACGACTCCAGAGATTCATGAGCTCAAGATTCAGTTGGAGGAGTTGTTGGAGAAGGGTCTCATTCATCCTAGTGTATCTCCTTGGGAGTGCCACCATATTTTGAAGAAGGATGTTCTCTCGAGACTTTTGTTGACTTCTGAGCAACTCAAAAAGTCACAATAAAGAACCGTTATCCACTCCCGAGGATTGATGACTTATTTGATCAGATGCGGGGAGCTAGAGTGTTCTCTAAAATCGATCTAAAGTCGGGGGTATCATCGGTTGCACATTTCAGTACAAAACATTCATAAGATAACTTTTAGCATGTTATGGGCATTATGAGTTCACAGTTGTTCCATTTGGTTTGACTAATGCCCCAGCTATCTTCATGAGCCTCATGAATGGAGTATTTAGAACCTTTATGGATTGATTTGTCTTAGTGTTCCTAGATGATATATTGATATATTCTTTTTGAGGAGGAACACAAGGAGCATTTGAGATAGGTACTACAAGTTTTGAGAGAGTAGAAGTTATATGGGAACTTGGAAAAATGTAGCTTCTTTCAGATAGAGATTCAGTACTTGGGTCACATCATTTCAGGAGAGGGTATCTCGGTAGATCCCTCTAAGATACAAGCTATCATGGATTGGCCAACACCCACATCAATCACTGAGGTGAGGAGTTATATGGGTTTAACAGAGTTACTACCATAGATTTGTGTAGGATTTCTCTAGGATTGCTCACCCTATTACTTCTCTTCAGAGAAAAGGGAAGAAGTTTGATTGGTTAGAAAAGTGTGAGCAGACCTTTCAGTTGCTTAAGGAAAGGTTAACCACGATGCCCATCTTAGCAGTTCCATGTTAGAGTAGGTGTTTACCTTAGCTCATGTTCACCTAGGTACATTATTTACCTTTATTGTATTTATCCTCTCCCACTTATGTGTGTGAATATTTCTTTTTATTTATTTAGATATTAGGAGATATTATCTAGTTGTTAGGTATAGTTCTTTCCTTGATCTATGGTATTGACTAGTTCTTTCCTAGATCTATGGTATTTATGGAGATATTATCTAGTTGTTAGGTATAGTTCTTTCATTGATCTATGGTATTGACTAGTTCTTTCCTAGATCTATGGTATTGACTAGATCCTTGATGTCTAGTTCTCTCATAAATCTATGGACTTGACTAGTTCTTTCCATGAGTTTTGTGCGAATTGCTCGTGTGCGCCCGTCTTATCTACATCGACCTCCTTATCCGTCTACATCTTCGGATCTTGTCCATCAGTATCGATTTCATTGGAGTTTTTCAGGGGTTTTTGTGTTTAGTTTGTTCTAGGGACGGAAGAAAAAGGGCGCGCACGAGCAGAGTGAAACAAAGAGACAGATCGTGAAAGAGACACGAGGTTGTAAGAAAGAGAAATCTTTTAGCATCAAGTGTATCGAATGAGGCAGATCTTATGCGAATCAATCCACGAGAGGAGCACATTACTTACTCGCTCCTATCACATCAACATCGCACGTATCAATCAATCCTCTGGTAACTCTGTTCCAGTATCTTACCGACTTTCGCACATCCGGTGAGACGTCACTATCGAGGATCGCCATACTGAGGATCTAGTCAACTAGACATCAAGGATCTAGTTAATACCATAGATCTAGGAAAGAACTAGTCAATACCATAGATCAAGGAAAGAACTATACCTAACAATTAGATAATATCTCCATAGATTTATGAGAGAACTAGACATCGAGGATCTAGTCAATACCATAGATCTAGGAAAGAACTAGTCAATACCATAGATCAAGGAAAGAACTATACCTAACAACTAGATAATATCTCCTAATATTTCACACAATAATGATCAGATAGAAAAACAAGCCAAGCATCAACACTATGGCAAATAGATACGGAAAATCGGCGGTGATCATAGAAATCGGCGACGACCCAGATAAACGGCGTCGATCAAAAAAATCGGCGTCGACCAATAGTAGCGCATATAAATATGCGAACGGAAAACGTAAACGATTTATTTTCATCGTGACGATTGATTCAGAGAGAGTCAGAATTTTGATTTGAGCATCATGGAAGCCTCTGGGAGCGGTCAGAAGCGCAGGAGGACACGACCTGGGGTAAGTGGCTCTTCTAGAACCTCGTTGTTCTTAGTTTATCTTTTTTTTTTTTATTTGATTTTTTTTTTGCTCGGGGGCCAGGGGCCGATTTTTGTCGGGCGAGTCAGTCGGCGTCGATTGGTATAATCGGCGTCGATTGGTGGTCGAGCGGCGTCGATTGTTATTAATCGGCGTCGACTAGAAACAAACGGCGCCGATTTTATTAAATCGACGCCGATTGGAATAGATGAAATTTTTTTGTTGTTGTTTTGGATGTTGTGATTTGAGACTAATATTGTTCTTGCTGTCGTGGGTGCAGGCACGAGAGGCTCTACACATGAGGGATGCCATTCCCGAGTTACTGGAGATTATTCTCCCAGATGTGACCGAGGCAGATTGGCGTCATTTAGAGCTAGCCGGGCTCGGGGGCTTCAGATACTACAGACGAGTGCCGCGAGATGTGGAGCTGATGCGGGCACTAGTGCGATGGTGGGACAGCCACACGTGCACTTTTTGGTTTAGGACGGGTGAGATGACCATCACCCATGAGGACATATACAGGATTCTGAGATTGCCGATCACTGGGGACCCTATCGAGATTACACCGCGAGAGCAGCAGCAGAGGGCCCTAGGTCGATTATACGGAGACAGGGCAGATGACTCAGAGATAGTGTCCGGGGCAGTGAGGATAGCCTCACAGTATAGACAGGATAGTCCCCGGAGCAGACGGATAGTGCTGATTCAGATGGCTATATCCTACTTTGCTCTTCCAGATTCAGGAGGTGGGAGATTCCCACTATTGCTATTAGACTGTGTTTGCGACATTCTGCAGTTCAGGCAGGTGTTCGCCTTTGCGGATGCCCTGATAGCTCAGATATACCATGAGCTATGGATGTACACCACAGGCCGGAGGACGGGTATAGATGTCAGTTTTGTGCTCCATTGCTGGGCATACGAGCACATAGCGGTGATCAGGCCATCCGGGCTTCCTTGGATGCCAGCAGCAGTGGGAGGTGTTGATTATGGATTCGGCGATAGGCGGCGGACATGGCCGTGGGGATACGAGGGAGATCGGTGGCCCCCAGTACAGCGAGCGTTTCGAGGCCGGCACCGGATCATGTCATCCCAGGAGGCCATATCGGGCATTTCCGACATGGGCTGGTCAGGATGCCCACTTGGTGGCACTGAGACGGAGCGAGGGTGGTTAGGGCCGTAGGCTGATATGGGAGCGAGTCCGTTTGTGAGAGTATTGAGACAGTTCGGCCTAGTGCAGACAGTGCCGACCACCTACACGCCTTATAGGCGGGATAGCAGGGAGACCGATCTGCCGATTTTGATCCCGGCAGATCCATTGAGAGAGGCCCCACCCTCTACGAGGCGGTGGCGATGATGTAGGGGTAGGCGAGGCTACGCAAAGCGGCATGGTATGATCTGAGCTACCACGGCATCTCCGGCATCTATAGATGCCGAAGCGAGGATGATATAGCTCTTTATCTTTGGATGAGGGAGGAGAGCATGCCACCCTGACACAGACACATCAGGTAGCTCTTGAGGAGATCAGGGCTCTGACAGAGGAGAGGGATGCCCTAATTTTGGAGAGAGACACCGCTCGCCAGGAGCGAGATACAGCGATCTAGCAGAGGGATCGCTATTATCGACATAGGGAGGCCCTCAGGGCCAAATATGGGGAGGCAGTACCACGTCGGAGTGCAGTGCGTGGTGCGACCACAGGAGGAGCACCACCATGGCGGCGCCAAAGCAGCCCAGCAAGAAGACTGGCAGCACCATTACGAGCACACAGTCTGTGAGCTTGAGCACATATCGATCTGTCCTTGCTAAGGTGAGATACATGAGGATGCCTTAGCGCAACATGCCCCAGATGTGCCTCGATGCAGGGAGGAGGAGGAGCGCGCGGCAGCTACAGCGGCGGGGCCTCAGGCGGAGGGAGCACCGGGAGAGACCGAGGTGGGCCGAGACCTCGGCAGCAGGTGCATCCAGCTCGATAGGCGGCGGTCAGGAGAGACAGCCTGGTCCAGAGGAGGGTGGAGGAGATAGTGTCCTCCATGCATCGGACTTTACGATATAGAGATTGATATATTTTGTATCTGTATAGTGATGTAGCCTCGATTGGAAGGCATTGTATAGATGGCTTGATTGAAAGCCACCCATTTTTGTTGTACAGACACACATGTATATATAGATTCATCATTTTATTTGTCATATAATTGTTCTCATGCTTTTGATATACATGTATAGATGTGGCGTAATTATGATGGATATAGATATAGACTGATAGATGATGAATAGATGTGATTGGATAGATATGGACTGATAGAGGATAGAAATAGATGTGTTTTGATGGATATAGATATGTGGATATAATTTTGATGAAAATAGAGATAGATAGATGCAATGTAACTTGGATTTTGATATGTTGATGGATAGATAGATAGATGTGATTGATGTACTCGGCATGGTTGAGATGTTAATTTAATTTTGATGAAAATAAATAGCCAGAAATAGATGTGTTGATAATAGATGCTTTGATAGATAAGATGAAATTAGATAGAAGATAAATCTTGATTGAATTAACATGTGAAATGTCAATTTGACTAGATGAAAAACAAAGAATAATGGGGAATACTCTTTGCGAGAGCCGAGGAGGTAATGAAAACGACCTTGACTAGGAATAAAGAAAATATACCGGATAAGAAAGAAAATGACAAGTTGGACTCCCAATGAGACCATAGATAGAATCGGATAGGAAATCACAATATCATGCATGTAAGGCCCTATATGAGGTTAAAATGAATCGACACTAACTAGCTAGCAAAACAGTCTAGGAGGGAAGCGAAAGGAACAATAAGTACGTACCTTGTCGGAATTTACAAGGGACGAAAGACATGTCCATAGTGGGAAATAGGATTCTCCATATGATCTACAAAAGGTCTTAAATCTCGGCTTCATGATTTTGGCGAGAAAAGCAAGCCGATCAATGCGGGAAGTTTGCTTGATATGGAAAAGCCCGATCAATACGGGAAGTCTTTCGGTGATGCTAAAAAGTGTATAAACCGTATTGAAAGGCTGATTAATTGCAAGAAGCCTTGAATATATCTTTGAGAAACAACCATCCTTGAGGAGCGATGCAATATTTTGAATTTCAATGATAGCCATCCTTCGAGGGTATGGTCTATATTTTTTTCTTTTTGATTCATTTGATAATGTAGGGATAATTTGTCCTTCGAGGATCAGTCTATCTTTTGGATAGCATATTTTCTCTTTTTTTTTTTTTGAAAATCTTTTAGGAAGAAGTTGAGTTTAGACCTAGATAGATCGGATGGAGGAAGAGAACATAGAAGAACATGCACTCATGCCCAGAGTAGATCCGATTAAGATAAGCACTTGGGACAGATGAAGTGGTGATGAAGGTATTCCTACCATGAGGAGGAACATATCCAAAAGAAACATGCAATGAGTAGAGCCGTGATACTCATATTTTAAGGTAAAAGAGGCAATAGGCGGAGAACCACATAGTTTCAAATCACCATGAAAGTATATGACTGGTTGTTTTAGACGGATGAAAGATCTGTGTTGCGACTAGACTTGTGTAAGATAGATTTTAACAGTAGAAGGGCCGTAGATGCAAGGCATTAAGAGGCTCCGCCTCGGGTACACCATCCATGGAAGATGGCGATAAGCCCAGACCCATATTTATGAGTGATAATGTATGGGCCCATCCAGTTGGGAGAAAACTTACCACGTTGACTTCTTTCGAGTGTAGTGACATTTTGATTTTCTTTAAGAACAAGATCCCCAATTTTGAAGTCACGGTGCTGCAAATGCTTGTTATAAGCACGTTTGACACGTTCAAGATAGACTTGATGATGTTCAAGAGCGTTGAGACGCCGCTCATCTAATAATTGAAGTTGTGCCAGACGATTTTGGCGATAGTCTTCATCGGAGACAAATTCTCTGAGAGAGACACGGAGAGACGGGATTTGGACCTCCAAAGGAAGAACAACCTTAGACCCATAGACGAGAGAGAAGGGATTAGCACCAGTAGGAGTACGAATGCTAGTCCGATAAGCCCCGAGAGAGCAAAGGGATATGTAAATGCCAATCCCTACCAAATTTCGACTAGTTACCTTCTGCGAGGATGTTACGCAAAGTTTTATTGGAAGCTTCGGCACGACCATTAGCTTGAGGATAGTATGGAGAAGAAAAAGCGAGTTTGATATTGAAAGCGTTGCGAGAGGTTACGCAAATCAACGTTCTTGAAAGACTTACCATTATCGTGATTAGCTTGTGTGGAACGCTAAAGCGACAAATGATGTGTTGATAGACGAAATCAACTATGGGTTTAGCCTTTGTTGAAGAAAGAGGGATAGCCTCCACCCACTTAGTAAAGTACTCGGTGGCAGTAATGATAGAATGATGACGCTGTGAAGAACGGGGATTGATGAGACCAATAAGATCAAGACCCCATTGCGAAAAAGGCCACAAATCCGCCGTAGGTTGCAAAGCTTGACTAGGGATGTGCGTAAGATTGGAATGTTGTTGACACTTGACGCATTTCTTAGTGTATTCACAACAATCTTGATTAAGAGAAGGCCAATAATATCCCAAACGTAAGATGCGCTTAGCCACGGTGACCAAGCCACTAAAATGTCCACCACGATACCGTCATGGACCTCTGGATGGCTTTAGATGATTCATGGGTTTTGAGGCACGAAGCAAAATACAATCAAAGCGCGCGTTTGTAGAGAATCCCGCTTAGAATAGTATAGTGATTAGTGCGTTGGATAAAATATCTTCTACCATTGGAAGTCAGATCTGGGGAAGCACCGAATGAGATAGATAATCAACAATCTGTTGATACCACTCATCCTGAGTATAGGTTGTGACAGCATGGATTGAAGTTAGTTGCCTAAGATGAGACGGCTGATCTAATCGTTGTACTGCGACCACATAAAGTTGCGAGTCCTCGGTGAAAGGTGGGATAAGTGAGGCTAAGGAAGCCATTGTATCTGCGAATCGATTTGCAGTGCGAGGAATAGCTTGGATAGTGAATTTATCGAAAGATTGGAGTTGGGCAAGAACGATGTCACGATATTTTTGAAGGATATCATTCTTGCATTGATAGACACCGTGACTTGATTAACGATGAGTTCAGAATCACCAAAGATGTCAATATGGCGGGCGCCAGAGATTAATAGCATTTTGAAGACCTAAGACAAGAGCTTCGTATTCAGCCATATTATTGGTGCACTCAAAGTTTAATTTGTGTGCGACTGGGATAGGCGTACTCCAAGGAGGAATCATCACGAAACCCGCACCTCCCCCTTGCTGGCATTTGGATCCATCGAAAGAAGAGCTTTACTTTAAATGGAGATAGACCAAAATCAATTTGTTGGATATATTCATCGGGGAATTGAGCAAGGGGTTTTGAGTGTCGGAAGAGGAGCATCGGCTAATTGATCCTGCAATAACGACCCTTGATAGACTTTTACGGGATAAACTCGAGGTCAAATTACATGCATAAGCATGAGCAAACGAGTGATACGATCATTGTGATAAGGCTTTCATGAATTGTCTTGAGTGGATTGACACTTGTGACAATGTAAGTTTTGTGATTAAGGAGATAATGACGAAGCTTAGAAGTCGCGAAGAAGAGAGCACAACACAACTTTTCAGCTTGAATAACGTGTTTCATACTCATGGAGGTGCGGCGATATAATAGACAGCTTGTTCTTTACCACAAGTATCCCGATGCGAAATCATAGCTCCCGAGCATGGTCGATCACAAAGATATAAAGATAGAAAGGCTCCCCCTCGCGTGGAGGTGTAAGCACAGTGGAGAAAGAAGATAAGCTTTGTGATCATCAAAGGCCTTTTGACAATGTTCATCCCATTCAAAATGAACATTCTTATGGAGGAGATGATGAAAAGGCCGACAATGGTCGATAATTGTGAGATAAAACAGCGATTAGCGATTGAAGGCGTCCTTGGAGACTACGGAGTTGCTTTAAGTTAGAAGGGAGGCATCTCAAGGATAGATTTTATCTTTGCGGGGTCCACTTCAATACCCACGATGGAAATGATAAAACCTAAAAGTTTACGGTGAGAGCATGAAACACGCACTTAGCTGGATTTAGGCGAAGACGAAGCGGATAAGCCTCTCGAAAGAGAGGTGCGAGGATGAAAAAGATGATCCTGACGCGGCGTTTGGACTTACCGAGGAGATCGTCAGCGTAATCTTCCACGATTTTGTGTAAGAGATCATGGAAGATGTAGGTCATTGCTCGTTGATAGGTTGCTCCTGCGTTCTTAAGACCGAAGGGCATGACGCGATAGCGAAGGTCCCCGAGGAGTTATGAAAGAAGTCTTATGTTGGTCTTTTTGGTGCGATGAGAATTTGATTATATCCAGAGAAACCATCCATACGAAAAGCATCTCATGACCCTTGATTAAATCCACGAGTTGGTCGATATTAGGTAAAGGAAAATCATCTTTTGGACAAGCAAGATTAAGATCTCGGAAGTCGGTACAAATTCGAATTTTCCCGGTAGCTTTGAATTCTTGGTACTACATTGAAACCCATTGTGGATAATTGATGGGTTGGATGAAGTTAGCGGAGAGTAAGCGCTGCAATTCTTCTTTAACAAGAAGGGCTACTCGGGGGGTGCATTTTACGTAATTTTTGTTTAAGCGGCTTGATGTTGGGAAGAGTAACGATATTGTGGACCACAATATCGGGATCGAGTCGGGCATATCCTCATATGACCAAGCAAAGGCTTGACGATGGTTGGAAAGAAAAGTGGTAAAATCTCCTAACTCCTGTGGATTAAGGGATTGACCGACCTTAATGATGCGAGGGTCTTCAGAAGTCCCTATATTAAGGTCGACAGTGGCTTCGTTGAGAAGCGTAGACGTGTCAGAAGGAATAGTCTTGGGAAGATATGAATCCTCTGCCCCCAGATAGGTGAGGACAGAATCATCATCCGCACAGTGGATAGTGTTGATAGTAGGAGAGTCATCTCCAACTATCTCAGGGAAGATTAACGGTATGGAAGCGGACCGGTTGCTAGTCGTATAGGCTAGCGGCCCTAAGGAAATGGTATTGATAAAAAAAAAAGTTAGGTGGGATGGAAATGTCGTCGTCCACATCGAGTGATGCTTCTGACTTAGCGGGAGAAGATGGTTCCTCAATAGGAAGAGGCTCATCGAGAATAGTGATGGTGGCTTTTGAAAGAGGTTTAAATCCTAAACCAAATTTTTGATGTGGCATGAGAGTGGGAATGGATGTGAGGTCATGCACACCTTGCTCATATTTTCCTAGACCAAAACCCTTCCACGCGCATCGATATAGATAAGTTTTTGCAAACGTGGGATTTTGTAGATAATCGAACCCTGTTAAGTAAGGTTTGGTCCTAGGAGGAGAATCTGGGCGATAATGAGGCGTATCAAGACCACCATAGATGAAATTAGTCTGCGGTGATTGGGCAGACCAATGGTGACGATGCGACCGAGACCTGGTTGATACTCAGGTTGTTTGTCCGGTCTACCATACTCACTAGGATTGAGATGGGCATCGAAAGAAAAGAGAGGAAGCTCTCCCAGTGAGAAACGCTGCAATGTCTCTTCTAGATTTTGTAAATCCGGTAGTTTGGTTGCAGGTATGGAAGAAGATGAGGCCCCGTCAGGAGAAGAAGTATTTTCTTTTAGAGGGGCAGACCTTGTGGTCATGTCGCATTGTGCGGAAGGAAAAGGATCTCCTGGATGAGTATATACTTTTCCCTCATATTGATATTTTAAGCATCGATGGAGGGTGGATGGGACACAATGCATTGCGCGAATCCAGGAGCGTCCAAGGATCACATTATAGTGGAATTTTCCTTCGACAATGTAGAAGAGTTCGTGAAGCAGCTTCTTACCTACTCGAATGGGTAAGACCACAGTTCCTAAAGTAACTGCTAACTGATCGTTAAATGATCGAAGGGCGAAAGGCGGGGGTGACACTACGTTCTTTGGTAATTTAAGTTGCTCAAATGTGTGTGAGGAGATGACGTTGAGTGCAGCTCCACTATCGATCATAACACGTTTTAACATGGTGTTGTCGATTTGGGACCTGTGATGAAGAGGAGCCTCCAATCTTCTAAAGAAAGAGGAGGAACTTCCGAATCTTCAAAAGAAATGGTGGTTGATGGTCTATTCAATCCAACAACCAACCCCGAAAGGGCTAGGGCTCATCTGAATTCAACTGCGATGTGTGCGATTATCAATCGAGCACACGGCGATGTTGTGGAGAGGATTGGATGAGGTCAAAAGAGACATTTTGACCGCCAGAGCTGAGTGAGTTGTTTCATAACACTCTCCTCAATGACACGGGAATTTGAGCCCGAGGGCGGCACGAATAGAGACCCGATGTCGTGGGGCTAATGAGGAAGAAGGAACTCCTTCGGGGCTGCGAAATGATAACCCGTGGTCGAGATCTTGTAGAGGAAGATGGATTATCATAGTGTTGGGTTCTAGTGGCAATATGGATTGTGTCAATTTGAGAAGGTGGAAGGTCAATTGGAGTGGGATCACTAGAGTGAGTGGATCGTTGGGGCTCAGATGGGGCTAAGATGACAGGAGATACTTGTTCCTCCTCCTCCAGCAAAAGATCACTTTCTTCCAAAAGGTTGTTGACAACAGCTTGAAGAGCTTTACATCCCTCAGTATCATGACCCGGGGTACGGTGGTAAGCGCAAATTAGATCAGAGTTAAACCAGGTAGGTTTAACTCCTTTAGGGTTATAGGGTTTAATCGGAGGAAGGGATATGGATGAAGATTGGATAAGTTGGCGAAGGATTTCGGTGTAGAACCCGGTAGATGAAGATGAGGATAGAGGTGATGAAGGTGCCTCTTTTGCCTTAACAGACTGCCGAGGCAAAAGAACCTGCATGTTAGGTTTGACAGTCTTTTTAGGGATCATCTTATTCTTTTGGACACTTGGGGGAGCAGTCTTGGGCACTTGAGATGGAAGTAAGTGAGACATGATTGATTTTGGTGGAGGAGGAGCCCCTAAAATAGATTTTGAAGATGATGGAGATGTGACAAGTGTTGTGGTCTTCAAAGATAAAGGAGGTTGCTTGGTCGAATTTACTGATGATTTAGATAATGTCGATTTAGATGAGGAAGAAGCTCCCAAAGTAGGTGTAATTGGAGGGACATAGGGTGCCCTGGCTTTTGGTAATGAAGATGATGATCCTGATAGAAGAGGTGGCGTCTTGTTAGTAGGTAAATCCGCTTTTCGGGGTGTTGGTGAAGAATGTGTTGTAGAAGAAGATGATGGTTTTGATAAGTGTGTAGAAGAAGATGCCTTCTCAGTGGATAAATCCAATCTTTTATGGGGCGTAGAGAGAGATTTTTGTGGGAAAGCACCAAGGGTCTTGATGGTTCGAAATATGGGCTTTCCTTTTTCAGGGATGGTGACAACTTCAACGGCATAAGGTGATTGTAACCTTTTCGGAGGAAGCAAGTGGGGAGGTACTGATGGCGCAATGTTAGATTTTGGTTGTCTTGGTTTAAGTTTAGGAACCGAGCGTATAGGTGTTGGTGCTACTTCTTTTGATTTTTCTTTAATGGGCGAAGCAGCACTAGTGGTGGAAGAAGTGAGTGATGAAGAAGTAGTTCTTTGCGAAGGGACTACTTCTGGTGCAGTAATTATGGGTGGAACTACTGTTGGAAAAGAGACAGGAAGAGTCAAAATCGAAGATGCTTCCGTCGGAGTTGGCACAATTATAGGTACGTTCACCAGGGGCATAGTTGCAGCGAGAATGGGAGCAACAGAAGTAGATGTATCTGTAGTGGAAACTCGAAGGGATGTAATTGCCTCGAGCATTGAAAGAATGTTCGATGATGAGACAGATGAGGATGACACTGTCTCGGGTATGGATGGAAGGTTAGACAAAGGAGTGGAGAGAGATGAACCCGTATCTAGCAATGTAGGAATATTCAAAGACGGGCTATCGGAAGATGGTGGAATTTCAGTGATTGGCGAAGTGGAAGGAGGTTCTGATTCGGTTGATGTATTCGCAGATGGCTTGGTTTCAGAAGAAGATTCTTCAGTAGAGATGAAGTTGATAGTATGAGTGTTTGGTTTTTGAGACTCTGAAGCATTATGGTTCGGGGAATGATTAGGAAAGGGTTGTTTAAAAACATCCATTGCCTGATTTGGGGGAGCATTTGGGTTATCCAGAATGAGCTCGCCTTTATCAATGAATTTCTGGACAAGATTTTTGAAAGTCTGACATCGTTCGATGTCATGACCTTTGGTTCTATGATAATGACAGAAATCATTTTCTCTATACCAGAATGGACGTTCTTGGCTTTCATCGATATTCCTAATAGGGGGAAGTTCGACCATGTGAACTTCCAACATTTTCTCTAAGATAGAGGCATATGATTCCCCAATGGAGGCGAAGGATCGAGATGATGAAGTCCCTTTTTGAGAAGAGGAGGAGTCTCTTCGTGGTGTTTGATTAGAAGTAGTATCGGCTCGTGATGTTTTTAATACGATGGCATTGGTGGATCCACGATTCTTGTCTTTAGAAGGAAGAATTTGGTTTGGTAAACCGAGAAAAATTGGGTTTAGATTTAGAGTGAAGTTTTAGCTTCCCTTGTTGATAGCGCGAGATTCAAGTTTGCGTGCCATTGTAAGGCTTCTTCAAAGGTATGAAAAGTTTGGATCCTTAAAGTGGAAGAAATGTGATTAGCACAAGATCGAGTAAACAACTCGATTTGTTGGGATTGAGGAAGGGAGAAAGACAATTGGTTGATTATCCCTCTCCAACGAGCGACAAAGTCTGTAATAGACTCATCATCGAATTGGCGAATGTTATAAAGATCTCAGAATCGAGATCTTATGCACGATATTTATTGAAAAGTTTTCAACAAACATCTGGGCCAATTGAGAGAAAGAAAACAAGGAATGTTGAGGAATGTTATTGTACCAGTCTAAAGCAGGACCTGCTAGAGACATAGGAAAGGTACGGAGCATAAGCTCCTGATCCTGGACTATGAGGTAGCAAGCATGTTTGAATGCTCGCAAATGTTGTTGAGGTCCTCCGTCTATGAAACTTTGAAAATTTAGGAAGTTCCCATTGGGGAGGATAAGGCTTAAAAGCCACTGAGGGATGAATGGGTTCATTACACACTTCTTCAAAGGAGTATGAAGGATGAGCCCCTTTTGTGGAGGCTTCCAAGTCTGCGATTTTCTTGAAAAGAATTTGAACCACGTCAGATTGAGGAGGAGGCACACTGGCATGTCCTACATAAGAAGCAAATGGTGGATGTTGTTGAGGTGTCAATGGGGGATTCATCTGATTGATTGATAGGATGATAAGAGGAATAACCAGGTGTTCTGGGTGATGCCTGGTGGGGTATTTGCTGTGAAAGAGCTTTGTGTATAGGTAGGTTGTGAGATAATAAGTGGTTGAGAAAATGAAGGTTGGATGACGGATGGAGCCTGTGATTGGTGGACTCCTATGCTTGTTGATTGAATCGGGACAGATTGAGGAACATGAGTGCTTTGGTTTGATTGGACATATTGCGAAACAAGACACGAAAGAGGCTTTCTCTTTGCGGATTAGGCATTAAGGGTGCCGATGCTTTGAGAGGATGGGCGAAGGTCACTTTGCTGGAACATTGGAAGAAAGACCCACTTTGGAGGATGAGAAGCGAGAACCAACCCGGCTATTTGGAGGGGGTTGGCTCATAAAGGGTACTGACCTTGGGACACGATGGAGGGCATAGATGAATTAACAGCAATATGCGGGTGCGTAGATGCATTCATTATAGCCAGGGTAGAGGACATCTCAGAAGTAGGTTGTGGAATATTCGAGGTAACTGCGGTGTTAGGAATAGGTAAGACTATTTGAGAACTAGTCGATATGGCCGGTGGAAGAGAAAAGGGGGGCACAGGGGCGTCGCCCTTCTCCGTGGCTCGAGGCGAGAGAGATGATGCAAACTGTTCTCCAAAGGCCTGGGATGGTCCACGAGGATAATCGTACACTTGCTGGATTGGTGGTCCTTGTTCAGATATTTGAATAGACTTGTGTACTAAGTAGTCCATGAGGGCTATCGGATTGCGATCAAGGAATGCTTGAAATTCGAGATCCCAGCGCGAACATACTCTGAGTCGAGATGATATTTACGAAGGACTAGGGAAGGCTTGGACGTGATGGGGTTGCTTTGGCTTGAAAGAAAGGATTATACGACCGGGATGGGAACCAACTAGCAGCGGTGGTCCCGAGGAAGATTTGGGGTGCGAAACATCCACACTAGTGGTAATCTCGGAAGAAGAAGGAGCCGAGTTGAGCCATTCTTCTAGATTGTAACCGAAGTGATGACCATCATAAACACGTAGAAAAGAAAATTGACCTAACTAATACACAGAGACAATTCAAGCGTATGAGATGATTATCTCCTTTAAGTTTTGATGCTTTTAAGAAAGAAAATGTTAGGGAAGGCTTTTAGAAGCAGAACTACTCAAATAGCCAAACTAAGGATGGTTTGGGGAATGTTTGGTGAGGAGTCTCGAAGGCACTTGATAAAAAGACCGGTGCGTGGCTTGATATAGGGGCCTACCCCGCACTTCACACACCGGCCATTGCGATAAGGAGTCGGGTGCTTTGCCAATATATACCAGGATCTTCCGTGAATTTATAGCGCGGCCTGAGTACCGCGTAGGCTCTTCCTCTTGGATATCACTTCCAAGTAGGCGAGGCCAGGGAAGGAGTTTTGTTTAAATGCTTTATACCTAGTGATTTTGGCTTTGTGTGCAAGGGTGAAAAATAAAAAATCAAATAGTGTCACTACCGATTTTGATCAATTTTCCAGCCTAATTAAAACTAGATGAGAAACATGCAGCAATGACAAAGAAAAGGTTCTTTTTAAGCACTTTAAAAATGAAGTGTTTGATTTCGATGAAGACAAGTCAAACAATTTTTTTTTCCAAATGCGATTAAATTCCTTTTAAGCACCAAAAATCGAAATGTTTGGATGTGATAGACAACCAACAAAGAAATCCTAAAAAAGGAGAAAACACCGTAAAAGAGAAATACCTGTAGATTTAGCTCTCCAAGGTGTGTGGACTTCAAAAAGCGCGTTGTTGAGCTCTTCCCCTCGAACAATCCCACGATCAAGCAAAGTGCTCCGCAAGAAGAGGTTAAGCAAACAGCAAACAAGATCCGGAAAGATGTATCCAGATAATGATGAAACGAAAAATTTCTATTCTAAGGAAATAGAAAAATTTCAAGATAACGATTCCGCATAAAAAGCAAGATTGAAATGACGAAAAGAAATGCTCAAGCAGAACTGATAGAAATCAGTGAAGAAAAAGAATCAAAGCTCAAAACTAGAAAAGAAATGAACTTACCAATAAGGGACTTTGGTTGGGTCCCACCGGGCGTGCCAGAATGTAGATCAAGGATTTCGCGCTTGTTACCTGTCCAAGTTAATGCACCAAACTAAACACAAAAACCCTGAAAAACTCCAATGAAATCGATACCTGATGGACAAGATCCGAAGATGTAGACGGATAAGGAGGTTGATGTAGATAAGACGGGCGCACACGAGCAATTCGCACAATAGATCCGAGTAACCTGCAAGACACCAATGCTTGACAGAAAAAGATGGCGTTAAAAGATATATGGGTGGACTGCCCGAGAAGCGGGTCCGGGAAGCGATAAGCTTCCTCGGCGGATGTCAGTCCACGTTTTCAATTAAGTAGAGAAACATACATGATAAAAGATGTACATATAAGACTAGATTTTCTGATTATGGTAATGAAACCGAATTTAAACAACAGACAAAAGCTACAGAAAACAGGAAACTGTAAAATAAAGCTGGATTTGTGTTACCTGTGTCCTTTTTACCTGTCTGCAGGATGATCGGCACCGATTATGTATAATCGGCGTCGACTGATGTGATCGGCGTCGACTAAAACAGATCGGCGTCGATTGAAAGCGGATCGATTGATCGAGGGACAGTGCTGAAAAGATTCGAAATTGGAAAGTGATGGACGGATAGTCGGCGTCTGCTGGATGTACGAAAGTCGGTAAGATCTTGGAACAAAGTTACGGGAGGATCAATTGATCGTGCGATGTTGATGTGATAGGAGAGCGAGTACTTGCGGTGCTCCTCTCGAGGATTGATTCGGACAAGATTTGCCCTCATTCGATACACTTGATGCTAAAAGATTTCTCTTTCTTACAACCTTTGTGTCTCTTTAAGCGATCTGTCTCTTTGTTTCGCTCTTTCGTTAAATCTCGTGCGTCCTTTTTCTTCCGTCCCTAGAACTGAGTTCTGGACTTGCTTTTATAATCGGCGCCGCTCCTATAAAATCGGCGCCGACCGTATGGGTCGGCGCCGATCGCGGAATAGACTCCCGAGATGGCCAAAATGATTGATTTCTAGAAAGATGAGAATTACCCCAAATACGGAAAATATCCTGCTTGGGGAAAAGGAAAAATAGGGGTGATACATAGATAGAATAAATTTGGGGTAGATAAGTGATTGGGATACATGGGAAGAGGTGTAATTTAAACGTTTAATATTTAATTACTCAGGGGTAAGATACAATGGGGTGAATTAAATTTAAGATAGGTGTTTAAATCACAAATCGGATAATATCCCAAGGGGATAGTGGCGACATAAACGTGCCCCAGGTTATCTGTGAGGGACACTAAATTGAGTAACCGATTTTAAGTGTCTACATTAGGTATAGTTCTTTCCTTGATCTATGGTATTGAATAGTTCTTTCCTAGATCTATGGTATTGACTAGATCCTTGATGTCTAGTTCTCTCATAAATCTATGGACTTGACTAGTTCTTTCCATGATTTATGGCTTGATCTACGACCTTGACTGGTTCTTAGATTGTTGCTCCTTTCCTATATAAGCAAGGTCCATTCTCATTGTATTTCATTGAGTTCCATAATAATATATGATATTGCTGCTTTTACGAATATATTGTGTAACATTATTGTATTGTGTGTATTATTATTTAAATGAGATGTGAAACTCATTTAATAATAATATAGTGTGAAGTTGTAATAAACAACTCACAGATAGAATTGAGTGAGTTATCCTAGGGATAAGTTGAGAGATTTGTGGAGAGATAAGTGGATTCAAGATGAGATTTGACTCCACCATAATAGGAAGGTCAATCTCTATATATTGTAATCTCTTTATGAATAATATATCCCGAATGAATTCAGTGTCTAATTTATAATATTCGGTGTTTTATAATTTTGCATTTTTATCAATTGCTCATTTGTTTGCAAAGGTTTATGTAAAGTTAGTCTTTGTGAATTACTTTCATCTTATTGATCATGATGTTTGATTAGCATCTATGTTCTTGGCTTGTACGATTTGGTTATCATTCCTTTTATGGTATCAGAGCAAGAGATTGCTATTGACATCCGTCTGTAAGTTTTATTTTGTAAATAAATTCATATATTTGGGATTTGGTCATATTTTGTTGCTGCGTGCATTTTTATGTAAAACAGAGGCTTCCATTTGATCCTGAAGGTGGTAAAACCCTAAGATTGGTATGTAAGCTTGACCATTTTTGAGGCATTCGTTTTTGGGTTTTTGTAAGGTGGAAGCATACCAATGCCCTCGGGATTTGAGTCAGTAAAGAAAAAAAGATCGCGGGATTATTTTTTTTGGTCTCATTGGATTTCTCTTCTATGGCAACCCCGTGAATATAAGGTGTGTAAACACCCATTAAAATATTTAGCCCTTGGTCATATGGTATGGTCATATGAAGGCTTAAAGCTTGTGATTCCTACTAGTAGGTGCTTAGCTTCAACCCCCTTTAATTTTATTTGTGTGTTGAAGGCAACAACAATTTATTTAATTTTAGTGGCAACTAAAATAAATAATAGAGTAAAATATTAAAAAGCTTGTAACTTTTGATCGGTAACTTAGTTTTGAGTGCCGTTTTTTGCGAAAGTGTTTGTTTTTTCGTGCTATTTCCATTGAAAGTATTTATTTTGAGACTTGCACTATAATTATAAAGTGCTAAATATGGAGGAGTGTTGTAATCAATTATGGACGCAATTTCGGCTGAGCTCGACGTCCTAAATTTTTGGGAGTTGCAGTTTATACCTATCATGGATTATGAGAATGATATGCTTTTCTCTGAAGTATGTGGACTTCAAGAGGATATTGTAAAATTTGTGGAAGAAAATAGATCGCTCAAGAAGTGAAATTCTCTTCTAAAATCACTCATTCACGATAAGGATACAATAATACACTTCCTGCAAAAAAACTTGCTAGCCTACAACATCACCATCATATTGTGGACAACCATATCCATGCTCCTAGTCCACTTGCAGCTGTTGCTCTTGTACCCATTGACATTGATCTGCCATTCTTTGAGCCTGAACTTGCTTTTGATGCTTCTAAACTTGTGAGGCTTGTTACTGCATGCTCTTCCACATCTGTGCCTATTACAATACCACATGTTGTGTATCCTACTTCTGCTCAATTGCATGGCTTTTTTAAGAAGCATACCACTGCATTCAGTTCTTGCATGCTCCGTTCTATGGGTCTCACTAGAGGAGTCATTGGTAGACATTCACAGAGTATTGTTTCATCTATTCCACATGTTAAGTGGAATTCTTGTCATGACATTGGTTTTTGAGCAGATACTTCATTGGGATCACACATTGACAGAGATCCTTTTTTTGTTCACTCGACTCTTTCTGAGGATCATGAGCAACACATGAGTTCTTTGCATGCACCCATTGTACATTTTGCACCAAGTCATATATAGGCATCTTCTTCATCCATCCGTGTTGATTTGGGGTGGATATTTGATCACTCATGGCGGCGACATAGACATTCATTGAGAGGACTCTACAGGCATGGCTCCTCCACCATTCGTCCTCTTTCTCCACTTTCTATACCTTATGCATTGTGATGCTTCTTGTTTTGAGCATTTTTCTTTAGCGAGTGTAGTGTATCTCTCTTTGTTTGTTGAGAGATTTTGTATACGTATTTTCGAACACTTTTGACATGTTGATAGTATCTCTTATGGGGGATCTATTCTAGTGTATTCCAGTGTTAATTTGTTAGTGTTTGAGTAGTTGTTTTGAAAACTCATACAAATTTGTAGCATCACTCCACCCATTCAGCAGTATGGGAGGGTGTGGTGTTGATCCTTCTTCTTCGGGTTTCGTGTCCTTGCCTTGTTACCTTGGCTTTTCTTGGATTGTGACACTCTAGAGTTTGTGTCCTTGCCTTGTTTCTTTGGTTATTGTTCTTGGATCATGGCACACCTATTTGCAGCAGTTGATCGGATTATGTTTGGTGTTTTTTTTTGCACTTTCGACATCACTCCATTGATAGTCTCCTTATATGGAGCTATTATGGTGAAACCCAGTGTCAGTTGTTTTTGAGTTTTGTGATCGAGCAGTGGATTCAGACCACAGTGCACACCAAAATTCTTCAGCATTGTATGAGTTTTTTGAGCCGAGCTTCTTGGGATGCCTTGGAGTGGGTCTTTACTCTCTTTACTTTGTTGTTACTTGGTTTTGGGTACCTTGCGGTGTCCCTTTTTTCCCATATATTGTACATAAGTACCTCTTCGAGCCTAGTTGCGGGACTCATACATGGACATGCCACTTCTATTTTGGCCCCTAGCTTCACTTGAGGGGGGGTGTTAGAGTATGTATTTACCTTAGCTCATGTTCACCTAGGTACATTATTTACCTTTATTATATTTATCCTCACCCACTTATGTGTGTGGATATTTCTTTTATTTATTTAGATATTAGGAGATGTTATCTAGTTGTTAGGTATAGTTCTTTCCTTGATCTATGGTATTGACTAGTTCTTTCCTAGATCTATGGTATTGACTAGATCCTTGATGTCTAGTTCTCTCACAAATCTATGGACTTGACTAGTTCTTTGATGATTAGTTCTTTCCATGATTTATGGCTTGATCTCTGACCTTGATCGGTTCTTAGATTGTTATTCTTTGCCTATATAAGCAAGGTCCATTCTCATTGTATTTCATTGAGTTCCATAAAAATATATGATATTACTTGCTCATTTGTTTGCAAAGGTTTATGTAAAGTTATTCTGGTGAATTACTTTCATCTTATTGATCGCGATGTTTGATTAGCATCTATGTTCTTGGCTTGAGTACGATTTGGTTATCGTTCCTTTTATTCAGAACTCCGACAAAGGACTTTGTTGTTTACACTTGATGCATCACTAGAGGGTTTGGGAGCCATTCTTATGTAGGAGCATCAGGGTAATTGCCTTTAAGTCGCATAAGCTCAAAGACTATGAGCTTAATTATCATACCCATGATTTAGAGCTTGCAGCAGTCATTCATGCACTTGTGCGTTGGCGTCATTTCCTTTTGGGTAGACCTTTGGTTTGAGGACATGACCACCATAGCTTACAACATATCTTCTCACACCCGAACCTTGTAATACATCAAAGGAAAGGAAAATATCATTGCAGATGCACTTAGTAGGCGATGACTCATAAAATGCTTGCATCTTTGACCCTCCGAAATGATTTGAGGCGTGATTCTTGAGAAACTTCCCGAGGATAGGATTTATGAGGGAGCTAGACAAATGTTGGAGTCATAGGGTTCCTCAGAGGGTAGATATTCATGGTGCATTTTAGAGACAAATGGTTTACTTCGGTTTCATAGATAGCGCATCAATGTGTGTAACATCCCCATTTTAAGATACTAGAACAAGGGAATTTTTTTTTTTATAATAACGTTCTCTGTTATGAATTATATAATTCAAACACACGTTCAAGTTTTAATAATTGTTCTCTGCCCAAACAATACAGTTTGGAACACACAATTTCCTTTTAAAACTAATGTTCTCTGTTCACATATTTGCAATATGGAACACACATTCAGTGCCATTCAATCTTATAACAGATTCTATATGCTGCCGTAAATGACTCGAAGAACTGCCGATCTCCCATTTTCATGGCTCGGAGTTTCAACGATCTCTCATTTCATGACTCGGCAACTACCGATCCTTCATGTTCATTCATGCATAGTATATTATATATACAAGTTCTCTTAACCATTTCTGGTTATCGAAGTGATCCATTTAAGAAGCCTATCTGAATATCTATTACTGATATTCATCGACATCCTGCATCTTAAATTAAGTGATTAGGACAACGCAACCAGCACTTGCGATACTTTGGCCAAAGATTTTCACATGCTTTGCATGATCATATTCCTGGATGTGATACACACCAATGGAATACGTCCTTCACCTCACTCCACCTGTTATCTAGAATGGTCTTTCCTGGTTCCTACCAGTCCTTTCAATTTAAGGTCAAATTCTAACTTCCAATTTCCAACCAGCAATATGAACGAATATAGGAAGGCACTCATGGTAACTAAAGATACGCAGACATACGGTGTCGTTCCCCACGACTCCGTGTGTCTAGTTATCTTTAGTCCTCCGGAGTCACTCCGTATACGTGATCATACTCCTATCCCCAGCCAAGATCTTAACATTCAGCCTATGTATTCTTGATGATTTAATTCGGGAGGGCATTGTAATATGTCAGCTATAACATTGTGTCGTCATGAAGACCCCATCTTCATGAAGACACCGTCTTTAGCTGGCGTATGTCAATGTCCTACGGAATCCTCCCATCGAGAGTACACATCCTGCTCAAGTGATTTGGATATGATCTTAATATTTAAGATCAACTTTCAGCAACCATGTTGATCCTTTATCCTCGTTCCCGTTACAGTTGTATGTAGCTAAGAGAGACTAAATCCGTCTTCTAGCTTACTATGCATCTTCTCCTTCATACCGAAGGGTTGCATTTATTCTACTTGGTTCTTTTCTTAATCATTGGATTAAGCAGCCCATTACCGACGGACGTGATAAGTTTAACCTATTAAACTTAACCAAGTTTTTCATAACTATAACCAAATTCAAATTCCAGCTTATTAGACGTCATTTAAACGAGGTCTAATTCTCAATAAATGTATTCATTTATTCTCCTTAACCTTACATAGTTAAGGTCTATTAGCCCTGGATATATTTATCCCATATCCTTTCTTTCTGAATTTAACATACGAGGCTATTAATGGAGTCCAAAAATGAAGTTCGGTTGCTCCTAAGTTAATTGATATTCCTTAGCTTCCACGCTAATCCTGAATACCTATCAGTTATGGAATCATGTTCTTCCTAATCCTTTTAATGTCAATTAAAAATTCATCTTAACCCAAAGTATGAACTAATTGCACATTTCAACTTAAAAGTTGCATTTAGGTAAGAATAGATATCAATTCCTTTTAAATCCATCCAGGACAATTAAATAATTCCAAATCAAGAAATAACATTATATTTCCAAATTAATCAACAATATCAAACTGATATAGTTATTAAAATATCACACTTGTATTTGTATTCATCAATCCATTTCATAATCCATACATCTGCCAGTCCAAATGGCTGGACTTGTTTATATTAAACCACGTTACAACTCATAGATAGAAGAATGTACTTTCTTCTTTTCACAATTCCTCGTAGAGGAATAATAACTAACAAATACAATTCATCTTCAGACAATCAAAAGAAGCATCAGAAAACAGCCATGTCTTCGTTTTAATCAAGTTCCATCTGCAAAATTACTTGCATGGTCAGTTCATTGAACTGAGCATATTAAGCACTTGTCATTAAAATGAGGTGCTTCAATTAACTGTCTCAATAAAAGAACCCTGCTTTTATGAAACGACAATATGAACATCAATCAAGAATTAAGTATCAAAAGAATGAACAGTATGACAACTGAACCATCTAAATACCATCCCAATCAGCCAAAGAATTGCTGTCCTATTTCCCACATAACCGTTACAAGAAGCAATTTCCTTCAAAAGTTCCAGATTACAACATTTGTAAAGATTAGGAATACAAGTAATCATACTGTTGTTATAACATAACGGCTATCAATTCCATTTCCTTTCATTAGTAATAAATGCAAAGGATAAAATCTAACTGAAATGTAAACCAATTACTTTCCTTTCAGTTCATGCATCTCATTTGATTCCAAGCAATCAAGTACAGACGAGAAAGCAAACAACAATAAATATAGTTGCTTATACCCAAGCAATTACAAAATTCGTTTCTAAACGATTACAGATTTCCAACTGTATGAGAGAAGAAAAGATCATTTTTCCAAGTTTTCCATTCACATTCCTATTTCTTTCCTCATGACTGTCCTAAAAATTGAATCCAAACGAGACACAAATCAAGATAACAGTTCAGAGTGAAACTTACAAAATCCATTCGGAATTCACTTTCCAGCAGCAAGAATAATTTCATTCATAATCAGCTTTAAATGAAAACAAGGAAGAACTTATCATCCTTATCAATACTTCATTTAATTCAGGCTCATACGAATGCCAAAACAGGTTAGTAAAACATCGTATTCATCATAGAACAAGCAGTATCAAGATGCATACTATGTACTTGTTGTACTAGAAGATTCCATACTTCTTTCACTGTATTATTAACCAAATAAATAGTTATACAGCCAAGTAATCACTTATTCACATGTCCTTCTATATCCATGAATGCATACAGTTCATAATAACAATTTGCACATTGTTGTTACCTACAACAAGACCATTTTATAATGTACAGTAAAGCTCTATTGCTATTTCCAGAATTCAAACAACAAGAAGAGAAGAATTCATTCCTTTAACCTTTCAATAAGAAAACAACCATTTTCTTCAAACTCCACAAAAATTATTCAGGTCAATTTCATTTCTTTTAAATGACTGTGCAAAATCAGAATCCGCATGAAACATTTAAATATTCCATTTGTACAGAAAAACACAGCACTCAGGAAAATAATCTAAATACCTCTGTCACTTCCAACAATCCGAACTTATAAAGTTCAATAAACGCAATTACTGTTTCTATCAAAATCTAAAACAACAGAGGAAGGAAGAACTCGTTTCCCTCTACCTTCAATAAAGAAACAATCATCTTCTTAAAAATGTAATAAAACACCCAAATCGTGTTTATCTTTCCATGACAGCTCAACTCATAATGACAACTGAACAATCGTTCAACAATGAATAGCAAACTCACATAACCTTAACTGTTTCAATTCAATATACCATAAGCAATGAATACCCAATTTGAATTCCTTACCAACAAATGTTTTTACCCGAAATCCATTTTTCTATTCACAATGATGTGCAGAACCCAAAATGCAATTTTCATACAACAATACCCTTATTAATGAAAACCCGCATAGGATATCAGATGCACAACAAGGTACAGTCAAGACAGACCCAAACAACAAGACAAATTCCCATGCATTTCTTCCTTTGTATAGCAATCCAAAGTCAAGTGCGTATTCACGAAAATAGTTCGAATCAGAAGGTCAAACCGCAACCACAAAACGCAATGGAATCAACTTTCCATCACAGCAAGAAGAAAATATAATCATTCATTGCACAAAATACAAGCCAAGCTCATTTTCACGACTACAGTCCGAACTGGAAGATCAAATTGCTTCCATAAAACACAACAAAATCAACCTTCCATCACAGCAAGAAAAGAATGTAATCATTTATAAGTTCAGAAGAAAAACAATTTCTTTTTCCAACTCCCACGAATACCCAAGTCGTATTCGTCCATTTATACAAAAGAAGAAGCACAACAATAATTATATTACTATCATTTCCTTCTAACCGAGCTCGTAATGCTCAAATAAAACTCAAATGCCAGTTCCTTTAAAATCCAAAAATGCTATTTCCTTCTAAACCCAAAACAACAAAGGAAAAAGGGTCTTATTTCCTTTTAAAAATTTCAGTAAAGAAACAACTTCAAACAACTCGCACAGCCTGTAGAGATTTCATCATTCAAGTTCATATAGCAAAAGAACGATTGCACAGCAATGAAAACAACTCATACTGCCTGTACTTTTGTTTTCATATAAACATTATCAGAGAATACCCATTTCGAATTCCCCAAAACTGTCAAACAAACCAACACAGCAAGTTCGTATTTCCAACTCAAATTTATGCAAAGACAGATCAAATCACAACAGCAAGAAAACGATTCTACCCAATTCATTTCCACAATGACAGCAAAATCGAATAAACCCAAAACCCGTTCAGAAGAAGAAGAGCAGGGTTGTTTTAATGAGACGCTTAAATAAAGCAAGTGTTTTAAAGAGAAGGGCTTAACATGCCTGGTATTCTTCCTCGAAACTCGAAGAAAACCACGTCTACAGAAGGTGTTTCCTTCCACGGCGACAGCAACGAGCTTCCCAACAATCACCTTCCTCTTCAGGCTCAGAAAACAACCTTCAAATTCCAAAGAAACAGTGACAGAACCCAAACACAACTGGTTCGACTGAACCAAGCAAAAACCAAATGCAGAGCAACTTTCCAAAACCCGAGCAAACACAAATGACCAACAAAAATTCCTCCAAACTCTTTCCAAGGTGGACTGGTCACGAAGACCAAAAAAATTAAATGCATTAAAGGCTCTGCCTTTTTCTATTTCCTCACGCCACCGCCGACTTGGGTTGGCGAACTCCCAATTTCAAATTTTGCATGCAAACCAAGTTTAGTTCCATGACCAACTAGATACCTCCACCTTTTTCTGTTTCCCAAAACTTGGCGCTGTCCACGCAAGGACTCACATTAATTGCCATTTAATTCCCTTTCATCCTTATCCTTTCCCATGGGTCTGCGTCCCCTTCTAGGTTAGGATTAGTTTAGGATTCATAATAGTGTTCAAACCTAGGTCACCGCCTAGTCTTTAGGTTAATAGAACTTAGGTCTATGTTTATCATTTTAGAATTTAAAAATCCACTTAGGATAGTAGTTTAGGATGTAAGGTAGAACTTAGGATTAGATTAGGATCTAATTCCCTCTAACACCTAACACTAATTAATCGACTCCCAAACAAGTCTTCCAACTGACATTCAAGTCTATGCTTTGTGCAGGACGTTTCGTCCTTCGTTAAACATACCTGAGCCACCCGTATCCAGGCATTTCCTACCTTACGAGGTCTCATATTACGACAGTGTATGGTTCGTGAATCGAACCTTTGTCGTTGGCATCTACGTGCCATTGTTTATACCAAATCGGTCTTTGCACATTTATATCAACCTTCATTTGGTTCAAGAGTAAATCGTCAAAGCGATCACAAGAAGGCCACAGCATACTTTGGATCAATGGAATTGATTCAAGGTGTGTTGTCAATCAGCGAATAGAGTTCAACAAGCATACGACAATTTGTTCGTCACATCAGCAAACATACAAGCAACAATAACTGCTGTCCCATGTAAACAAATTACAGCATGCAAGAATCCAGATTAGCAACACATTCCCTTAAGATCAAAATATATATCTTAACATGTTTTCCTTCATTTCAGTTAACAACATCAAGAAAGTAATTACCATGATAACTTACAAAAATCGGGGGTGTTACAATGTGCCTAAGTCAGTGTGATCTGTAGCTTCATCCTCACAAAGGCTCATTGAGCTCCATAAGTGGCACATCCAAGAGTGAAGAAAATGCATGCGATCCGAGGGAGTTATATTATTGGCCGTGTCTTTGACGAGACATAGAAAATTTTGTTGCATGATGCCTTGAGTGTCAGAGGGTCAAGGTAGAGCATTCTCATCCTGTAGGACTCATATATCCTCATGATATTCCAGAGTGGAAGTGGGATGTGATCTCCATGGACTTCATAGTAGGACTGCCTATGTCTTCTTACCATCATGATGCCATTATGGTCACTGTGGATAAGTTGACCAAGGTTGTGCATTTATCGCCAACCAAAGTCACCTATAATGCACAAGCCATCGCCAAAGTATTTATGGAGGACATTGTTAGATTACATGGGATTCTGAAGACCATCATCAATGATAGGGATACCATTTACACTTCAATTTTTTGGACTTCCTTTCAGGCCGTTCTTGGTACTCAGATTAATTTCAGCTCAACATATCATCCAGAGATAGATGGATAGATAAAGAGGGTTAATCAGGTACTGGAGGACATGTTGAGGATGTATGTGATGGACCAATAGAAGAAGTGGGAAGATTATCTTCATTTAGTTGAGTTTGCATACAACAACTACCACAGTTCCATTGGTATGGCTCCTTACCAGGATTTGTATGGATGACCTTGTAGGACACCTTTGAGTTGGGACAGACTAGATGATAGGATTATTCTTGGACCATCTTACCTACAGGACTTAGAGCAGCAGGTTGTTCTAATTAGACAATTTCTTAGCGAGGTTAGAACATGCCAGAAGGTGTATGCAAACGCCAAGAGGATTGATCGTCACTTCGCAGTGGGTGACAAAGTCTTCTTGAGAGTTTTCCTTATAAGAGACCAATCCACTATGGAAAGGGTTCTAAGCTATCACCTCATTCTGTGGGGCCTTTTGATATTTTAGAGGTCATCGGTCTAGTTTCCTATCGCCTAGATTTGCCACCATGCCTCGCACATGCCCACGATGTATTTCATGTTTCTGTACTACGTAGATATGTACCAGATGTTTCTCATGTTTTGGATTGGTTGACATTATAGGTAGAGGACGGAGGGCAGTGGAGACTGGAGCCCATATGCATACTGGAGCATCGGAGGTTGGCCCTTCGGGGTCGAGACTTGGACCAAGTTAGAGTGCAGTGGTAAAGATATGATGAGACAACAACTACTTGGGAGGATGCTACACCTTTGAGGGCCAGATATCCCTATCTCTTTCAGTGACTTCTAGGAGGAAGTCTAATTTTAGTAGAGGGGGATGTAGTGCCCACATTTTTATAGCCTCAATTATTTGTTGTTCTCTTTACTCATAGACATGTTTTGATAGGGATTTGACATATTTTGGACATTATGTTAGGATATTTGACCTCCTTAGACATGTATGGAGATTTGGGCATATAGCGCCAATTTGGCTTGATTACTATGTTGACACCTTATCTTTTGATGTCACGGATACTAATTGATATGATGTTGTTTGGACCTTATTTATATTTGATGGATACTCAATTTGGTTACATGTTTGGATTTTATGGATGTATGTCACTTTATCGTTATGGCTAACTCATGGTGAATTGTGTATAATTATGCATGTTGTCACATTTTCAATTCCAGAATGATGATATGCTAGCATAGAATTCATTGATTTCTTATTGAGTAGTTGATTCACATTTTATTAGACATGTGCATTTAATGTGTGCAATGAGTGTGCAGGTGACAGTCATAGGAGCGTGGGATTCATGCCAGCTACACAATTTTGCACAAGCAGCCCACGGGGCTAAGTCCTAACCGTGTTTATTGTATGAGGCCTTAGTATTAGATTTCATTATTTTGGGCACCATGAGTGGCCGTCATTTATAATGTAGTGTGTCTTGTAATATTAATATTGCTTATGATATTTAGTTTGCTTTGTAAACTCGATTTGGGGACTTAATGGCCCCCACTTGCATTAAGTTTTGAGTTTGAATAATTATGTATTTAATTAGAGGGATTAGGGTCACATGTGTACCCTTGGGTGGGCCCCACCCTCTACACTTGTGCCAAATGTGCCAAACCCGAAATTGGGCTGTTTTAGGCATTTTAAGTGACTCCTTTTGAGTTTGGGAGTTCACTTAGCATGAAAATGGGCCCTTGGACCCTACCTAATAGGTAGGGGCTTAGTTCCAAAGCATAGAGGAGTTTCCCTCCCATTTTTCCTCCTTTACACATCCATGTAAGGTGGATGGGTATGTGTGCTTTGTTAAAAGTTGCACAAGTTTGTTTTGTTGTTCATTTTGGGTAATTTGGGAGAAGAGGGTTAAAAGCTATTTTATCCTTTCTCTCTTTTATTTTGAGAATCTTTGACCTTGAGGGAAGAGAGGGTGACACATGTCACCCCCTCATTTGTGAGGATTTTTGTTGGCTCCTCTTCAAATTCTCCCTCATGGGGAAAGAAGAGAACTTTTTTTGGGAGCTTTTGCTTGGAGGCTTGTGGATTTTGGAGCTAGAGCTTGCTTGGATAAAGAAGAGGAAAAGTTAGAGTGTTGGAGAGCTTTTGGAGGTAGGCTCCTTGAGCTCATTTTTTTATGTTTTATATCATGTTATATTATAGTTTTGTTTTGTTTAAAATGTGTGTTGCTTTTGGGTGTGGCTATTTGTTGTTATGCTTGTTGCTTTATTTTTCTCCATCCATCATATGGCATGATGGATTTTGGAGTTTGTGGGGAAGAGAGGGATTTTTCCTCTCAATCCTCATGGCTTGATGGGCAAGTCATGTAGGATTTTGTTACTCCCTCAAATGGTTTGAGGTGGGAATGTGGTTCATATGGTTTGAACCCACTGCCCCATTCTTGAGGGGAAACCCCTTTGGGGTTTGAAAATCCTCCCAAGAAGGATTTTGGTGAATGGATGGAGAAATAAGGAGGGTTTGATGACTTTGGAGGAATAAGGAGGTTATGGAGATCATTGTTTATGTGCAACCAATGTTGGCTACACTCTTGACACTTGGAGATCTCTTTCTTCTCTTCCCCATTTTGGAGGTAGAATATGGTTTCTCCTCTTTTCCCTTATTTGCAATATTTGGTGTTTGTTTCTTAGTGCATGGTCTTAGCTTGTATGTGAAAATAATGTTGGATTGTCTCCCTTACTCTTGTGCAAAGTTGTGGAAACTAGTCCTCTTTCCCATGGGCTTGGGGGAGGCTAACATGCCTTCCAACCTTGGAAAGACATGTAATGATGCCTAAAGGTTGGGTGGTTAAACAAGCCTTATTCTCTTGGAGTTGGATTCTTGTAAAGTATTTGAGTTTGGAGCTCAAGTATAGAGATGGTTGGAGTTTGTGGCATTTTGGTCTCTCCTTGTCCTCTCAAATTTTTGTGAAGCATCACTCTCATTTATCTCTAAGAACATGGCTATGAGGAAACTTTCATGTTTTTGTAAATCCCTCCATTTTGTATTTGAAATTACTTGTAAACTTGAGTCATTTTTTTAATTCGAGCAATCTCTTTTTATTCTTGTAAAGAAGCTTGTAATGTGGTTCCTTGAAGTAGTTAAGTGGTTTTGGGTATTATGTTGTTCATGTGATCTTTAGATCCTTGGAAATAAAATCTTGTAAAATAGTTATTTCCTTTAATGGTAAAATAGTTATTTCCTTTAATATGAAATTGTTGGAAATCTATTTTGAAATGAAAGTTGGTTTATTGGAAGAATTGTTATTCTTGTAATCTCCTTCTTGTCATTTTTTTAGCACTATTGGATGAAAATATTTTTCCATTCTTGAAATACATTCCTTCTTGTAAATTTTGAAACATAGTGAATAGAACAAAATCAGTTTTACTCTCTCCTTGTTAACTTAGCAAGATGGATTTATTAGTGAACTAGTGTGATTATACCTCCTCCTTCACTAAGCTTAAATTTGTTTCCAAGATCTCTCTTATAAATTTGAAATACAAAGTTAAATTTCCTTATACAAATGAGAAAATAATCTTTTTCTTACAATTTCGATTTAGTTGAAAGCATGGAGTGTGTCTTCCACAAGACCTACAAAACAAAACCTATCATTTTACCATTTATAATAATCTCTTTTGCATAGCATGTGAAATAATAATATTAAAATATGTTGATATCATTTTTGAGATATGATTATAAAATATACTCATAACATAGTGGTATCATTTTGCAACATTTAATAATTTTTAGCATAGGGCATAAAAGGGATATATTAAAATATACTTCATATAAGTATATTATATATTTAAACATAGTATAGAAGTTATTTATTATTTTAATACGAGTTATATATTAAAATATGATAATTTGGAATATATATATATATATATATATATATATATATATATATATATTATGTTATATATAAAATTTCATATATATAATATAGTATATAAACAAATTTTAGATAATAAAAATTTAAAAAAAAAAAAAAGGGAGAGGAAAAAAGTTTGTTTGTGTAATATTTTTTTAAAACTTAAAAAAATAGAATCATGGGGAGGGGTCAAGCCTCCCCCACACCTACGCACCCACCTTGGGATAGACCCCACCCACGCTGTCACTCTCCCACCTCCCTTTCCACATGCCCCTGCGCAGAGCAGCTTCCATCGACACATCCCCACGCACCCTCCATGCCGGCCCCCTCCTCCTTCCACAATGTAGCCCCTTCTCTCGCCACCGATCCCATTCTCCACGACCCCTTCCCCTATGCTGTCTTCCCCCACCCCTCTCCACGCGCCCTCATCCACTCCCACATCACCCACACTTCTACCCCACCACTCCTTTTACCAAACAAGCAACCACCACACAATTGCGCATCCTCTCAAAATCCGCACCTCACCATACAAAGAACATATGTATTAAAAAAAAACATTTTTTTTAATTTGTGTATCTCCCAACAAATACAATAAGGATGAATCAAGCTCCATAGCTCCTCCTCCATAACTCCTCCTCCACTACAAGAAGAAACAAAAAAAGGAGAGAAAATGATATGGAAAGGAAAAGAAAAGAGATAAAGATGCATTAGGGCAAACTTAGGTAGATTTGAAATCAATGGTCGGGGATTTGTTCTATCCTAGGGCTCTCCTTCAACCCTTTTTTTTTTAGGAATGATCATTTTATGGGAACATAAAATAACTTATGTGGTGTGTGTGGGTAAATAAATAAACATAAGGGAAAATTAATAAAACTCAAAGGGGGTGTAGAAAATTTGAGATGACCTTAGTAAACTCAACAAAAATAATAATAATTAGATTACTAGGGAAAATGAGTTATTTAATTTTTGAGCTAATTTATAAATTGGTATAAAATAAATTTTAAGGGGATTATGGTTAAGCATATTCCTAAAGTAATCTTCATTAATAAAAAAATATTCCACAAATTTTTAGTCACGCTTGGGGCGTGTTTACGGTGTCCCGAGGCGGGGCATTACAAAATATCCTCTTAATCAAATAACATATACCATTCGGCATTCACATTGCATTGTGCACATGTGATTGCTAGTTTTAAGGAAGATTTGTTTTCTCTCCACTCTCGCCATTTATTGACCACAAGGATCAAACTAAATATGACCCATTAAAGAACCCTTCTTCTAGATAACCATGCGTTTTTGCTTTTGTTGAACCACTTGGAAACCATTATTGGAAGAAATAAAATTCTCTTCAATGGCTTTAGAATCGGAGCTTGTAGGCATGGAAACAAAGCAACCAAGTGACCATATTCAAAACATAAACTACATCTAAATGCATTGTTTTTAAAATCTACTTTTTGGATTCTTGTTGAACCTCCTCACATGCCCTCCAAACCAAGGAAAATCGACATGGAGATATTTTCTTGAATCCATCTTCACACAAATTCAGGCACACATTAGTTTGAATTTGTTTTCCCATGCTAGGTCTTGGCAAAGGAATCTACCTATAATATTTCTAATATAATTTTGGTTTGATGGAGTCCAAAAATGAAAATTTGGTAGCTTAATGCAAATTGAAATGTAGGGAAGGGCTTCACTAAAGGGTCAAAAGTTGAAAACCATTCCTTCATGAATAATGTTTCCCCCTTATGAATATCTCTTCATGGTCCAATGTTTCTACAAAGATGATGAAGAACCCTTAGGAACATAGGTGAATTTCCACCTCATTAGAATGAATAGGAGCCCAATTTTCATTTATCCACTCTTGTTAGAGTAGGAAAAGTGGGAAAAAATTCAATAAATCTATAAATCAATGTTAATGAGTATAAATATGAAATTATACATGTCATAATTTTATGGGAGAATGAAGGGGGTTTATATATTTTATTGACAATAAAACATATCCTAAGAGAATGAAGAGGAATGTTATTAAATCTATGTTTTTTAGGAATCAACCCTAGATCCATATTTTTGTAGCTCCATATTTATTTTGAATGTCATATTCTCTAGATTCAAAGTATCCTCTTTGAATATAGATTTTACACAAATATTTTCTTCTCCAAAGCTCCTACATGCACTCTTGGATGGGTTATGTTGCAAGGAGATCTATATATACCTTATTTTTCACACTTAACTAACAATTTCTCTTCACATGCATTGGTGAAATAATTTGTTACAATACAGATTATTGGTTTTCACTAATGGTCATGGGGCTAAGCCCCTCTTTATTAGGTATGGGGAGGATCCCATTATTAAATGTAAACTAACTAAAAATGTGGGGTGGATGTTAGGCAGGGGATCACATATGAATACTCTACCAGATCTATGGAAAATTACTTGTACAATGTATAAGGGAGGAATTTTATTTGAAGAGAGGTAAAGAGGAGATGTGGAAATAGAGAGAGGGGTTAATGTTATGAGTAGACTTACAAATTTCACATACATTAGCTAGAGTAGGTCCAAATTCAATAGGAAGAAATCAACCATGTAAGTAATATCAAGACTAATAAATTAGAGACACAAAGTTCTATGAATTCATCAATAAAAGACACAAATTTCTTTCTTGGTTATACAAGATTACAATGATTGCAAAGTTGGAGAGTAGAAAGGATGAATGAACATAAACAAGGAGATAGAATAAATGTAGCTTTATTTCTTGCAATAGTAGTGATACAAAGCCCAACAACTAACAACAATCAACAATTGCCAACCCTTTGGAATGGAGAATCCATCCCAATTTATAGCTTACAAATTGTCTCTTCTTCCCCCCCATGTGAATTTTCATCTTACCACCACGTGACTTTTCAAATTCCTAGGAATGAAACTAAGTCATTTTCTTATTTTTGAAAAGGAATTTTACAATGTAACATTAAGTCACTTAAGTGAATAATACAAAAGAGTGAAAAAGTACATTCCCAATGAAGAAATAGAATATTAGAGAGAGGGAGGGAGGAGAGAGAAGAAGAGAGAAGTTAAAATCTAGAGATGAGAAAACATCTTATTGATGAAGAATCTTCCTTTGATGGACCATGAATGAAGTTCCTTGCACTTGACCACATGTTCAATTGGAATACTGAGATTACAAATGCTTCTTCTCATGAGATGTAGACACATTCCAAGGCATTCACACTGTGTGGAGTTGTGATGAATTCTTGATCTTGTGAATATGATGGTCTTGGGTACCTTAGTAGAATGTGGTTCAAGTGACAATATTTTACACATTATGAAATGCTCCTTACCATGGTGTGATTCACATGATGTCCATCCTCTTAGAAAGATATTTGAACACAAGGTCGAGTTGGAATGTGGAGATCATCACCTTCCTCGTGACTTCTGGAGCTTCAAAATTCACCTTAGTGACAAATATATCTCATTATTAGATGGAATAAACTTTAGGAGACCCAAGTACCTTCTTTTTCACCCGTTCCTCATTGAAAATGTCTTCTGCTACAAATAAGAAAGAAGAAACTCTACATTCACCATCATACTCATCAAACACATTCCCATGCCAGATCCTGAGAAGATGATTGAGAATTGGGGCTTACCTTTATAGACCCTATTTGATATCACTTTCCTTTCATGGTCCACATCATTTAAACATGATGACCCATTATATGATTGCTAGGATGGATTGAAACACAGTCTTTGAATTCACCTCGAGACTAAGTTTTTGAGAGTTTATGAGGGCTTTCTTTCTTGTTTAAACCATGAGACAATTTCCTAGCCTTGAATTGTGGTAAAAAGAAATGAGATAGGCAGAATATGAGTTGATACAAGTGATTTGATCTTGATTGCAAGACTTTATATTTTTAGCAGGTCTTGTCTAGGATGGCCATTTTTAGTAAGTTTTCACAATTTTCACTTTTTGATGATTTTTCTTGTTTGGAGTACACGGATGCTGAGAGTTTCACTGTTTTGGAAAATTACTATATTTAGACATATGAAGCCTTAAAAACTTACTATTTTTAGATGTGGGTCTTCGGGTGTCAGATTAGAGTGAACTAATCTCAAAAGATTAGGTTTTGTTAAAGGACATTCTGCTCCAATTTTCAAGGAATTTCATTCGCTAGAACTCCGTAGATATGAAAAGGTAACTCCGAGATGCAGAAAATTTAAAATAGATGCTGAAAATTATATAAATAATCAATGATAATGATCTTATAGTCAACTTGAAGGTGTTTTTGGAAGTAGTGCACTAATTACATTTGGTAGAAATCGAGTGAACCGTTTTGGAGATATGATCAAAATTCCTTTTCGAGCTTGATGGTTTTGAATAATTCCAACAACATCACTATGAAACAATGGAGTTTTGGAGAGAACACAACACCTTGAATGTTTAAAAATGATTAAGTGTTTTTGAAGAGGAGTTAGTCATATTTAATTGTAATTTTTAACTCATCACTTAACCATGGAGCTAAACCGGGTTGGGAGATGGGTTTGAGTGTGGTTGTACCCTAAAAATTAGGGTGTAAAGGTGAAAGGGAAAATGGAGGTAGAGAAATGTTATTTGCACTAGATGGTGAAAAGTGGTAACTTCTGGTTTAGTGTGAATGATATGTAGGGGGTTGAAAAATGGATTTTGGGGGCTTACAAGTGGGTTTTCACATGACCAGGGATGAGTGAAAGGATGGGGAGCACACTTTCATATCCCCCATGTCCATTTTTTGCTGATGTTATCCAAGGGAAACCACCATATAAAAATGTTCCATGGGGGGTTTGATCATGAGGAGGGACAAGGAGCTAAGTGATTTGCATGTTTAGGCTATTCCTAGGTGCAAAAGAGGTGACATGTAAGTTGTGAGAATAATTCCTTCATAGGGGAGTGTAATTTTGTGTCCCCATGTCCCTTTTCACCTTAGGGAAAATGTGAGGGAAATAATGGGTGAAAAGTGTGCCATGGGTCTCAACTCATGAGAAGGGGACAAGTGAGATGCAAGTTGTGAGGTGCTTAGGTACAAAATTTGTGAGTCTCAAGTTACGAGGAGTTAGCCAACATGGAGGAGTGCAATTTTGTGTCCCACTTGTCCCCTTGTACCTTGGGGAAAATATAAGGGGAAACACATGCTAATAAATGTGCTAAGAGGTCTACTCATCATGGGAAGGGGACACCATCACTTAACTCTTCACATGCTCTACCTAACACACCAAGTTGTGTTTTAAGTGATGAAACCTTATGAAATGCTTGGGGGAACACTTTGGTGTCCCACATGTGCCCTTTCAGTACCTTAGGGGCAATCCAAAGGAACACCAATGGTGAATTTTTTTTTCAAGGCTGTTTTGAATTGTTGATGTCATCCGCCAACTCCATTTTAGAACACCGAGAGTGCTTTTTTGGCCACGGGAGCATGGAAGGGTGTTTTGGGGTCAAGCATTATATTGTTTTGACTTTAAAACACCTTTTGAGATCATTTTTTTGATTGATAGATGATTTTGACTGGAGCTATGAACAAGAGGGTTGATGGGGCCCCACCCTACAATAATTCCATTAGACAAGAGATATTATAATGAAATCAACACAAACCGTGACCATGAAGCCCACACCGATGATGTAATTTTTTTCTACCACCTCCATTTTTAGAGCCACTAGCCATTGCCCAATGCCAATGATGTAAATTCCATCATCATTGATAACCACCAAAAGCTACGGATATAACCATTGGTGATGCAACTCCCACCACCACCGATAACCACCATAACCTCACCGGTGATGAAACTCCACCACCACTGGTAAACCACCTTGAAGGGGATCATGCCTAGTGGGATTTAAACCTAGGTGGATCTGGACACAACCGTCCATCTTAACCGATCCACCCAAACCCCATTGGAATTTTTTTGGTTCCTTAAACCCTTTTATTATACTAGAGCTATGAATTGGAGTGATGGAGGAGTATTTTTATTTAAGTGGGACATGGGGGTGGGATTGGGTCCTTAATGTTTTTGAGTGATCCACATTCGGAGTGCCTCATTATGTTCCACTTGGTCCATAGGGAGAAGTTTGAACCCTACCTTAAGGTGTCCCCATGAAAACTTATCAAAAAATCCAATCAACTCAATGGGCATGGAACTTGGGTTGATTATTACAAAATACTTGTAACCCACCAATAACATAAGACCTTGAGTTCACCTTTTGAGATCATTACAATAACTTTTAGAGCCAATTTTTCTTGAAAATTTATTTTTAAGGCTTGTTTCACTTTTTACTCGGAGGAAACCACAAAGTCTTGGGTCATCAATTTTTTTAAAGTATCAGAAAAAAGTGAGGATTCCATCATGTAGAGGATTACATGATATTTCCAATGAATATTTTATTCCACTCAACTCCTAGAATCATTTGGCCAAGGTAACTTTCACCGTTGGAGTATAACGTTCCATGCACCTGAAATGACCCTATCTTGTTTGCTTGATTCCCAACACAAATATATTGCACATATTTTCCTTAAACTACCTTGGATAACTTCATTTATATCCTGTAAAACTCCCATATGTCTTGCATCTTCCGGAGGGTATACACCAGTTGAAAAATGGCCCAAAATGGCCCTTTCTAGGCCTTTGAGGATAGTTGTTTCTCTTTGGATCTTAGTGACTTCTTCAATAACCTTAGGAATACATCCTTGCACATGAAACACACTTGAAAATTATATTACTATGTTCTATTATCTAGAATGAGGATGACATTGTGGGCAAGCTAGCTAGAGGAAGGGTTTACAGTGACCGAGAGAGGAATTTTTGAGTGGGGGCTTGGTTGTCATGGCCAACAATTTCAATTTTGCATTCTAGAAATTTAGCATGAAAAAAATGCTATTGGCACATTGATATCTTTAAGTGCACAAATTAAGGAGAAGCATCAAGATCGGGGTTGTGTTGGTTAGTAATATATGTGAACAAGATTTTTGTGTAATCAAATATGTCTTAAATATCCTAACCTTTACCATATCCTTTTCATCTCCTTGGGATCTTCTCATGACCTCATTAACACATGATTACATAACCTTTAGATCACATTCACATATTCTCCCTAGTGTTTTTTTCCACTACTTTATCTTTTCCCCTTAGAAACCTCATGATCTAATGTTGTAAGTAGACAAAATTGACCTTGGTCAATATTGTTAGGAATAGCTTTCCAAATTCCAACTACATTGACCATGGTCAATGCCGCTGACATAAAATTTTGTGGTTTTAGGTTGTGTAAAATGTATAAAGGGAATCATTCTAGTAAATTTTATATCATCACATCATCTCTTATCATTTTGCTTGTACTTTCCAAGATGTTCTCAAAGGTCTTAAAGGTTTAGGTCTAGTTGAGATTTCACTTGGAGGTCTATCTTTGGAGCATTGGGTCTAGGATACTTAAGAATAGGAGTTCCACCAACAAGGTCCACCAAGTATTTGGATCCCTTCTTTGGTTTACGTAGGTCTTCTTCAATGTATTAGGTTACCTTACCCATCCATACCTCTCCCTATTCCATACACATCTCTCTTACCACTCTTCCGCTATTTTTTTATTACCATTTATACACATCTCTCAAAAAAGTAGTATAGTTAAAAACTAGACATTAACAACACATTATATGTTTTTCTTTTACATTGCTTTATCCTTTTGATACTCTTATCATTTACTTTTCTCGAATGACTACTTTAATTTTGAACATTGGAAAACATGTGACCCAACTCTATATTTTTACATTTATATCCTCTGAGCATCCTAGATAGTACTACCCATTAGGGATAGGAGCACCCATGCGCTACTATCCCCTTTGGGCGCTTTTGTCATTTTCCCTCCTTTTCTCAAATTTGAAATGCCACATCATTTGTTATCTTTTCTAAAACCTTTCTTATCACTTTGGGTTAGCCTTTTTGGTTGTTAATGATGAAATTCAAACAAGGGAATCATATATATATATACATGACTTACTCACTATTATTAGGGTGGACAATTGGGCTATTACTTACTATCTACTACTTGGGCAAAGAAAACATTCAAGGACTACATTTGGGCTGCATTATTCACTTGCATAGGAGGGGATATTTATGAATTCCATCTCACACATTCATCTTGGGGAAAAATAGTTATATCTCCACTATCTTGGTGTGACTGCACAAGGGAAACCTAGCTTCAAGGGACATGAACACACACAATCACACACACACACACACACACACACACACACACACACACACACAGAGTACTAAAAAAATCTGAAATGTAGTGCAACACTCAGTGACAATCACATTGGGGTGACCACTCGAGGTTAGTCCGAATCAAGAATATGCATTATTTGTTTCATCTAATGTTTTCTTGATCCTTGTGTAGGTAGTAGGGTTTTTTTTTACAGTAGGTTCAAGTGTGACAAAAAAAACCTACAACGAAGCTAGAATGATAAAGAGTGAAAGGAAGAAGACAAGTCAGAGAACGAAAAGATCATAAAGAGAGTTATTTCTAAGACACTAGTGCCTACTTCAGAAACTAGCACCTGAGAGGTCTTGTCCTTATCTAGGTGGTTCTATCCGAAGGAGTTTTAGGTTCTAGTTTCCCACAAAAAACTTTCTCAATTCAGATCCAACTTGTTCCACTTAGTTTCCAACCCAGAATCAATCCCAAATCTCTTAAATACAAGCTAAGTCACTCTTATTTCACTATTGCTTTATACTTGCTTGTTTCTTGCATGATAGATATTTATTATTATTGTTATATTCATTTGATCTCATCCTTTGATTAAGATTTAAATTTATTAAATCATTTGGTGAACCCGATCCTCTTGTATGCTCTTTATCAAATCTATTCTTCTCCAAACCCAAACCCTAGTTGCATTAGGGTTCATATATACATCTTATCTTCATATTCACACCTTGATTTTCATCTATCATCTACCATAAATCTGATCTATAAAAAAATTCCTAGGGTTTCATGGTTGGTCCTACCCTTTGGGTCACTTTCTAGGGCTCCTAATTTTCAAATCACCTTTTATTTCATATCTCAGCAATACTCTATTTTTTCAAATTCCTTTGAGGTTATTTTTAATTTTTACATATTTAATGAAAACCTTTTTTTTTTTCCATAATTTTTAGCACAATTTTTGGAAATTCAAAATTACACTTTTTTACTAATTAAGGCATAATTCAAAAAATATACACTTTTGAGAAAATCCCTTGGAGGTTTTTTTTTATAATTAGATTCAAAAAATCCTCTTTTTTTTTTTTGTAAAATTCAAATTCTATTTCAGATATGGTCATTTTA
The DNA here is from genome assembly GCA_018340775.1 of Taxus wallichiana var. yunnanensis. NCBI lineage: Eukaryota > Viridiplantae > Streptophyta > Pinopsida > Cupressales > Taxaceae > Taxus > Taxus wallichiana. Next base: position 678,702,710 of record CM031234.1, on the reverse strand, counting down.
TTCATTTGATGATAATCACTTTTTGTTCAACATCACTCTTTCAATACAAATATATTTTGTCTCTTGATTTTTGGCTTATTCTTACACTTTGTAATAATTATTTTATGGCTTATTATAAAATTGATGAAAATGCTTCTTCCCATTGTATATTCAGGTTCAAATTCATAATGTGCTTGTTAAGCGTGCTTTACAGATAATGGATCTAGTCTTAATATATACAACATTTCCTTTCTCCATCAAATATGAATTTTTATTGTTGATCTAACTCCATATACTTTATGTATTTCATGGCTTTTATAATACACCTAAGTGAGTGTTGGGAGAAATTTCTCTACCTATTACTATATGGGCACACATTACTCTTAATGTTCTCTTATGTTCTATTATCATCATTATGCTCAATAAACTTCATTATAATATCCTTCTTATATCATCTCTTGACACATATTCATGCATGTTATCTCTTTCTACTATGCCATAGCACTTTTATACCCCTTGACAACACCTTCTTCCATGGATAATGCTACAATAGATTCCACACTTCATGTTTATTTTATATCCCTCTCATATGATATGAAGTTACTACTACATTTATCACTCTCTCTTGTGATGGATATACATCTTTGCACTTTACATGATGAAATTTCTATTGAACCCATGATATCATTGTCTCATCTCTCATCCACATGATGATCATCCTAATGCTATTATTCCTCACTTACATATCTATAATTTTGTCCTTATGATGGTTATACTACATCATGATATCATGATGTTTGGGAAACACTCATATCCCCCTCACAATGTCACCATGACCATGGATTTCAAATTTTTTTTACAATTCTGCAATTCTAATGATCATGCTTAATTGATTCCAATGTTACATCACTTTTTATAACTTCCTCACCACAAGTTAGAACAAAATGTGATTTGATAATGATTCTTGATGATCTTTCCTCACATACTTTTCAAACATTTATGCATGACATCATATACTATATGTATGGCTACCTCATCTTGTTGCATCCATGGGGGAAATCAATTCCCTCTTTCCACATTTATGTCTATGATCATAGGGGCTAGTACATACAACTTTAATGCTTCCAATCTTCCCAAATTGTACACTATTGCTTATGATGAGTCTTTGTGTCTCTCCATCCATTGTTTGTGGTTGGTTATGATACTGAATGAGCTCCTAACACTACATATGTTACACATCTTTCACTCACACATTTGATCCTTATGTTTGCACTTACTTTTTCCACTTATTTTTTCAAAGCCCAATGTTCCATCATTATAGTTTCTCCTTTCTCTTTGACACACTCTTATTGTTTATACACTTCCTACTCATGTAGTTAGGATCTTGGATCTATAGGTTCTCCCTCACTATGTTGACATTGTTCTATGGTAGCTCTTGTGTTACCATCACTACCACACACTTGGGGGCATACTCTTTGTTACCTTTTGATGACACACTCTTGTTCTAGGTTCAAACATGACTGTTGAGGGCAACTTACCTACATGGACCTCACTTTGCACACATACACTTGGGGGGAAACCTTTCTCCCCTCTCCTAGTCATAGTATTTCATATTCTTTAATTCATTCAAATATTTAAAAATTCAAAATCATTAGCTTAGATCTTGATTGGATGTATCCTTGCTTGCTTATATTATTCTATGTTGCACATTACTTACCATGTTACTTTGATTCATAGTATGCTCTATCATTTTTCCATACACACATGCACATTCACATGGTACTTTTGAGGTGAATGTAAGATACTTACATAGTTATCACATGATGTATGATGTTTGACATTTTCTCTACTACAGTCCCACTAGGCTCTTGGGGCATCTACCTTTCCTATTTTATCTATATTCAAGTTCTATCATTACAATTTCTACTACTTTCATTCCTATTTTCATTTATATACATTGTGGCATACTATCAATTTTTCTAACATGCTAATGGGTGCTTCATGTGTAGCATTTATCTTGCAGGCTTACTTCCAACCATGGTTATCTGATTTTCTTGTATCTTGTCTATGTTTGTGTCTTGATTGTCATTGTTTGTGGGTATGCCCTATGCTTGATTGTGTGTTTTTTTATATATCCTTGAAGGATTTGAGTGTCTTGTGACATCCTGAGTGGTGTCCCATGTATTCAACCAACTACTCATTGTGTCTTTTTCCATGTTATTACATGTGTTTTGACTAGTTTTTATTACATCATGTCATGTTTGTTTGTGACTAACACTTTTTAGCCTTTTCCCATTGTTTTTGTGTGCCATGGTAGGTTACCATGTGTATTCCCTATTCCCCTTAGAGATTTCTATTTCATATGTGCACATCAGTTTCATCTTTCCTCATTTGGGCCACACTTACCTTGGTTCATCTCACACACCCCAAACAAGTGGGGGAAATCATCAGGTGATTATTTCACCTTCTCAGTAGTTTCCAAAACCAAACACAAATTGGTACACAAAAAATCAAAATAAACAAGAGCTAAAAAAAAGGTTCAAAATCAAAATTGGGCCAAAATCAAGTGTAGGATAGAAAAAGCACCCCAAATATATAGACATAGAATGGTGGGTGCTAGTGTCCCACCTAGGTGGTTTATCATGGGGAAGAAAAATAGGTACAATACATGATCAACAGGTTTCAATGACAAGTTTCTCCAAAATCTAGCAACATATACTCAATTATAGTTACTATCAAGTAACAATATGAACAAAATTAGTGGCAAAGTTACATACTTTGGGAAAGGGAACTAATTATCATGTTTTCTCAGGATCAAATAAGGAATGACACCTAGGGCATATGTAGGACAATGATATGCCTAGAATGATGTGTCATCCATGATCATTTATATTGGGTTTGTGACCATCTATAATGGCACTTATCCATGGGGAAACATTAATGGTTGGAGGGAAAATCCTACAACTCTCCCAATACTCTTCCCTTGGTGAAAATGCCTAAAATCCTCAATTTAGTGACAAGATGCTTAAATCCTCAGTTTGGTGATAGGACACCTAAATCCTCAGTATTATTCCAACCATCTCCAAGGAAACAAACATACAAGAACAATTATATCTCTTCTCTCATGACATTCAAGTGTATTTATCCTTGATTCACTTATTTTTCAATACACATTTCTATTTTCACATTTACTAAGTTAAAGTTCAATTTCATTTATCATGAGCATTGACTACACTTATCTTTTTTTTTGTAGTCCAACCTTACTCCAAAAAAGGAACACACAAAATGGAACAAGGAACAATATCAAGCACAAGATGCTCAAAAAAGGTAATATTCAAGGAACAAATGCAAACATCATTTCTACTACACACACAAGGTCACCCCTAGATCCTTATCCTCTTCTAGATTCCATGATACACATTCTACAATCTTTATTCACATGATATCAAGTACAATCCTCATTCACACACTTATTGGTTATAACTCCCTTCACTCTCTCACAAGGTACACTCTTCTTATCTACTTTATGCTACCAATATTCATTCACCAACATAAAGTGGGGGAAAATGTAGACACAAAATCACACACTTACTATTTACATCACACCTCTAAGTATGTCATTATATGCATGATTCCTAAGTAAGAAAACTAGACATTAACAACACTTTTTTGCTTTTACATTGCTTTATCCTTTTGATACTCTTATTATCATTTACTTTTCTCGAATGATTACTTTACTTTTGACATTGGAAAACATGTGACCTAAATTTTATTTTCATTATATCCTCCAAGCATCTCTAATAATACCTCCCATTAGGGACATAGGAGTGCCCTGGTGCATATTATCCCCTTTGGGTGTTTTGTCCTTTTCCCTCCTTTTTAATTTGAAATGCCACATCATTTTTTATCTTTTCTAAAACCTTTCTTATCACTTTGGGTTGGCCTTTTTAGTTATTAATGATGAAATTTAAATAAGGGAATCATATATATACATGAATTACTCACTATTATTATTAGGGTGGGATGATTGTGGCTATTACTTATTATCTACATTTGGGCAATGAGAAAATTCAAGGAATGCATTTGGGCTGCATTATTCATTGCATAGGAGGGGCTATTTTTGAATTCCATCTCACACATTCATATTGGGGGAAAAGTAGCTATAGCCCACTATCTTAGTGTGAATGAAATATGGGAAACCAAGGTTGGACACGATTTATTATATTTATATATATATATATATATCTATCTACACACACACACACAAAACACACTAGAACTACATAGAGTATGAAATGTAGTGAAATTATAAGTGATAATCACATTTGGATGGCCATCCAATCTAACACCACATAAGGCTTGCTAAGTCCATATCCAACATGTTCCACTCGGTTTCCAACCGAAGAATCATCCCGATCTCTGAATACAAGCTAAGTCACTCCTATTTCACTATTGCTTATACTTGCTTGTTTATTGCATGATAGATATTTCTTTTCTTGTTATATTCATTTGATCTCAGTTCTTTGATTAAGATTTAAATTTCTTTAAATCAATCCTAATCTAGGTTGGAAATCACAATACAAAGGACTATAAATTATCTATAATAGTTTTCATACTACACGTTTTTTTTTATTTCTACGTGTTTCAAGGTTTAACAATACTTTATATAAAGTTTATAACAATATCAAATAATACTGAGAACCATATAGATTTTTGATATCAAAAGCGTAAATGGAATATTATTTCATACACATATAATTACATAAATGAAGTCTTAATTCATTTAAAATGATATATTTACTTCTTACAATTAGCTCATAACATTTAATAGAGGTTCTCATCATAAAATTGTAACTCTAGATGTATAAATTATAACTATAGTCTTATGATATTATCTTATGTTTTGTTTTTAAGTCCAAATTATTTTGAAAAATTACCACTTCTTTATCAAGATAGAATTATTTATCCATGTCCCTATAAGTTAGGATAAATTATATGGTTTCACTTGGAACAATCATTTCTACAAAATTCAACACGTGACAATTATTGTTTTTCACTATAAGGATTAATCATTTTTCCCTTATTGTTTAATATACGACTTAACACAGAAAATCAATCATGTAACTATTGCTATATCATTTTATGTTAATTTTTTTATCCTTTCTCTATAAGGTCTAACATATGGCTTAGCAAGTAAAATCCTGTACAACAATCACTAATCCCTCTAGTTTGTATGATAAGTTAAAATTTTTCTCCTATATGGATTAGTAAGTAAATCCAATCATGCAAACAATTTTAATATTTCCCGTTTGTTTTGACAAGTTAACTATTTATCTTGAATAAAATCAAAATGATAAGTGAACCATTTTCATAAAGTGATAATGTGCCACTTGAATAAACTTAAAATGTAACATTTCACTCCTTGCCGTAGTGATAGTGCACAAAATTATCTTGTTTTCACAATGTTGGTGAGAAATTTTTTTAGTTGGAAAAATTGATGGATTTCTACCAATGCTTTGGGACTAGGTCCCTTTGCTTGAAGGGTACATCTTCATTTATTGTGTGTGAACAAAAATAAAATTTTGTGGTTGGCCTAGAGGCTGAGGATCCAACAAGAACACTCCACTGAACCTATTGAAAATTCTTGCAATTTATTGCAAGGGAGGAATTTTCTAGGTAGGTGGGAAAAGGGAGCGAAATTAGGAAGGAGGATTAATATCACGGTATAAACTCAAATTCATATCCGCAAAGATTAATCAGATCATTTCAACACACATATTTAGAAAGAATAACAACCTTATTACTAACACCAAGACAAGATAGAATTATGAACATAAAGTCTCATTAATTCCCTCATCAAGAAAAAAAGAAAATCCTTTCTTCTTTATTGAAATTCTCACAAAGTTGTATAAAGAGAGGAATGGAAGAACATATGAGAAGGAGAATGGAAGAAAATAGCTATCTCTTTTTCTTATCACAAGTAGTTATCTACTCTTGAACATACAAAATTGATAACCCTTAAGAATGGGAAGTCATTACAATTTATAGGCTTTAGAAAGACTCTTCACCTCCCCCCCACATGAATTTTCATTTTCCCTTTACAACATGTGACTTTTCATATTCCTAGGAATAGAATTAAGTCCCCTTTTATTAATTAAGGGTGACTTATTACAATGTTAACTATAGTCACATTTAAATGAATAGGAAAAAATAGGAAAAAGACAAAATGAAAAGTGAAACCCCAACAAAGAAATAGAACATGAAGGAGGAGGGGAAGGGGGAGAGAAGAGAGAGAGAGAAGAAGAGAGATAACTAGTTTGATGGAGATGCCACACTTACCAATTTTGCCTCACTCTCTGATGGATCCTTTCCAAGCTCAATTAGAAAAATTTCCACTCCTTGAACTCTTCTTATACCAAGGGCCACCACAGGTGTAACTTTCTCGCTTGAGGAATGCGAACACAACTCAAGGACTCAAGCCAACCATCTGAGATGTCATTGATGTTCTTTCTTTTAGCAAACCAAGACTGATGTTTCTTTGCAATGTTTGATATTGTGGCTCTATCTCAATGAGAGACTCTAGTGTATCCTCATTGAAATAAAATGGGTCCCCGACTTCTTTCTTGACATACTCCTCAAATGGATTCAACAATTCATCTACTAAGTTGTTCTCATCAATGATGGGAACTCCAAGTTTTTATATTTTGGTGTTGACATCATCTTACATCTTGGAGGCACATCCTCATTTGAATCCAACTCATCAATATCCCAATTCAAAATTTCATACCAAGAGACAAGAGTCCTCACCCATACATGTGACAAGTTCTCAGATGGAGAATCAAACACTTTCTTCTTACACCAACACCTGAGAATGAGCATTTCCCATTTCCACACAATGGATGTACTTGATCCCAATGTTCTTTTTTTTCTCCATTTCTTCCCTCATCATCCATAACTTTGTTGGAAGTCATGCACATGTACCTATACAATGAGATCATTTATGGAAGTAATACTTTCCCTTTCTCTATGATCTTGTTCACCCATTTGTCACTGGCTCATCCCTACATAAAGAAACCATACACCTTTTGAATGGACTCTAGATCAAAGCTACTAATGGGAGTAACTTATTTGATTGGGAGAGATGAAGAAGCATTCAGGTCCATGAAATGTTGCACGTATGAGGTGAGTGTTCACACATGGTCTTCCAACTGATCAATTTTATCTTTGTACTCTTGATTCCTCATGAGGAGGTAGTGGAAGACTCCTGAAATAGATGTGCATCTCCCTCATGAGTTGTTGGGCCTAGGGAAATGGTGCTCATCTCATAGTCATTCGGGGTCATTTCTTCAATGGGCTTGATTACCCTTGTCTTGACTACCTCCACATACTTGATTTCTTGAGGCACCACTGAAAAAGTGAGAGGATGCTTGAGCAAATTTTTCTTCTTCCCTTTGACCAATGATGATATGGCTGAGAAATCAAGGGACTTTCACTTACTAGACTATTCGAGCCTCCTTTGTGATCATTTATTTCATCCAAGGAACATTTCATTCATTTCAGGCTCGAATACTAACATGACTATTGTTTCTTACTCGGGGTGAGAGGTACATCTTGTGCAAGAGGAGCATGAGTGGTAGAAAAATGTGGGAAGCTCTTGGGATAATGAGGAACTGAATAGAGGACTAGATCTCTTTCCTCGAGCTCAATTTTTATCATGAGTTCATTTATTGTTCTAAACTTCTTGTGTAACCTCTTGTAGTAGGGGCTTCGATTTCCACTTCTTTGAATTTTGATCTTTGAACTCTCCGAATGAACTGAGCATAAATTCTTCTCCATGACCTTTGAAGAGAAGTGATGAGGATGCCTTGCCTTTGAAGAGTGGGGAAATTCCCTGATGTAATGGAGGTAGGCATCCTTCTTCTTTTTGAACCATTCCTTTGATCTCTTGATGACGACCTCGGTCCACTCACTTATATCTCTCGATTCATGGACACTCCATGTCACCTGTGGAAGGGTGAAGCCTTTACTGCTTGATATTCAGGATCATATAACTTTGTGCCATCATCTTAAATGATCTCCTCATACCAATTAAAATTGAATCTTTTCATTTTCTCGATGGTCATCTCGCATGTGGTCTCTTTCCTTGACATCAAAATCATCTATGTAATTCACCCAATAATCTTCAATCTACGGAACATGATATGACTTAGGAAGGTGAAAAGTGTCTAGATCACTTTGATGTCAAAGTCCACCCTTAGGGTATATGAATACAAGCTTAGGGGTGTGAAGGTAACTTCTAGTGTGTGAAAATCACCGACACTCTTGCAAGTGAATATTCCAAGGAGATGGGAAAAGAGACATTCTTCCTTTCTCGATTCTTGAGCTTACTCATGAACATGGGAAAGTTGTCTACATAGCTCGAACAATACAATCATGTCATTGAGATACCATGGTAGCCTTCATGAGAAAGATCAAAGCCGATACTTAGATGTAGGAGAAAGTGGAAAACTAAATGAAATATGACCCATAATTTTTGATCAAAGAATCCTCTTATGGTGATAACCTTGAGTGAGGATTTCCCTCTAGTGTTCTGATGGAAAACATTGTGAAGGCATCATTCACCCTCGTGAAATGCTGATTGTTGTCTCTCTTCAAGATTAAGTTGTGGATACCTTTCAAATGCCGAGCCTTTGGAGAAATATTTGTGCAAGTTTCAACCCTTTGAATGGTCTCGAGATCGCAAGAGCATATACTAAATATGAAGTCATCATGAAAACTCTTTGAGACCGATACCTAGAGAAAATGATGATGTAAGTTGTCACTGATGATTTTCCCCAATCAATTATCTCTTCTTTCCTTCAATGATAGTGAGCATGAATAAGGCCATCCAATCTTGAAATTATTTCATGGTTTCTTCTCCCATCACCCGACTAAGAAGGATGATCGCATCTAAGTATCCTTCATGAAATTCACTCCATGAGAGAGACTTTGGCATGCGGGAAGGATTTCTTCTTTCTTTAACCATGAACCTAGTGTGAGGCCTTGAAGGTAGGATTTGTTTTGGACCATTCACTTGCTGCAACATCTTTTGAGATGATGGCCATATTATTCCAGGTTGGGAATTTACATTGAGTGAGAGATGGATTTAGGAGTGAGAATTTCCAGGGATTAGTTATCATTTGCTCATATGGTTCGGTGTCTGGCTCATAGTGATGAGAGCATGCAAACACCAATTCTACACTTTACATTGACACTAGATGTCCACCTACTACATACAACCCACTCATGAAAACCTTGTTTCCACTAGCTCTCTAGGTCCACCAAGCATACGATCCTTTAGGTCTTCTAGATCCATGTGGGTGACATCACTATCCCCCACACCCGAGTATTCAGATGATGAGAGAGCCGAGACTGGGCTCAAGACCTGCAAATTTGAATTTCATGGTTGACGATGACACCCCTTTCTATACTTGGAATGAGGATTTACTATTTTTAGTAAATTTCCTTTTTCACCTTTTTCACTTTGACACCTTCTTTTTGCCTACCGTTGTTTTTCTCTGCACACTTGCCTTGAAGAAATCTGCCCTCTATGTGAGTTTACTATTTATAGTAAGTGACTCATATAGAGACTTAATATTTTTGGAAAGTGCCCTTCCACACCTTGAATTTTGATGAAACCACCTCCACTGGGATAGGTTTCTTCTCTCGATCTCACGTATAATTTTTCAACTCAATCCGATCACTATAATGATGGGAAATAAAAATTACAAAACTAGGGCATGAAAGTCTGGGTTTTTTCACCGTAAAAAATATGGTACATGATGTGAAATTTCTATCACTTGTGTTTGAAAGGCATCTTGAAATGATGAAGAATGTAAAAACCCCACCTCGATCCATGCACTAGTTTTGCAAGATATGAAATTTTTTCCTTCACGGGTTACTGAAGTCATTCTAGAAAAAATGTACCTGGAGCTTTTAAAATTTGTAAATTTTATGAAAATATTTTTATGTGATCATGGAAACATGGAGGGATGAATGCAAGAGGAAAAATGGAGGTGAAGGATTCTGGAAAACATTTTGCCAGAGTTTCACGTAGATTTGGAGCAAAATGGGGGAATGAAAAAATGGCTATCTCCTTGGTTTTATATGCCTTTGGTGGGGAATTTTTTTCCCCCTTTTCCCCTTATAAAGGGATGAAGGGGAAAAAAATTGCACCCTATCCCTAGGAGGACAAGTGGCGAGCATGCATGGCAGAGGAGAGAGGAAAGGGCTTATTTTCGCACCTGAGAGCCAATCTTGGTCATGTGAGGAACCAAATGGGAGCAAGGTGGGGGAAAATTTTTTGTCCCCCTTTTCCCCTTGGAAAGGGATGAAAGGGGACAAAAATTTCACCTCATCCCCATGGTGACAAGTGGCGGGCATGCATGGCATGGAGCGGGGCTAGAAAATTCCAAAAGGTGCTTACGAGCCTCCCAAGGTCATGTGGTGGTTCCATGAGGTCTAAGGGTGGGGGGAATTTTTATGTCCCCCTTTCCCCTTGGAAAGGAATTAAGGGGAAAAAAAGTGTGCCTCAACCTCATGCTATGCCACGTGGCACTAAAAAAATTTTGACTAAGGATGAAGCTTGTACCTTGGAAGGAGCTTGAAAATGACATTGTTGAAGCTCCCAGATAAATTTTGGGCACTTATTTATATGAATTTTAATAAAAAAGGAATTTTGAGAAGAATGGAATGGGTCTCAAGGTCTGATTCATCTTACAAACCTCTTAAAAATGGCCTTTTTATTAGGATCGTCAGTTGTGCCTGCCAAGAATGAGTTGTGGAAAGAAATGCATGAGTCTTGTGAAAATATGAAAATTCCACCATGTAGAGAATTGAATAATATTTCCATTGATATATTTTTTGACCTCCAACTCATTCCATATCTCCTAAATCATCTTACAAAGCTCAGGTGTTTTTTGCATAGTGCAAGCTCCTTTGACCTCAAAAACCCACTTTTTTGAACTTGCTCCTAAACCTCCAAAATATCTTCCTAAATATTCCTAAATCACTTAAAATTGTTATTAGATCATTAATACAAATCCTTGATGAATTTAGGACTTGAAATATTCTCTAAGAATATGCACTAGCCTTAGAAAGGCTAAAAATAGCCATTCCTAAGCTTGTTGAAAGATCCACCTTGAAAGACATTGTCTCAGAGAATATTGTGAGCTTATTTTTATTTTTTCAATACATGGGAAAGGTTAATACCACAGACATGAAAATTACATGGATGGGGATAGGCCTGACATAGGAGATACACTAGGGTAGAGTTGTCCTATTTTCAAGTTATATTTTGCTCTTACAAAACAAAGGACAACACAAAAAAACTGAATAAAACATGTAACATAAAGTGATACACACACATAAAAAAACTAAATCACAACAAGGGATTCTATAACCTCAACTTACAATTTAACATGATTTCTCATGTATTGAAACACACATGGAAAATATCTCTATCCGAACCCATATTTTGCATCTTTCTACCTCTCCCCGATGATACCCTTTCTTGAATTTGGAGAATATCTGCACACAAGTAGACAAGAATACCCAATGCATTATCCATTCCAATATAATCAAATCAACTAAAATGAACTATAATTATCACACACACAAATAGTAATCCCAAACTATAATATGAATCAAATCGTCATCTAATACTAATAAAATTAACAACAATAAATTTTTTACTCCCAAATCCTATCATAAATGATAACAAAATCAAATCAAAGTAGTATATCAAATAAAATAAATATATAAAATGTTGTACGATTGTGGCAACAACCACCAAATCATTTAAAAGTATAAAAACAATAATGTGTAATTACGAGATGTGACATATATAGACTAGGATAAAGGAACATATTATTTTTGTATTACATTTTATTATATTGAGCCTTGCCTTTATTCTCCACTTGGATTTGGCAACCCTACTTTAACTCTTTGGCATGTACTTGTCTCCTTATTTATGATTACAACCATGATTTAGATATTTCACATGAAATTTCTTATAATCGTTACTCTCACAACATATGACCTAGTAAAACCCCATCCCATATCCTAGAATTAGGATTTAGAATCCTACACCTTTGATAGAGTGTGGATTATCATCTTCTAGTTCCACGACTCATATATTATATAGTTAAAATCTTGGCTTGTGTGTAGGCCCTATAATGGTCTTCTACCTATATCCTAATCTATATTATTGAGAAGATAAAGAAGATAATCTATTGACCTTCTTAGCCCAACATACATTCTAGTGAACTTGACATGAATCTTACGCTACAATTTATTGAGTCATATTCACATTCATTCTTATCGGTTATCTCTATCTATTTTGTATCTCCTTCATATAGCCTATTTCCCCCATTTATATCCTAATATTCTTATCATAACTTATGACCATGTTGTAATTGCTTAAGATTTTTCTAGTGATCCTTAACACATTTAGATTCTATATGGGTTAATCCTTTCTCCATCCCATTCACATCATTAAGGAAAACATTGATGACCTAATTTTCAAAATCCCAAACATGTGCCAACTACTCAATGTAATATGGTATAAATCATCCCAATAAATCTTGAGATTATTGTTAAGAACTTGAACAGTAATGGGTAATAAACTACTACTAAGAAGGTGAATTGTATATTAGTTATTGAAACTAGAGATCATGCACGAAAAAAACCATTAAAATAATCAATAAATCCTCATTCAAATTGTTTTAATAATCTTGATGGTAATACCAAAAATCCTCCTCATAGTATTAGCAAAAATCCACCACTTGAAAAAAAAACTTGTGATTTTAAAGATATAGGATCAAATAGAACACACACAAACACTTACTAATAACAACATGGACCAAATGCACAACTAAAATTTGTAAATGGCATATCAACCTTAAAACATAATTATGGGACATAATAATAAATGTTCTATGATTCTAAATCATTTGGATGAATTTGATAACAAAATAACCCAACCTCCAATTCACAACAAGGTTTTACAAAATTTAAAAATTTAACCTCTTTCTCCTTACATATATTCCATGGTCATGATGGGAATCTCACCATATCTTTATTATGATGAGTCAACCAATCTTACTCTTAATCTTAAGGCCTTTGAAATCTCTACAAAGAGTGGATTCAAACCAATACCTATGGGTCTACCAAAATATTATCTAAAACTCAAATGGGTGAAGCATTAGAATGGTATAATTATATTCCTTCTCATCCGATCACTGAATTATGAGCCTTAGTTAATCCCTTAATGAAGTAATTCAAAAAATTAAACTTATTAAAAATGCCTTAATTTTTTTGGTAGTATGAAACAATCAACCCATGAATTTTTCAAATGATCTATACTTGGAAAATATCATCTTTACAATCCCATCACTAGCAGTTGGTGGTATTATCACCTCATCTTTATATTTTTCTCTGTTATAATTAATTGTTTACTATGAATCCTTGATCTTGAGACTGATATTTGAGCCTATATGCATGTCTATTTGATCTCCCTTATTTCCGGGAAACATTTTCACGTGTTTGTGAAAATTTTGCACTCATCTCCTCTACCCTAATTGTTGAATGTAAGTATGCTACCTTATCCTTATTAAAATTCATTGCACGAGTTAGAATCACTCAATCTTGAGTGGGTTCATACCTTAGAACATCTCTGTATGTATCAAGATTACATAAAATGTACATATAACAATAAAGTCCATGCACATGAGTTTTAAGTTAGTGATTTGGTCCTTAAAGAAAATCAAAAGAACACTAATGTTGAGATGACATTAAAAAAAAAATCAATCCAAATTGATTGGGCCCTTATATGGTCATTGAACGAATGTGCCTTTGTGTATATAATTTGGCCATGCTTAGAACGGAACTATCAAGAAACCTATGAATATCACATGCACTTATGACAATATTAAACTTGATATGCCTACATCACTTTTCTCTCAGTAAATAGATATGCAATAAAATTATAAAAAAATGATATAATAAAAAAATTAAAAAAATTCAAATATGTTCAAAATATAAAAATCAGGACTTGTTTATATAACATACATTGTTAACACTTTGCATTATACATGTTGTTTATCTTTTTGGTTTGATAGATAACATTTTTCTTCTTTACACACATGCATTCACAAGGTATATTGAGCATGATGCAGGACATACAAATCGATACATGATTATGGGAGATATTGTGGTTCCTTACATAATTTTTCTAGGGGCATCCCTCCACACAATCCAAGTGCTATTATTTCATTATAATACCTTTTCCACTTCCTTATCATGCTTAATTACATACATAGTGTATTTTTTATCTTTTGAGCTAACAAGACTAACACATGTGTCTTGTGTAGTTTTTGACAAATATTGTTTCACATGATTCTATATATCACTTGCTATGTCATTTCATCACATTATGATACTCTTGTTTTCTATACATGCTTGTTAGTTGTGTGTGTAGTTGTTTTCTACTCTGATTGTGGCCTAAAGGCCTTATTTATCATTTGAAACAATAGGTGTCCCATGTTTGTGGCATCATGCCTTCTTATATGACATTGCTTGATTGCAAGCTCAAGGGCCTTGATTTTCTTACAACACCATGGGTGTCACATGTTTGTAGGTACTAATCCTTTTGTGTGACACTGTTTACATTGCTATCTTTGCACTTATTTCTACTTACATATGCACTACTATTTCTATTGCTACTAGTTATCTTATTGAAATTGTTGCTACTATTATTCTTGTTACTATTGTTTCTCTTATTACGCGTCATGGTCTCCACCATACACATCATCTTTGTAGGAACAAGTTATTCTTGGTGGCCACCACATTATCCCTTCATGTGTTTTCTATGTAGATTATCAAACTTATTAGACATGGTTACACATTATTTTGAGCTACACACTCAAACTCTTTATCACACACACCTCAAAAAAGGGGTATTCATCCACATATATTCTACACCTATAATAGACATAGAAAGAATTATGAGCTTGAAAATAGGGAGGAACAAGATAAAAGTACTTAGAAATAAATCCCATACAAAAATTTAGAAAAGAAAGCATAAGGTTAAAAACATACGATAATCGGGACCGTACAAATGTTCTTGACCCATTTCTATGGTTTTCCCTGGTGTAGTTATTATAAATTTCTTAGTTATTTCATATTTTCACCTACGTGAGCATGTTTTTAGCATAATTTCAGAGTCAGATGATTCAGTTCAGATTAGTTTCAAGGGTCATGAATTATTTCATTCCTTATTCTCTAAAACACTTAGTTTTAGTTTCAGTTTCACAGATATTGAGGGCATGGATATCCTTTTTGGAGGCTACATTTCAAAACATTTCACCTTGATTAAATTTCTACTCATTTGTGCAACACATGGGGAGAGTATGGTTGAAAATTATTCTCTTTTATAATATGTGTCCTAATTTACAAAATTAAGCTTAGATCCATCTCGTAATGGTTTTTTCCATGGGGTCATGGAAGGTATCAAAGAGGCTAAGTTATTCATAGGAAATCCTTCCTCTTATCTTACACTTAAAGGGGAAGATACCATAGTTTCAATGACTTTAATACAAATATTATTCCTTCACTAGGTGCTTTGTCTTCTCATTCTTATTCTCTCCTTTGGAATTCATGTTTTGGGTTTTGTACACCCGATACTCTGGTATCTCCTCGACACAATTGGGGACTAATCACCCCAAATTCATTGAAAAGTTCAATAGTAAAATATCCAAGTAAAAGAAAATAATGGAAAAATATTCCCTCCATAAAACAAACATGTGTATTCCTTCCACATTTTTTATCTCTTTATTTCACTATTTATAATTTCAAGTTTCATTTACTTTACATATTTTCATTTGAGATAAATTTATGTCGGTCAAAGAAAATGCTAAGGGTTAGATTGGAAATGTGTAGGAAAGTGCACGTGCGGTGTTAAGGATGGTGAACATGAGGGCACACATAGATGGAAAAGGGGTTGTGTGTGGGATTACACATAATAGACAATAAGGTGAGGACTTATCCATTTTTTGAGGACATGCTAAAAATAGACTTGGAGTGCCGATCATGTAAAGAATAAAAACATGTTGACTTGATGATTAAGTAGATTCTATTTTGGGGAAAATAACATGCGATTGAAGGCTAAAGAACATCCATGAATTCAACTATTAATAGGATCAAAGTAGAATATTCTTAGAATATCTATTATTATATGTATTTAAAAGCATGCATGTATGGTACACATGACTATTTTTGGGCACACCTATTATTAGGAAGGTGCATTGGTGGTGAAGGGAAAGTACCTACCCCTATATATACCTTTATATGTCAACATTGTGGTAGTTTGTAATTATTAGTTCAAAGAGTTCTGATATAGTCATCTTGTTTTGGTCTAGGGTTTAATGATGGCACGTATGGTTCTAAACAACACTATCTTGACTAGTTTTGTGATATGTTTCCTTGTTATGTAATGAATTATGATTTCTAATGGATAAATGTGGTTTGATGATGATTTCTAATGGATCTAAGTATGGTAATTTAACTATGTAATTTATATTGATTATGGTTTACTTAGATTAAGTGATTTCCTTATTATATGTGTTTCTAATGGTGTGAATAATTGATTATGTATGAATGAATACTTGGTTAATTATCATGACAACCATGCATCCTAAAAACTTGACAAACAAACATAAAGGAGGACTTGGTAGGCTGCGACGCTTCGAGTAAGCATTATGTTCGACTAAATGAGGTGCCATCACACATATCACTCTTGTAAAATAAAAGGCTACATTTTGGTTATGTTTCCAGACCTCTTTTCAATTTTTCTGCCATGATGTTGCATGCAGATGGCATACCAAACTATCTCTGGAGAGTATTGAAAGATGGGTGGAAGATGAACAAGATAAATTTACACAGAGGTATAACACTGGACTTGGATTTAACACGCGCAAGTGGGTAGAAGATAATATTTACCATGAGTTATATGAGATTTTCTTCATCTTCCCTCTAGTAGAGTTTTATCAGTGGTTGAAAGTGTACACATCAAAAAACGCTTGGTATCCTAGACCAAGGATTTGGAATTAGGAAGATTATCATATGATTGTTGATGCAAATGAAGAATGGACTAGAGTTACAGATCATTGGTGGGATGGTGTGTTACAAAATTATATGTTAGAGTACATAATTACCATATATTTTTCTTGAGGAGGATGAGTTTAGGTTATTGCATGAGCCCATAGGATCATATTTGCGTGCTATCCTTTTAAGATATCAATATCTTCATGGTAGAACTAGGATTGGAAAGATTATCTATGGCTAGCTAAATCCCCACCGCATGTAAGTGCATGAGTAGGTATGGATAAGGATGACAACATATCTTGGGTGAAAGATAGGCGAGAGAAAGGAAATACGGCTCAAGTTTAATGAGGTGCGAGAGAGGGAAATTGAAGTGTCAATGGAGTTGAGGAGAATGATAGCTCACGAAGGTTTTTAAGCTCTCGTAGAAGATGAAGAGCCACATCATTAGGTCCTCCCAAATTTGTGCAAGTGAAGTAGAGAGTCTCCATCGACTTCGTATGCATACGCATCAAAGGAGAGGATGAGAACCATGGGTGCACATCATCGACTCAACCTGCTACCTTGCCATTGTGATTGGTGTTCTAGATCTAAAGGTAGTTGAAGGACATAATAGTGAAGGTAATCAAGAAGATATAGGTAGATATCATTTTATGTTGAATCGGAAGAACACCATACTAGTAACATGCCCATGGTAGCACAACCGTGAGCCAATGTTTGGGAGTATTCTTGTAGGATTATTTTTAGGAGCATAAAAAAATGAAGTATTGGTGCATAAAGCGTTGGAAGCACTTCTATAGGTGTTGTGACAATGCAGACAATGTGTGTCTAGTTCAATACTAAAATTGGGACATAAGGAAGTTCATCAAATGGACCATAAGCCATAGCAGGTAGTGTGGGATGATTAGGGAAACCACCACACAAAGGGAATCTAGGAGGATCTAGTTCTAGGTCTTACCCTACTCTAGGATAAGGCCCACTACCACAACAACCACCACAAACCAACCTCAATAGACACCACCTCAGGTTTATTTTGAGATGTCACTCCAATTTCTAGAGTATAGAGGTATAGAGGATGCAACAAAGCATGTGAATAAGTGTGAATTACTATGGCACGTGAAGGGAATTACAATTTCAGATAGGAAGGCATGACAATTTTCCACTATGCTTCAAAGGCGCGTACATAGCTAGTATAGGAAGTATGACCCACATTAGAATATGGTGGACTATAATGCTTTGTGCACTACATTTTGGATGAGTTTCACATCCCAAATTTTGAACAACAAAGTATTAGCATGCTCAAAGATATCAAGTAGGGTTTATCTGAAAGCATAAGGGAGTATGATGTGCACTTTAAGACTCTATTATCTAAATTTTCTTATGATATCCATCCAAGTCAGCATGCACAATGGTTCGTTGGAGGATTGCTAAATTTTTTCGATAGAGATTTATCTCATAAGACATATGTAGATACGTGTGATGATTTGGAAGAAACTATGCATGTTGAAGTAGTTGGTAGTGCTGATACTAGAGTGAGCCCATTTTTAGAGGCGTAAATAATCACTGGCTGGATAAGTAATTGGAGAATATCTTTGAAAATTCATCACATGAGATGCGTAGTGGTATATGTTGAGTTATGGAGTTATTCACATTAACATGCTTTTGTAAACTTGCAGATTACATATTAACCGACATTGGTCACCCAGGACCGGTATCAGTCAGTGAAAGTAGGAACCAATATCAGTTGGGGCAACGGCATTAGTTACTGTGCGGGTTTTTTTTTTTTTTTAACTCATGGATTTAAATATATATTTTTATTTAAAGATGATTTAAATATTGTAAAATCATAGCTGAGGTGCCCTAAATTTATATATGTATAAAGGCA
Organism: Taxus wallichiana var. yunnanensis; assembly: GCA_018340775.1. Taxonomy (NCBI): domain Eukaryota; kingdom Viridiplantae; phylum Streptophyta; class Pinopsida; order Cupressales; family Taxaceae; genus Taxus; species Taxus wallichiana. Next base: position 678,683,707 of record CM031234.1, on the reverse strand, counting down.
TGAGAATTACGGTTTAGAAGGTGGTGAATTGCAATTTTTGCATGTGAGTTTCCTTGGTGAGAAAGAAAGATTAGCTGAGAGGAGAAATCACTTTGTATATCCTATGAGGTGTTGGAAGACAGAATATCTTCATTGTATTTCCTCTAAAAAGAATTGAATAATAATATTGGCCATTTCTTGGTGGATGTAGCCCACACTGGGTGAACCATGTTAAATCTGGTGTTATTTTTCTCTTGTTTATTTTATCTTCTGGTTATGTTCTGTGTTTATTGCTTGTATGATTTATCTGATTTTGGATCATATAACACTATTATATGGTTTAACCCCAACAACTAGTATTAGAGCTTTGTTTGAGGGTTTGTGTGTTGACAAGATTTACTCATAGAGGGTTTTCTGATTGAGTGGGAGCTACAACAATGGCAGAAGATAACAATTATAGAGTGGAGAAATTTGACGACCATAATTATCAACTGTGGAAGATGCAGGTGGAAGATTATCTGTATCAGAAGGATCTATATTTACCGTTGGATGACAACCTAGTTTGATGACTGATGAAGAATGGAAGGTTCTTGACATAAAGGCTCTGGGATCTATAAGATTGAGCTTGGCAGCATCGGTAGCTTCAAATTTTACGGATGCAAAAACCATGGTAGAGTTGATGAAATATTTAGAAAAAATGTATGAAACTCCTAGTGCTTCTAATAAAGTTTATTTGATGAAGAAATTGTTTAATTCTAAGATGCAAGAAGGTGGATCTATATCAAACCATTTGAATGATTTACGGTCTATTGTAAATCAATTAAAATAGTTGATATTCCATTTGATGATGAAGTGAAAGCACTTTTATTCTTATGCTCTTTTCCAGATAGTTGGGATAACTTGGTTATGGATGTTAGTAATACAACATCTGCTACTAATTGTTTGAAGTTTGATGATGTGGTTAGTGTAATCCTCAATGAGGAAATACGTAGGAAAAGTATAGGAGAATCATCATCTAGAAATTCTTTGAATATGGAAAGTAGGGGAAGATCAAAGGAGAGATATTCTAAGAGCAAGAAGAATGGGAAATCAAAGTCAAGGAATGAAAGATCTAGATCCATACTCAGAGACTTAATTTTTGGAATTTTGGAAAGAGAGGACACATAAAGAAGGAGTGTTGGTCCAAGGAAAACAAAGAGAATATACTAGACAAAGGTAAAGAATAAAACATTGCAAGTGAAAGGGTAATGCAAGATGCCCTTATTCTCTCCTTGGATAATAAAGTAGAATCATGGGTTTTAGATTCTGGAGCTTCTTTCCATGCTACCCCTAACAAGGGTTATTTCAGAAATTATGTTTAGGGTGATTTTGGACATGTCTATTTAGGAGATGATGAACCATGCAATATTATTAGTAGAGGTGATGTTCATCTAAAATTACAGAATGGAAATACATGGGTATTGAAATATGTGAGGCATGTGCCAAGCCTCAAGATAAATCTAATCTCTACAGGAAACTAGGTGAATATGTATGCATGGTTACACTCAAATCCGATTCTTGGAAAGTTACCAAGGGATCCCTTGTTGTGGCAAGAGGAAAGAAGGTAGGAACATTGTATTTATCTACCTATGTTACTGATTCCTTTTCTATGCTATCTACTATAGATTCAAATACAATCATGTGGCATTATCGGCTAGGCCATATGAGTGAAAAATGAATGCAAATATTAAAGGAAAAGGGTAAGTTATCAGATTTGAAACATTTAGATCTTGATTTCTGTGAGCATTGCATATTTGGAAAGTAGAAGAGAGTGAAATTTCTCAAGGTTGGGGCAATAAAGAAGGAGCAGAAATTGGAGCTTGTACACTCAGATGTGTGGGGACCAGCCTAGGTAGCTTCTCTTGGAGGATCCCAATATTATGTGACTTTCATTGATGATGCCACAAGAAAGGTATGGGTTTATTGTATTAAACGTAAATCTAATGTTTTTGAGACTTTTAAAAGATGGAAAGCCCTTGTGGAAAATGAATCAAATTCAAAGTTAAAGTGCCTTAGATCTAACAATGGTGGTGAGTACTGCAACATGGCTTTCGATGATTATTGTTTAGTAAATGGAATATGAAGAGAAAGAATGGTTCTTATAACACCACATGAGAATGGTGTTTCATAAAGAATAAACATGAAAATCATGGAGTGTGCTAGAAGCATGAGGATATATGTTGGATTTCCTTTACAATTTTGGGTAGAAACAGTAGACATGATAATGTATTTAATCAACTGTTGGCCTTCAACAACACTGGATGGTGGAATACTAGAAGAATCTTCGTATGAAAAAGAGGTAGATATTTCTTTTCCTAGAGTATTTGGCTCAAATTTTTTTGTATGTTGATAAGGAAAATAGAAGAAGTTGGATGCTAAATATAAGAGATGTACTTTCATTGGTTATGGCTCTGGTGATTATAGATTCCATTTTTGAGATTTAGAAGATTATAAGATTATTAGGAGTCGTGATATTGATTAAAATGAAAAGAGATTATACAGGATCAGGTTTTGGTTCCTAAACATGAAGCAGTTGATGAGTTTGTGAAAGAAACTCAACTCTTAGATTTTAACAACATCATCCACAATAATCGATGTTGGTACTATAGGAACTAGTGACAATCAAAGCAACGATGTTAGAAAGTAGGTTTAGATTTAGAATAGAGACCTACGTAACCGGTGTCGGTACACTTGATACCGGTGTTGGTACACTTGATACCGGGGCCGTGAGACAACCAGCAACCAATAGATAGACATAGGAACCATGATCGGTTGAGGGTAATCGATGTCGGTCACTATATGAGATTGATACAAATGTGCAAAAGCATAGAAATATCCCCAGACACCACGATCTTAGTGAGAAGGTCACAAAGGGTAAATATACCTCTAAAAAGATTTAATCCTTCATTATATTATTTATTATTGACTGAAAATGGTGAACCCTTGTGTTTTAAGAAGCAATACAAGAAGATACCCACATGGAGTGGCAACATGGCATAGATGAGGAGATAAACTCCTTGGAAAAGAATCGAGACATGGATTTGGTTAAAATTTTAGTAGGTAAAAGATCACTTTGGAGAATAAATGGGTTTACATGATCAAGGATGAAGAGGGTAGAAAGAAAATATACAAGGCAAGACTTGTAGTAAAAGGATTTGCACAAAAATGAAGTATTGAATTTGATGAGATTTTTTCTCCTATAGTTAAGATGACTTCTATATGTATTGTTCTAAATTTGGTTGTAGTGAAAGATTTGCATTTGGAACACCCCATAATATTAATTTAATTTAGATAATGCCCACATTTATTATTTAAATATCTTACACACTTACACCTCACCTAGACACCTCATCAAGCCAACTCACCCTAAGACCTATTCTTAGTAAGTTGCCATAACTAACTAAGACTTACCCAAACCCTAAAAATCAATGCCTACATTCCCTCTAACCACATTCCCACATGCTTACAAGAAGCTTCCATCCTAATCCATGGGTTAATGACACGAGATCCCAAAAATCAAGGGGATCTCGCCTAGTTTAGTAAACCTAGAAATCCCACCTTGACCGACGCCGGTACTTACCCTAACCATCACCGGTTAAGCCGAACCACCATCGGTCACCTTTTAATCCCCAAAACAACCTTATTTTCGAGGTTGGAAAACATTGGGAATTTCCTTGAGAGATAACACATCTTTTTAGAGAACAAGTTTTCCATGAGAACACACATGCAAGGAAGGAGATCAAGCATTTTCTCTTACACAGCATCCAACATTCACCCAACAACCATCCAACACTCACCCAACACAGATTTGATCCAACCAAGAAAAAGGAATGCACATGCAGCCCATGCAGGAGCTTTCCAATGTTTGGTGATCCTCAACAACATTCAACCTCTTACCAGCACCTTCATCCATCACTCACAAGCACCCAAACTAGATTTCAAGTAAGTAGAATAATTTACTCCTCTGGTTCATTCATTTCATCATTATATTGTCATCCTTTGTTCTCTTAGCCACCCATTGACCTCCTTTAATACTCACCCCTCCATATACCCATTAAAACCTCACCAAACCCCATCCAAACAACCTAATACCTCATTCCGCCAACCAAGTCCTTTGTGCAATCACAAGGGAGACCCAAAGCTCATTCTGTGGCATTCTTAGTTTTCCACAAGAATCGCACCGCACTTCTCCCCAACCGCGCTCCCACCCTTAACTAGCGGCATCGGTCTCTATATTTACCAATAGAACCCAAAATAATAACCTACCCACCTATTCTCACATCACCCTTAATCACCTCGTGACTCGCCCGAGACCTCTCTCAGCTGACTTCCAGCAGAGACCAAACCAACTACTTGACCTTCGATCTTATTTTAACCTAGCCTATTAGATTAGATCTTTCTTATTGTGTTTTTAATGAGATACCTAAATCATTTCAATTACAATAGGATTTACTTCATTACCAACATTAAATTGTTTTAAATAAAGGATCGATGAAACCATCTAGAAGTATCACACTTCCCGGATCTAGCACACGCTAGGCAGTTCACTACACATATTGTTTAACTTTTTTTTGGTGGTCTTGTGTTCCATTTCAGGTAGTTCCTCCTAGCCAAAAGGAAGCTCTCACGATCAGCTGTGGATTCAGAAGTCATATATGCACAACAACCCAACAACCAACATTTCAATAGGTATTCCTCCTACGCCCATTACCCTATCTATTTTGTCAATATTTCAAAGAAACGTCTAAGAATCAGGTGAAACATTTTGGCACACCTGGTGGGACCCATTCGGGGTTCCTTGCATTTTATTCATTCCTAGGAAAAGTTGTGTGTTTGTTTCCCTTCTGAAAAGCATACACATTAATTTTCTTCCTTGGTAACCCTCTTTTTCTTTCTATTTTCTCTAAAAGAAACCTTTCTTTTGGTGTACTTAAAAAGAATCATTTCTTCTTGTTTTCTACATTTTAGTGAAAGAGCATCCCTCTTCCTATTCATCCATTTGTGTCATCAAACTTCATATTTCGATTTGGGCTTAAAATAAGTGCATTGCATTCTGATTTATCACATTAGCTCACATTAATTGAGGGCAACCTATACGCTGGAAGTCATTCCCAACTGATGGTTGACAAACAAATCATAGAAAGCACATCTCTCTCTCTCTCTCTCGAGTCTTGCCAATTACACAAATTCAAAACAAATACATATTCTTAAACAACATCTTTCCTAGGGAATGCTGTCAATGATCACACTGATATGAGGATTGGCAGGTACTCCCCAGCTCACTGCTCTATCGAGTCATACTTCAGAGCAAGCCCGCCCCACCATAACATACCCAAACCTCACCTTTTAGATCTCCTTCTTTGTAGGAAGCCATCCTCACCAAAAAAATCTATTTTATAGTTCATGAGTCAGTCCTTAAATAGCATAAGCTAAACAAACATAATAGAAAAGGCACTCTTAGGATCACATTTTTCTTAGTGTTTCTACTTGGCTTGCATTTTGAGGTGAGAGGTCACATTCTTCATTCTTCTTGTTTATCCTTGCATGCTCCTCATCATAGTTGGTGTATTCTGGCTTCATCTGAGTGTGCCTGACCATATTCTCATCATTCTCAAGAATTCTGGGTCTGATTCCACATCATATTTTAATTCACAACCATTTTTCTTTCATCATTGTTTCAATTTCACAAAGACTAAGTGTCGTCCAAGCGACCATCCATTGCGCTACCCCCACCACCATCATCGTTATACCCAACCAATGTCGGTTCACTATCATTTTGGTTAACCTACCCAAAAGGACATTTATTCACCTTCTTCAACTTTTCAGAGTCCCTGTCACTACTATCATTCCCATTGACCTTGTAAAACTCATCGGTTTGGCATACCTATCAAATTTGACCTTATACCTTGTTTTTGACTCACTGTCCATTTCCCATAGTGACCGGCATCATGGTTACCCCTAACCGGCGTCGTTTACCCCGACCGGCATCGGTTATCCTGTGCCACTTTCCAACCAACATTTGGTACCTAATCCACTTTTACCACTTGTTTCACCTATTCCTATTTTTTTTTCTGTGTCATTTACAGAGAAGCAGCCTAACCTGATCAATACTTGTTCACATGGTGCTGACCCAAGACAAGCAAGCACACTCATATTCCATGCCAATTGTCAACCACTCCCACCTAGTCCTTCACCACCTTCCATTTTATCACCCACCATGGATCCTATCCAACCTATCACTATCACTACTACCGAGATGAGGAGTTCACATGACTCCTTGACCAAAACCCTACCGCCTTGCAGTTTTATCTTTCCCACTCATCCACTCGAGATGCCTCGGGTCAGTTGATATACAACATGCCCATATCTATCCCCCCACTCTCACTCCCACTCCTGACATCAGCCCCATCTAGCTCCACGTTTCCCGCATCTACCTTACCCCCATATTCATTTCACAGCTAGGTCCTATACCCACTATGACTGCACATCTGCTACATCCGTCATTGCACCCCACATCCACCATACCTTCAACAACCACCCAAAACACAACCTCATCCACCCCTATTGTCTCGCATATACCCATAGCTACACTACCACCTCCTCGTGTGTGACCCCTACCTACCCCCTTTTCAGAATGTGGTCCTTTCCATTCCACAATCATTAGCCCCCATTTCCACTAGGGTTACCACGACCCTTCCACCTCCATATACATACTATCAACAGCCTCTGTTTCATCTATTATTCACTCTGGTACGTACCCCCTATTTCACTACCTCTTCTCAATCTACCTACACGGACAGCACCATATACTGAATGCCACCCCCATTACATGCCCAACACCAACCCTCTTACACTACTGCTACAGAGGCACCCAATCATCACAACCTACCAATGACCTAATCAAATTGATGATGGACAAGATGCAAACATTAGAGGCATCGGTTTCTGCTCCCACAATACTCTCACCTATGATGAAATTTGTAATGAGCCCATCCACCCATCCATTCCTATTCATCCATATCCCATGCATTGGGAGATGCCTAAATTCAACCACTTTCAATAGCAAGGAAGACCCACAACAACATTTGTGGTCATTCAAACATGGGTGCTACCTAATCGCTCACGATGATGCTTTACTCTTAAGGACCTTTCCCATGTCTCTGACTGGACCTACGTTAGATTGGTATAGTGGGTTACCTAGACACTCTATATTTTCATTTAATCAGGTAGCCCAAGCCTTCTTGGATCACTTCTCCATCAATATCATCAAGAAGGTTACCATGACTGACCTATACTCCACGCATCAGTATGAGGATGAATCTATCATAGATTTTTTTCACTCACTGGCGTAGCCTGATCAATCAACTCACCTTCCAACTACCACAAATAGAACTCATCGAGCTCTTCACACGGGCTTGTGCTAGACATATCTCACCAACCCTATAGGTTCAAACTTTCCAAACATTTGATGAAGCATTCACCATGGCACGAAAGTTAGAGATTCGGCCATCGAAGAGAAGAAAATCCAATTACGCAATAAGAATTTGGCATTCAAGTCGAATGATACCTCTTCTTCTTCCAAACCACAGAACAATTATTCAAAGGCCAAGGGCACCGCTAACGTAGTGGTACTCAAAGCCGGCCCAACTCATCCATCAAATCAAGCTACCCCCTCATCTAATCTCTCACCCATCCAGACTTTTCAATTCAGATGAGAACAATGGAAATACACCCCAATTGGGGAGCCTTACTCTTCTATCTTAGAAAATCTCATCAAAGTTGGGGCCATCACCCTTCCACCTATAAAACCACACACTAGTTTTGACCCTACTCGCCCCATGCCCGCATGGTATAAAGAACATGACTTCTATAACTATCATCGAGTAAAGGGTCATAGTGATGGAAATTGCATCACTTTCAAAAATATTGTCCAAGAAATGCTCGAGAAAGGTGAGTTAACCATGGATAATCCTAACGCACCTGCCAATCAAAACCTACATATCTTCAAGAAACCCTTTCCCAATCATGCCCCTTCATCTGATCAAACCGGTGAGACCTCAACTCATGATAGCCATACCCGCGAGGTCCATGCTATTTTTAGTGATGCACCTGTTGCTTCCCAATTACCCCATATTCCTTCCATAGAGGAGATTCTAGCCCAAAATCCTCCTTCTACATTGAACCTACCTCACCTATTCCTCCACCCATAGAGGAACACCTTTCACCTCCTTCCTCACCCATGGAGGAGCCTTTCACTAATATCGAGACCATTTCACCTTTGGCTTCTCCACCTAGAGAACCGACACCCACAATACTTCTTCACTCCATGGAGGATACTTGTTTACCTCCTCCACCCACAGAGGAGCACCCATCATCTCCTCCACCTACAAAGGAGCACCCATCATCTCCTCCACCTATCTCATCTCCTCCACCTATCATCTCCTCCACCTATCAATAATAGAGATACCTTTTCCTCTAGGTGAGCATTCTCCATCAGCTACCCAAGATCCTGCAGACCTACTTTCGGCTCTCTTACCCACGGAAGCTGAAGCTAATGAATTTCCCATCTCTAAGACACATTTTATGGGAATAGCCATTGGTCCTCATCAACATCACCTACAGACGTGTCATTCTCACATTTTGGCCGATCACCTAGATTATGTGGACAGAGCCTTATTGTGGGGGCATCTTCTGCTTCTTCTGTTTCAACACAAATGCAGATGTCACTTGCTGATACTTCCACTATCTACCCAAAAATATTTCAACCAATCAAACCAAACACAACCACCTCTATCACAACTTCTTCCATAACACCCATCATAACTCAACACATACCCTTACCCATAACCCAACCTACATCTAAATCCAAACCCACACCTACATCATCTTCCTCGACTAAACCTATCACTACCTTAGGGGTCACCCCAACCACCAACCTTACTCATCCACCTATCAAACTAGATTTAGCTACATCCTCCAAAGTCAACACCACACCTACTCCACACCCAAACAGAAGAACCAAACCCATAGAACTCATACCCCAGCTACACCAATCACACCTGCACACCCCATCCGTCCATCTTAGGACCTCAACTTCCCAACATGGTTAAGAAAACTTCCACCCATCAATAAACCAAAAACACAACAGCCCACTCCTTCCTCACAAACCTCTAACCTACCCAAGCACCCGACACGACTTACACCTACACCTACAACATCTTTACCACCCATACCTCCAATAACCTCAAAGAACTTCTTCATTACCCACTACACTTCAATCTCTGTCTCTCACACCCCCGCTCGACCCACATCATCTACCTTCACAGCACCTCCATTATCCCCATGGGTAACTCACCCTCTTCCCCCATCTACTTTTCCTCTAGATCTCATACACCCATATCACCTTTACCCAAGAAGGTGCAACCCAAAAACAAAAAATCCACAACCCTCCAATAAGGTAGTCAAAGCAACCATACACCCTCCTACCCATTCATCTACCATACCCCTACCCAAACAAACATGACCAACACCCAAGACTACTCCAACACCCAAAACCATGGCTCAACCCACTCCCCCTCCTACAAGGACCGTTCCTCAACAATCAGCCATACCTACACCCAAACCCACTTTCACTTCCCATTGCGATCCACTAGCGGGGTCCTATGCCAAAATATTAACCAACCTCCTTGAGACTTCTGTTATCACATTACCACCACTCAAACCTTACGACCCCCTCAAACCCAAGCCAAAAGGGTTTGATGACACTAAAATTTGTGCCTACCATCATGTGTCAGGGCACGATGTGGAGAACTGACAAGGCTTTAAAAACCATCCTTATCCAGTTGTGTCCTCCGGAAGCCAACTTTGACGATGACGACCTTCTCGATGAGGACCCTACTTCACCGACACCCATTCCCATAGTCCTTCCTTCACTTCCCCACTCAACAACCATGACCTCCACCACCACAACTCCTAGAACCACCTCCAAGATTTGAAATTAACATGGTTCACATCAGAGAACTTGCCACACCATCACCCAAATGTCATTGCACCACTCACCTCACAAGGTTTTTCTCCTCCGGTAGGTTTTTTTCCATCATGTCATTATACCACTCACCCTACACCTTCTCCATTTTCCAACTCCCCTCAGATCAACATGATCCACATTACTACCCATGCTCAGAAGGATAAAGGTAAGGAAAAGGCAAACTGACCCACCAACCAATCCTATACCCAACATACCATCTACACCCACACCTAAGATTACTATCCATGGACCCACATACCCTATTTCTAATGGGGTCACACATCGCACCATGCTCAAACAATTACACCAATCTCCCCTCAAAATGTCCCTATATGACCTCATCCAAACCTCGGAATCCCATCATCAAGCTCTCATGGAGGTTCTTCAATCTATTGAGGTTTTACCCAATGACCCTACACCCGTAGCCTCCATTATCACACCCCATCATGTAGCCTCTCTCACCAAATTACCACCTTTATCCACACCTCACCCTACTCACCAAATAGCCTCCCTTAGCTTCTCAGAGGAAGAGATCACACCACACCAAACAGATGACCCAGTCCAACCCTCTCTTCATCTCTCTATCCACATCGATGATATACATGTATGATGTGTAATGATTGATGGGGGTGCTAGCATTAACATCATTTCATCCCATGCATTCACTCAAATGCGCATACCCGATAATTACATGCATAAACATCCTATCATGTTGCATTCATTCAATGACGCTATCACCTCTACACTAGGCACCATCATCCTCCACATTCACATGGGCCCCACATATCCCAAGCTTATTTTACATGTCTTGAGGGGGGGGAATTTCAATATAACTTGTTGCTTGGCAGACCCTAGATTCATGTCATGGGTTACATTCCTTCCACTTTGCATCATTGTGTAAAGTTTGAACATGAAGGACACACCTATACCATTCCAGCTGATCCATCACCTTTTAAAACATGCAACATGCTTTACCAACCTAATGATGTGCTTATACCCATTAAGGCATCTACCTCCACGACCCCTACCACTTCACCTACACCTCCACTTACCAGTACAGTCACCACCTCCACCACACATGCCTCTTCCACTCCTACCACCACCACAACCTCCACGGCCAACCCATCAGTCTCCCAATCCATTAACTCCACCTCCACATCGACCTCTGACACATCATCTATTCCCACTACCCACATACCAACCACCGATCCCTTGGAAGGTGTTTTTCAATGCCTCACTCTGGGGAATACCACCTATATAGTGTCAACACATTCCTTACTCCACAAGAGTATGGAAGTCTTCACCAACACCCTCACTATGATCACCACATAGGAGAATGCCTCCTTTATGGTCCTCCTCATCTTCATACTAGTCTCACCTATGGGGGACTTGATACTACCACTTACACACCCAAACCACCATCACAAACCCACCCATTTTCCACTGACTTCCAGTCTCTCACCAATCACCATTTTTCCCACACCTTCCTGCACCGATGTGCATGGAAGGGTTTTGGTTTTGGATTTTATGAGCAAGGCCACCATACCATTATTCCATGTACCACCCGACAAACATAATGACCATAGTGGTATCAGTTTTCTTGAACCACCTACCAAACAGCCCGCATTGAACTCATCAAGGACATCAACCCTTCTCCACCTTCTTCACCCACTCCACCTTCATCACCACCTTCACCGATGGAGTTGATGGATCCTGAATCTATCCCTCCTAACTTTTTTTTTTTTCATAAACACCATTTCCTTGGGGCCTTTGACTTATCAACGTGAGGGTGAGGCTCCTTCCTCTCTTCCCTTCCTGTATCCTAAAATGATCGATGATGATACACCTTCAATTAACATCATTCAATGTCAAGATGATGAATCTATACTCACCTACCTTGGTGTAGAAGACTCATATATTCATCGGTCATTACCCTCTGAGATGCAAACCATGTTGAATGAATCAACTATCAAATCAACATTCATACTCAGATGACCCGCACATCCTAAAGATCGGCCAATCTTTAGATGTTGCTGAACAGAAGCCATCACTTTCTTTTCTCAAAGATCATAACCATGCTTTTTCTTGGTCTTATGCAGACATGCCCGTATTGACCCCACCATAGTGGTCCACAATATCATAACCATTCCCGATGCCAAACCCATCAAACAAAAGCTGAGGAAAATGCACCCTCACATTTCCCTTCTCATCAAAGAAGAACTTCAACCTTCTTTTTCATTTCCTTCATATTACCCATTGATTATCCTCATTGGATTTCTAACATTGTCCCTATCACTAAGGTGATAGGGGGACTCCACATTTGCATGGATTTCCATGACCTCAACCTAGCCTACCCAAAAGATGACTTCCCTTACCCGTATTGACCAACTAGTTGACCTTACCACTGGTCACGAGATGCTATCACTCATGGATGGCTTCTCGGTTATAACCAAATCCTACTTGCCCCAGAGGATCAACATAAAACCACATTCATCACCCCTTGGGGACCTTCTACTACCGAGTCATGCCTTTTGGCCTTAAAAATGCTGGTGCCACATATCAATGGGCTATGACTTACATCTTCCATGATATCATGCATCGTATATTGGAAGATTACGTGGATGATCTCCTGGCCAAATCTAAATGCCGCTCCGAGCACCTTTCCATCCTCAAAACCATTTTTGACCATCTCATTAAATATTGTGTTCACCTTCAGCCTAAGAAGTGCATCTTCACGGTCCTCTCAGAAAACTCCTGGGCTTTATCATTTCCCTACGTGGTATAGAAGTTGACCCTACTAAAGTCAAGGCCATTCTCAAATGCCTCCACCTACTAACCTTAGACAACTCCATAGCCTGCAAGGTAAGTTGTAGTCTATTCACCATTTCATTTCACAATTATCTGATCGGTGTCAACCATTTCATCATCTACTCAAGAAGGATGTCTCCTTTAAATGGGATGATGACTACCACAAAGCTTTTGAGGCCTTAAAACAATACCTTCTCCAACCACCCGTACTCATTCCACCTAAAGATGATCAACCTTCTACCTATACATCTCAGCTACCGATCACTCCTTGGGAGCCATGCTCACTCATCATGATGAACAACACAGGGAGCAGGTGTTTATTACATAAGCCATACTCTTTTGGACTATGAAACCCGATACACCCATCCCAAAAAAAAATTCTTAGCCTTAGTTTTCATTGCCACCAAACTCCGCCATTACCTACTCAACCACAAAACCTATGTTGTGACCAACACCGACCCCCTTACACTTCATGTATGCCAAACCTTATCAAAATCAGCATGCCACATGATGGCTTATGCTTTTAGCTGACCTCGACCTCAAATTCATTCATCAAAATTCCATCAAGGGCCAAGCTATCACCACCAATTGGCCGACGCACCTATTACTACGGGATCAACCCTCTAATTTTGACTTTCCAGATGAGTCAATTGCTACCCTTTCCTTGATGAACCCACTTACCAAATGACACTCTTCTTCGATGGTTCCAAGTGTCAACATGGGGGTGGGGCTGGTATTATCCTCATTCCACTTGATGGTGAACCCATGCCTTTGTCTTTCAAACTAGATTTTGATTGTACAAACAACATTTCCAATACGAAGCACTCGTATTAGGTCTCCAAGCCACCTATGCCCTAGATGTCAAATCAATCAACATCTTTGGTGATTCTCAATTGGTCATAAACCAAGTCAATGGTATATACCAATGTCATAATGAGATACTTCAAAAGTATAAACATCATGTAGACATACTTTTGACCACCTTTGACCATTACGCCCTTCAAACCATCCCTCGTTCAACCAACAAATTTACAGACACCATGGCCTGCTTGGCTTCTCAAATACCCGCTTCACCCACCGATTCTAAAATATTTGTCACCATACAATGACTCCAATCACCCTCTTATTTACCTCACAATGTTTACTCTATTGAACCATCACCCCCGACCCGAGTGACCTTTGGTATAAACAATACTCTGACTATCTTTCTCTCTCCATCTTACCCCCTGATCTCACCCATAATGGACAACGCACCTTCCTTAAAAAGGTCTCTCATTATGTCATCATGGGGGCCTCCTCTATAAGTGTGGCTTTGATGGTATTCTCTTACGATGCCTCACAAGTTCTGAAATTCCTTATACCATTAAGGAAGTTCATGATGGCATATGTGGAGGTCACTTCAGTGGCCTTGCTGTTGCTAAGTGTATTTCTTTCTAGGCTATTACTAGCCGACCCTTAACTATGATTGTTGTGACTATGTCAAACATTGTGTAAAATGCCAACAACATGCCAACCTTCATCATACACCCAATCATGCCTTACAGGTCACCCGTGACCTTTGGCCCTTCTCTCAATGGGGTTTAGATCTTGTCGAGAGAGATTAACCCCCATTCTTCCCAACGACATCAATGGATCATCACCGCTACCAAATACTACACAAAATGGGTGGAAGCCATACCACTCATCTCCACGAAAGCCGAGAAAATATGTGAGTTCATCAATCATCACATCATTTTTCACTTTGGTGTTCCTCATCACCTCATCACTGACAATGGAAAACAATTCAAAAACAAAACCCGCAAAAACTTTGTGATGCCTTCGCATTCAACTAAGTTTCTCATCACCTTATTACCCACAAACCAATGGCCAAGCCAATCCACTAACAAAACCCTAAACAAAATTCTCATGAAAGTGGTTAACGATACCGGAAGGATTGGCATACACACATTCCTTTTTCCCTATGGGCATACCGCACTAGTATTCACACTTCCACTACCGCCACACCATTTTCTCTGGTCTACGGTATAGAGGTTGTTCTACCTCTCGAAGTCCAGATTCCCTCACTCCACATTTCTCTCCATGACATGCTCAATGATGATGAATTTCATCAGACCATTTAGCACAACTTGAGTTATTAGATGAACGTCATCTTAACGCTCTTGATCACCTTCAAGTTTACCAAAAATGTATCAAACGTGCCTACGAAAAAATGTCCATGAACGAACCTTCCAAGTCGGTGACCTTGTCCTAAAGAAAATCAACATGTAACCAAAGCAGAAAAAAGTAAACGGGGAAAATTTTCTCCTAATTGGCTTGGACCATACATCGTGACTCATACTTATGGATCAGTGCTTATCATTTATCTTCACTCGATGGTAAACCCAAACCTAACCCCTTAATGCCTTGCATCTTCAACCATTCTATTGTTGACTTTTAGTCCTACCTCACCTTTTTCCTCTTTCCATGCTCATCCCTTGAGCACTATCCACTTCATACACCTCACCAATGATTAAACAAGAATCATGTGAGTACCCATCACTTGTTATCTTCTCTTGAATATGTGTACCATGGCACACATAACATGATTCTCATGGATACTTTTCATCTACCTTTAGATGAGATCCCATGGTCATTTCACCCTACTTTTTAAACAAGAATCCTATTCTTCACCTTGGTCTTGTCCATGACTTCAAAGCCCCACATGGGACCCAACTCCTTGAGTCAAACTTCTAACAAAAAGATGACTCCCTCAAAAGGACATCTTCCTCTCAACAATCGCTATTGTAAATAGACTCCCTCCTCAAGGACAACTATGTAAAGCTAAAAAAAAAAAAAAAAAAAAAAAAAAAAAAGAGAGAATTTGAAGCTTCCCACATCGATCAACTTCACGAAGACCTCAAGGAGTTAAATTCCTCATCCCATATAGACTTCCCACATCGATCAGTCTATCTCAAATACAAGTCAAAATAAAGAACTTTTTAGTCATGGACTTGCCCATTGTGACCTCGGATCTCTTTCCCAAAGAGCATGCCACCTCATACCATATAAAAATTAACCACCTTTCACCCTTTCTCACCATTCCCACTCCCATTTCCTACCACCTCAAGGGACCTCTTGAAACCAAGACATTTGGTGATCATGTGACTACTTTTCACCTTAGAACAATCAATCATGCAATGTCTTTAGGGTCTTACATTCATCACCTCCTCCAAGGTATGATCTACTCAGTATGATCCTAACCAATCAGGTGGCTTTATTGCCTCCTCTTATCTTTTAAATGTCTTTATTTACGTTTTGATTACCTTATACAGATTTGGTCCTCGACACTTACCTTTGGGGTAATCTTCTTCTTTTTCCACAATCAACATCACCTATACCACTTTTCCTATAACCCACCCACACCTAATAGACCTAAAACCCACAACATGCCTAAAACCTACTAACTCATTTTCATACCTCATCATATTCTTCCCTAGCTTATGGGAGAACTACATCGGCCTGAGGTCCCTTTTCACCGGGACTATGTAGGCAAGCACTCCGGGCATGGGGCCCTTGGAGGTTAGCTCAGCCACTCTCTACCCTAACCAATCCATCTTTCATCTTCCTAAAATACATTCTACCCCACTTAGTTTTCTTTTTATATCAAAAATTGAAATTAAACCACATACATAACAAGTTGCTTAACATTTTAATCATCATCACAACATACATTTATTATGACTACCATTTCTCTACCATCATCATGCATATATTATAACACATCTCACACATGACCCATATTATCATTCATTACACAAAATAATGAATCACAACTTCAACTACTTTAAAAATCAACCATAAACCAACCTCGACTCACCATGCCTAAACCAACCTAACTCAACCATGCCTAAACCAACCTGACTCACCATGCCTAAACCAACCTCGACTCCAACCATGCCTAAACCAACCTCGACTCAACCATGCCTAAACCCTTGACTCCACCATGCCTAAACCAACCTCGACTCACCATGCCTAAACCAACTTGACTCCCATGCCTAAACCTCGACTCAATCCATGCCTAAACAACCCGACTCCATGCCTACCATGCCTAAGACCTGACTCGATCCATGCCTAAACCAACCTGACTCCATCATGCCTAACTCACCTAATTTCCATCCATATCACAACAACAAATCAAAAATCTCATCAAAACACCAACAAATCAAGCATCTCATGTATCTCATCATATAAATAAATATGTGTCTCAATACAATGTACACAGGATATCCAATCATGTCCATCATCTCAAAATTGTCATCACACGCAGGCCGATACTCAATACAAAATGTCATCGGCACGTAGGCCGGTATCATATACACTAAAACAATAAACCAATACAAAATCTCTTCGCACGCAGCCGGTATATGCTCAAAATATACAAAAAATCTCATACATCCTCACTATCTTTGGCACGCAGCCGGTATATATCAAAAATGACTATAATACATCAAAAATCAGGAGCCATATATCGCATCTCGGTGCATATCCTCCATATCTCATGTCACATCCTATCTATGTCCTCCTCCTCACTCCTCTCTAACTCTCCCCCCCATCAGGGCTCGGGTCCCCTACTGCACCTCACCCGAGCTGGTCTCCATGAGCTGGTGGCCTCTCCATGATCTGGCCTCGAGCTCGATGGCCCCCTGTGCTCTCTACACTGTGAGTGTGAGATCTAGTCCTCTCACTCAAGGCCTGCTATGTGCTCGATACTCTCCATAGGATAGAAATCTATCCCACCACCATCAACTAGTCCTAGTAGTATCTAGCCTCACCTAGGGCATCCCATAACCTAGATATAGGCATGGTCTGTGGTGGTCCCATAGGCCTCGCCCCTATACCTATCCTCCTCAGACCCTCCCCCTCCTCTTCCTATGAACCGGGACCCTCCCCCAGGTGGCTCGTGGTGGTGCCCTCTACCCCTGTGCCTGTATATCTGGGCCTATAAGGCCCCAATCTATGCCTGAGCTATGGCCAACTAGCCCTGTAACCCTATCACCTATGCCTATAAGGCCGCCACCCGACCATCATCCTCATCTCCATCTCCATCCCCACCCCCTAGCCATCTCGGGCTCTGACAGATCGCCACCATACATGTAGCTCCTACTCTCTCCTCTCGAGCTCACAAGTTATGTGTCTGCACCATACCCAACTGGGTAATCAGAGTAGCCACCTACCCCTGTAGGGCATCTCTCTGCACCGTGATGGTGGCTAGATCCGCTGCCCTCGGCCTGGGGTGGTATGGCTCATAAATGAGCCACCCACCACTATCTATACCTATCTGTGACCCCGACATCATCATCCACCGGTCCACTACCTGCTCCTCCTACCCTGTGGGCACTATCGGCTGTGGTAGAGGTAAGGGCCTCTCCACATCATCTCTCCTATACTATGGGAAGGGCGAGGTACATCCTGTAATAGCCCAAACTACCACCTAACTCATCAACCGGGATCATCTCATGCTCCCCAACACGGTGACCCTGTATCCATCTCAATAGCTGAGCTCAGCTAGCTCCTCATGCATATGCCTATATGAGGGGAATCCCACATATGGCCTCCATATGATGTCCACTCCAAAACCCCTCCAATAAATGCCGAAAATAGGCCACATCATGTGTGGGCCTGTCTGATCTCACTCTCCAATAGTAGGCACCCATCACCTATACCCCACCCACACCAATCTCAATGGAAATGCATCGCTCTGGGGCATCCCTACTGGCCACACACAAACTATGTGCTCATAAGCCCAACAATGAAGTATAAATGTACAACATAGTTGAACCTACGCACAACCATCCATATGCCCATAACTCCCTATATAACTACACCAAGAATGCTAGCACCTAGGAAAAGTGGGTCTGGTCCATCATCATGTCATGTAATACCCCATCAATGATCGGGGAAATCTACCACCCTCTATCTGGCAAAGTGCAAAGTAGCACACTACCTCCATCAATAGAACTACTAGCCTCATCTCCTCTAGATGGGCTAGGTACATCTCTCCATAGTGAATGCTGGCACTATGGAATGTCACTCTGGCCATCCCCTCTCCAAACACCATCAACATCAACTCCTCTGAGGCCTCGAGGAGATAGAGTAGACCTACATACCCAATATGGGTAGCCATAGAATCCTGAACACATGTCCTCCAGGGTGACAAGTGATCTCACCCATCGGTAGGTGGAACGTGTTGGTCATGGAATCCCATCTATCGATGATGAGCGACCATCCATCAAACTAGGCTGCTGACTACATGCCGATAATGTCGACCCCACTCAAGCCCACCACCTCCACATGTCATAGCTCCTCAGGGGTCACTGCGCCACGCACTATCATGAGCAGGGGTGGAACCCTATCCCACATACATAGCTGATCTCTCCCCTACATCCAATACAAACAACACATTAATCTACATTTATCACACCCATACTTTCCCCTATCATTTTCCAACACCCTATTTTACCCCTACCCATCTCAATCACCCAACCTGTGGCACTTTTTTGCCCCTTGTCCCCCAAAAACCCAACCGGTGCCGGTTCTCTCTAACCGACCCCAGTCACCCCTTAACCGCATCGGTCACCTATTTCATGACCGATACCGGTTACACCCTACCGACCACCAAACCCGACCGAACGACTGACACGGCACACGTCACGTGAAAAACCCGTGACCCCCAAACCCCCTTTTCAAAAACAAACCACCCTGACCCTTTTACCCACCTAAACTCACCTACACCTCCCCTTACACCTCATCCCCTCCCCCTCTCCCACTTATCTCTCTCCCCATTCCTATTTTACCCACTTTACCCTCCCATTTCCAAATTTTTATTTTTTTTTTCCCCCACCCAAAACAAAAACCAAAAAACCAATTTGCAAATCATCTAATCTATCTAACCAAATACAACTAGAGTTGATGCTTACCTCATCATGTTGCCATCATCGTGGTGGCACATCTGCCACTACACCGGTGGCCCACCCGATCCCTCTCCGGCCTCTGCCATCACCAAATCTCCACCCGCATCTCCAACCAATCAAATCACACACACCGATCCTGTGGACCCACCTCTCACCAACCAATCACCCACCGTCAAACACCACCAACTCAACACTCCATTCCATCTAGACACTTTTCCCTTTTTTTCTCTCTTTTTTTTTTTTCTCAATTCTATATGACAAATGAATAACAAAAACATGGATTTTTTTTTTTTTATAACAAACCCGACCTAACCGACACCGGTTTACCCTTCACCGGCATCGGTCACATGCCCTACCTTACCATGTGTTGGGTTTGCACTATACCGCCTCTGCTACCCTCGACCGCATCGGTCACCCTCTCTTGCACAAAACCCAACATTTTACCCTATTACCCCACCTATCCCTCCTTTTTTTTCCACACCTACCCTTTACCCTGACCATTTACCTCACCCAACCATTTACCCCAACTCCGACCTTTACCTCACCCTCCTCACCCCTCATCATTTTACTACCTACCTTTTTCCTCCTTTGGGGACTCATTATTTTACCCATACCTTGCCTTACCCATGCCGTGACCTAGATATTTGGACCTGGACCATCGCTAGTGACCTTTGACCTCATGTGTTCACTATACCTTGCGACACTGTTACCTATGTGTTGTTGACCTAATGACCTTACCTTGCCTCTTTCCATGACCATTTATCCTGACCCTACCTTTGGTACCGAACATACCTAAACATTCCTACACCTAACCTACATTGTGTTTCCTAACCATATCCTATACCTTGGATACCGAATCACTTCAACCTTGTTTGGATAAACCTATCGACCTTAGACAATGTAGAGTTTTCCTACTCTTCAACCCTGGTAACTGTGCTGCAGTTTATACGTGTGTGTGCATGCATTTGACTGATTCCTACCTTTGACCCTGACCCATTACCTAGATTACCCGAGTAGACCTTTTTCCTTTTTCCCCCCGCTCCCCACCTTCCTTTTCATCACATTTACCTTTTATCAAACCACTCACCGATTCTACCTTCTACCTCGTCAGTTCCTGGTTTGAGGGGGATCACCTTCACCCACACATGGGGCAACCACATCTTATTTTTTAGCATCACTTACCAATACAAGCTACACAACAAAAAGGGGAAAAATGTAGACACTAAAATTAGGTCACACTCCCCTTTGGTCCCTCGACAAATAAATACCTTCATCACATTCACCTAGCCATGGCCCCCTTCACCCCACTAATATTAATTTAATTAATTTAATTAATTAATTCATTATCCTCACCATATTTATTATTTAAATATCTTAATTTAGATAATGCCCACACTTACACCTCACCTAGACACCTCATCAAGCCAACTCACCCTAAGACCTATTCTTAGTAAGTTGCCATAACTAACTAAGACTTACCCAAACCC
This sequence comes from Taxus wallichiana var. yunnanensis, assembly GCA_018340775.1. Classification (NCBI taxonomy): domain Eukaryota; kingdom Viridiplantae; phylum Streptophyta; class Pinopsida; order Cupressales; family Taxaceae; genus Taxus; species Taxus wallichiana. Next base: position 678,662,417 of record CM031234.1, on the reverse strand, counting down.
TAAAAATCAATGCCTACATTCCCTCTAACCACATTCCCACATGCTTACAAGAAGCTTCCATCCTAATCCATGGGTTAATGACACATGAGATCCCAAAAATCAAGGGGATCTACCTAGTTTAGTAAACCTAGAAATCCCACCTTGACCGACGCCGGTTACCCCTAACCATCACTGGTTAAGCCGGAACCACCGTCGGTCACCTTTTAATCCCCAAAACAACCTTATTTTTGAGGTTGGAAAAATTGGGAATTTCCCGATTCCCTGAGAGATATCACATCTTTTTAGAACAAGTTTCCATGAGAACACACATGCAAGGAAGGAGATCAAGCATTTTCTCTTACACAGCATCCAACATTCACCAAAATCATCCAACACTCACCCAACACAGATTTGATCCAACCAAGCAAAAGGGAATGCACATGCAGCCCATGCAGGAGCTTTCCAATGTTTGGTGATCCTCAACAACATTCAACCTCTTACCAACACCTTCATCCATCACTCACAAGCACCTAGAACTAGATTTCAAGTAAGTAGAATAGTTTACTCCTCTGGTTCATTCATTTCATCATTGTATTGTCATCCTTTGTTCTCTTAGCCACCCATTGACCTCCTTTAATACTCACCCCTCCACATACCCATTAAAACCTCACCAAATCCCATCCAAATAGCCTAATACCTCATTCCGACCAACCAAGTCCTTTGTGCAATCACAAGGGAGACCCAAAGCTCATTCTGTGGCATTCCCAGTTTTCCACAGTAATCGCACCGGTTCTCCCCAACCGGCATCGGTCACCCTTAACCGCATCGGTCTCTCTATATTTACCAATAGAGCCTAGAACAATGACCTACCCCACCTATTCTCACATCACCCTTAATCACCTGTGACCTACCTGAGACCTCTGTCAGACCTGCAGAGAACCAAACCAACTACTTGACCTTCGGATCTTATTTTAACCTAGCCTGTTAGATTAGATCTTTCTTATTGTGTTTTTAATGAGATACCTAAATCATTTCAATTACAATAGGATTTACTTCATTACCAACATTAAATTGTTTTAAATAGTGGACTGATAACCATCTAGGAAGTATCACACTTCCTGATCTAGCACACGCTAGGTAGTTCACTACACATATTGTTTAACAACCAACATTCTAACAGTATTCCTCCTACGCCCACCAACATTTCAATAGTATTCCTCCTACGCCATTACCCTATCTCTGCTTATTTGAGAGGGACATCAATATTTCAAAGAAACATCTAAGGTTGGTCTTCAAGTTTGAGACTTGAAGAGGAAGAAAGCCAAGGAAAAGGATCCAAGGATGGGTTTGCACGGTATAATAAAACAATTTATCTCCAAGTGGGAGATTGTTGAGTCACGGAGCTTAATTGCTTCACATTAGCATGCTTTTGTAAACTTGTAGATTAAACAAGAATCAACATCAATTGACGAACCGACGCACCACCCGCCCCTCAGATCGGTCGGTGCAAGTAGGAACTGTATTGGTTACATGTGCAGGTTTGTTTTTGTTTTAACTCATGGATTTAAATATATCTTTTTCTTTAAAGATGATTTAAAGATTGTAAAAGCATAGCTGAGGTGACCTAAGTTTATATATGTATAAAGGCATGATAATTAGGGTTTAGAAGGTGGTGAATTGCAATTGTTGCATGTGAGTTTCCTTGGTGAGAAAGAAAGAGTAGTTGAGAGGAGAAATCACTTTGTACATCCTATGAGGTGTTGGAAGACAGAAGATCTTCATTATATTTCCTATGAAAAGAATTGAATAATAATATTGGTTATTTCTTGGTGGATGTAGTTGTCGACATTAAAATTTTCCTCCGTAATTTCTATTTTATTAATGTATGTATTAGGAATAAGATGTTGTTAAGTATAATTAGTAGTGGTGTCTAATAGAAGATAACGGTGCCATTAGTACGGTGCCGCCAATAAAGTAGAGTATGGTAACAGTCAAAGTACAAAAGGAATGTTGTGGTAAAAATTAAATATTTGTCGTAAGTGGTTCGGTAATGTTAAAATGTCAAAGTTGGGGTAAGTAGAGAAGTAGGGTCTACATGATTAGGAATTAGAAATATTATATTTGTAATAAGGACAAGGAGTGATGTCATAAATATTTTTGTATTTTATTTGTGGAAAAGACTAAAAGGTGGATCCCATGTGAGATGATAAGGTTTATCTTATCTTAGAAGATAATCCCACATGTAAAGGCAAGAGTTTAGGCATGGAATATGATTGGAAGAAGATATTTCCTATCCTATCTTAGAGATAGGGTGGATAAGCCTGAATTCCTATAAATAGAGAGGCCATCCCCTCTCATTTATCATAGAGCAAAGTTGTAATAATTATTTTATGAATAAAAGATTCTTTGTGAAGGTGTGTTAAGGAAGTCATCAAGAGGAGTAATTGTGAAGTTTCTCCCATAACCATTGTTGGAATCAAGTGGAGTTGGTAACACTTGGAGTAATTCATGGGTGAGATTGTAATAATTCCATGTTAATAATATATTTTACAGTTGTATTTCAGATTTTTCATCATTCTTTTTTTTGTCATAGTCTGTGGTATTCTTGTGTTATGTTTGTTGTTGTGTTTCCAGATTACTACCACCAAACCAAAAGTTGTGCATTACTAAAATAATCATAGCACGAGGAGTTCCCGGTGAAATATTATCAGAGTGCCGGATTCGTGTTGACATAGCCTACTTTGGGTGAACCACATTAAATCTGGTGTTATTTTTCTCTTGTTTATTTTATCTTCTGGTTATGTTATGTGTTTATTGCTTGCATGCTTTATCTCGAGTTTGGATATGTACAACATTGTTATATGGTTTAACCCCAATAGTATATGGTGCATAGATTGTGAGGTTGAAGGACACACTAAGGATAGATTCCTGAGTAGGAAAGTGCACATGTTCTTATAATATTGTGAGATTTTCCACTTGGACCACAATTTACGGAATCATCCTCTCTTGAAGAGCAAGGCTATAAATAATGAATCTATTTATTGTAAGATTTGTAATGTACACACTCATGATACAAAGGATTTCTGGTTGATAGATCAAATTCACGAGGCATACAAGACTGGATTAAGGAAAACCACAAGAAGCAAGTAACTCTCGGTGTACAAAATGTGTAACCTTATGAAGAATGTAACAATGAAAGAGGTGAATTTTTTGGAGGATATAGGATTAGAGGTTGCGGTGGCCAAAGTAGATTTCCCCACGAGACCTATTTGGATCCCCATATATCATTACCAATGTGATTATCTACATAACATAGTATGTTATTATTGTGGAAAGAAACATAAGATTGGGGACTACCCTAACCTCTATGAGTACATATGTAAGAACAAGAAGAAGGAAAATGACAAGGGGATGATCAAAGTGTAACACATGAAGGGTGATCAATGGATACCAAAGAAGGTACCTAATCCTAAATTACAATCTTTATTGGTCACTACTCACACCAAGTAACATGCGTGTGAACCTATTAAAGCTAGACCACTCATCAGGAGAGACGAAGTCATGCATGCCAAGTATCTAGATGACGTACATTAGAAATAATTTTATCAGGGAGACTATGGGGGTGATTAGAGAGCTATAAGGTGAGATACAATGCTTGAAGGAGCAGTACGCGAGAGAGAACTTTGGAAGAACAATAAGCCCCGTAGAAGGATGTTGATGATCTAAAGGATGTGTGTAAGATGTTGAAATAGGAGAATATCATCCCATTGTAAGGAGAATGCATGTGTGAAAAGGTATCACATGTTTTAGTTGAGCATGAGTGAAAAATACTACATGCAAAATTGCCACCACAGAACCATGAGTATGATAAGGAAATCACTTTGGATGTGGTAATTGATGGGTGGTTGGTAAGAAATATCTTGATAGATATAAGTGCTGAAGTGAATGTCTTAACTTTGGATGCATGGAATCAGATGGAAAGACCTATGTTATAGCCATGTGTTGTATATGGAAAACAAAACAAGGGCTATGCCTATTAAGGTTTTGAAAGATGCTTCCATTCCAATTTAAGGAGTCAAGTTTACTAGAGATTTTGAGGTATTATATCTTGCTAAAGAAGAAAACTTTATAGCATTACTTGGGTGACCATGGTGTTATGAAAAATGGTGACATACGTTTCAATAAGGGATACATAATTTTTGAGAATAAGAATGAGTGCATGATTATACCTTTGAATGAAGCAAAAGATACACCATACGTTAAGCCTTTGAGTGAAGAAGAGTTGAATAGGATTTATGCGCGCATGGTGCGAGACCCTAAAAATATATAACCATCCAAGGAAGGCATGCTTTAGTGGGAATACATGTAGTCGATTAAGCGACACCAATGGTGTTGTATGTGATAATTGGGCCCATGACACGTATGAAATGGTTGGGTGCGAGATGAGAGGGAGAGTAACCAAAATGATCAGACCACACATAGTTAGGCACATGGGAAAAGTTTAGTTACCTATCTTGCGCACCATGGATGAACACTAGAAGAATTGAGGTGATTGAAGAAACATGTTAGTTTATACTCTATGCGGTTCAAGAAAGCATGTTGGTGGGTGACACACATAGATAACTTGTTGGGTTGGCGAGAGGTGAGAATTGCCTTTTCAACCAGTTCACACAGAGTAATGTGCCTACACATATATGTGAATATCATGGGAAGAATCTTACTTTGGTACATGTCCATAATTGTGAGAGAATATGGGTGCAAGGATAGGAGGCCTTACCACCATCTCTCGTGGGTGCATGTAGTCACAAAATCACACACTTTAGACATTATTTAGTCTCGGTCTCATACTACTATTCATATGGTTTTTGAGTGAAGAAAGTACTAATTAACCCCCATCTTTTGGCCATTTTACTTTGATTTTTGTCATCACTACTAACCTCCCATACACACTTGCCTAGTCTATTTTCATCATTTTCCATCATTTTAGCCTTGACTGGGGTGCCCATGCTTATATTGGGTTGCTCACAGGGTGCCCCGTCCCAATCAGGGGCACCTTGATCCTTTTCCCACTTTCCCACCACTTTTTGGGAACTTTCTAGCCGTTTGAGCATTTCATATTTCTTGTGGTCGGCCTCTTCAGGGTTAATTACAAAATTAGAACAAGATAACCATATAAATATAAAGTTATGAGACCATAATGAAGGACCAAACACTAAACACTACTATCATAATCTAATGTTGCATCCATCAAAGGCTATAATTACATCCATCTAGCTCCATCAAAAAGCACAAGGCTGGTTCATTTGCATCACACTTTGCATGGAGGGAAGTTTATTCTATTCCATCTACCATTTTATTAAATTTTTCTACACATAGTTATTGCTTGCTACTTTCACAAAGTGTGACTAACACAAGAGTATCCTAGGGCATGATTACACACACTTAAACATAAAACTGCATTGGGTATGATATGTAGAGAAATACTTAGTAAATCTGTCATTGTGGAAGGCTGAGGACATTATGACCCCTTCATATGCATCTTTATTTTTAGGGTTTGATACTTGTCTTGGGGTTTTGTAGGTCTTTTCTTCATCACGACTCTTTGGAAACATCCAACACAGTTTAGATACATTAGTGTGACATACAACGAAGGATTTAGATCATCTAACAACCCTACAAATCTAGTTTTTGGACCTCATACATAGGCCAGGGTGCCCAAAATGTAGACTAGGAACCCATAGGCACCTTGATTTTCTCTAAGTGCCCCAGTCCACTTAGATTTCCTAGATATACAAGTTTCTAGACCTCGACATAGTCATTTCCTCCTCCTATTTCTCTAGTCATCTCTGCAACACAGTCTACCAAGTTCACCAAATTAGATAAGCTCCTCCTAACCCTACTTATTAATTAGGGTTTCAAATTTTCATTAGTTTAGTTGCTTGGGTCACTTTCTATATTTATTCATTGCATTTATTTACTATTATTTACTATTGTTCCTAGTTAGATAGCTATGATACTAGGTTTAGAAGAGTCTACCAATTAGTGTGTTGTTTTTTGGGGCATACTCATTATTACAGGAAATTTATCAAGGAATATGCAAATATTGTCGTGCCCCTAGAATATTTTCTTAAGGAGAAAGGAAAATTTCATTGGGTTGATGCGTAATAACATGCGTTTGAGACATTTAAGGACAAACTTATGACTACACCAATCCTACACTTTCCTTCATGGAATAAACCTTTTCATGTGCATGTTGATGCTTCGGTATGGAGATTTGCGTAGTCTTAGTGCAAACTGGAAATGGAAATGTAGATCATCTCATATGCTTTGCGAGTAGGAAGTTGACGCCAACAAAAATTATACCACCACTAAGCGTGAAGCATTGTCTATGATCTACGTGCTTCATAAATTTTGACAATACTTGTTGGATACACCATTTATCTTTTATACGATCATATGACATTGAAATATTTGGTCAACAAGCCTATTTTACAAGGGTGCATCTGCTAGTGGATATTTCTATTAGGATTTTAATTTTACAATTGTTGTAAAATAAGGTAAGAATAACTCGTGTCCTAATCACTTATCAAGAATCAATTCTGGTGAGGATGCACAAATTATTGAGGATATAATGCATGATGCATAGTTGTTTAGGTTAAAATGCACGACTACAGACTTGGAGGCTATAGTAGTATTTTTATGCATTGGAGTGGATCTTGAAGGAATGAAGTCCTTAGAGAAAAATTAGCTTGCTATACTGAACAACGCCTTATTAGCTGATTGGAGGTGACTTGTACAAAATGGGTAGAGATAAAGTTTTATGCCGGTGTGTCTTGGAACATTAATGTGAATCCTATGTAGAAGAAGCTCATGAAAGTATTACATGAGGGCACTATACATCAGATGTAACTACACACAAAATCTTGTTGGCTGGTCTTTAGTGGGAAAGCTTGTACAAAGATGTTAAGGCTTTTGTGAAAGCATGCGATCATTGTTAGCACATTAGAAATCCTAGAAATAGAGTTGAGATGCCACTTCACCTATTATGAGCACATAACCTTTTGAAAAGTGGGCTATTGACTTTTTAGGACCTATTGCACTACCCACATGTAGGACTGGAGCACTCTAAATTATTACATGCATATATTATTTCATAAGGTTGGCATAGGCTACACCTATATAGGATTACACTATATCCACAACTATAAGTTTCCTTTGGGAGAATATAATTAGCAGGTACGGTTGTCCTTTGAGCTTGATTAGTGATAAAGGAACTCATTTCTTGAATGAGACAATCAAAATTATGTTAGTATAGTTTATGATCACGCATCATAAAACTAATATTTATCACCCTCAAGAAAATGGTATCTGCAGAAGCTTCAAAAATATTTAGGATAGAATATTCTAAGAATTTATGATGTTGGAAGAAAGGATTGGGATGATAAAGTGTCAATTGTAATTTGGTTTACTGAACCACATAAAAATATTGAACAAGGCCACACCCTTTCAGTTGGTGTTTGACACAGAGGAGGAACCACTCATGGAGTTCTTATTACCATCCTGCGTATTGCATGCGTAGGTGGATTTTCAGATAAATAGACTATGGAAGAGGGAATTAGAAAACTAATGACACTAGGTGAGTGGTAGAGCATTGTGCATTGGAGCTAGAAGACCGAGAAGGTGTGACAGGCCCGATATGATAGACACATTAAGAACAAGACATTTATAGTTGATAAGATGGTTCTTCTCTATGAATCTAAGTTTACACGCCACCCAAGGAAGTTAAAGGTGCATTGGTTGGGACCTTTGTAGTAACCACAATACTTGAATCAGGTGCATGCCAATTTCGGTGTTGAATGACACCATGTTTCCTGATTACTTCAATGGGAGTAGGCTAAATCCCTACTATAAATAAGATTCTTGGTGTTTGTAATAAGGTAGTATTTCCACTTAGATTAGGTTTCAATTCCATGATTTGTGTTTACATTTCAAGTTTTTGTTTTGCTTATTTTCCTATAATAAACATGATTGTGCATAGGAAGATGATTACTATCTATTGAGTTCATGTGTAGAGGACCACACATACTTTTAGTGTGGGGTGAACCAGGTGCAAGTGTATGAAAAAGAGATCTTGTTGATGCTTGAATGAGAGGTGAAATTGATGAATATGTGTGTGCGATAATAATATGGGTTCTGGTTGTAGGGTGCATGCAAAAGGAAAGAAAAATGTGCCATAAGTGTTGAGAAGGATGGGGATAGTTAAATTTTTCTTAGATTGAAGACCACGTGAGAGAAAGGAATACGAAGTGTAACAAAAGGTAGGTAGTAGAAAGATGGACTACTTGGTATATAATGCAGAGGATTATGTACTACAAAGTGAAGGGAGGTATGTGTGAGGATGCCTATGGCTTATAAGTGGTATGTGTGACGAAGGTTACAACTGCAACCCTTATAGAAAAATAGGGAAAAGTGAGGAGAAAAATAGAGAAAAGTGTGGAAAAAGTAGAAAAGTGTAATTAAAGCTGCAATATGGTGGTAGTTGATGAGCAATTAATGTGATAAAAATTTAGAAAACTATAAAAGGGGTGTAGGGGAGAGTTCATTCTCACCCTACCTTGTAAAGAACTTGGATGTTTTTTTTTCTAAGTGGGGTTTGTAGAGTTTGAAGAGTTAGGGTTTGCAAGTTGATGAGATAAACAAATTTGAGACAAGGCATAAAAGTTTTGAAAGAGTAAATTGGGAAAGCAGGTACAAAAAAAAGAGAAGGCTATATGATGCGAAGGTTGAATATGCATATTTCGGGCACCAAAGGCATAAAAGGTTAAAAATGAGAAGTTAGAATTTTCACGCAACATGATGCCAAGGAAACCAATAACCATGTCACCCAAGGTGAAGGGAAAGGGAAAGGTGAAGCCCACGATTGAGGATGTACATGAAGAGTGATATTCAGAAATGCAATATGCATAAGGTGTCATTATGGGGTAGGATTGGGTGTCCCATGTAAGGAATTTTAATGTTACAAATTTCAAAAATATCTCGGATTCAAACGAGCACAAAATAAAAATTTATTTGATTCGAGAACGAGTGAGAGGACAGCGGATGATAAGCTCATATATGATAATAAGGGATACCAAATTTTGAGTAGAGTGGGATCCATTCAACTATATGAGGACACCTATTTTAGTAAGCCTAGATGAATTTATCATTGGATTGTGTTGTGAATCCATGAGGAATATTTCTATTTCATGAGAAGAAGGATGCACCTTACCACACACTTGATTGGAAAAGTTACTAGCCTTAGAAGCTTGGGGAAAAAAATAGCAACTGACCTAGATGATGATGATGGGATCAAGATCACTACCACCACCTTGAAGTATTAGCAAGGAGGGATCACAATAGTTATAAAAATCTTCTGTCCCTATTTTCAGATGGCCGCACGAATAATTACAAAGTTGGTAGCGTAAGAACAATGAACATAGGCAAATAAGAGATGGCTTCACATAACAAAGAAGATAGCTAAGGTAGAGGATGTTGGAAGAAAAAGGGACTGGGGGTGAATCAGTCCTATAATTAATTTTCTTTCATTTACCAAACCATACATTCATCAATTAGATTGTTCATACAACATTCATAACCATGTGTGCTTATTAAGATATGTAACATCAATCACAAGAGCAAGAAACAAAGTACTCAACACAAGAACACCATATGTAAGTGGGAAAGTATCATGGGAAAGAAACCCACAAATTTTTTTCTTATATTACACAAATAAAAGTAATTTAGTGAATCAAAAACTTCACAAGGAGCACCAACCCCTAGTTTATTAGAGCACCAACCCTATAAGGAGTACCAACCCCTAATTTACTGAAGCACTAACTCTAAAAGGAGGCTAAAAAAAGCTAAAGATGAACATGGAAAACTCATCCACCTGAAGATATTTTATTTCTAATTTTTAGCTGCCATAACTGATAGAAATCACAATTTCAGCTCATAAACCCTAGCTCACACACTAGGTCTTCAATCTCCCATATTCTTTCTCTTTCTTCACTTGTCTTTGCTCTAATATCTTACTCTCATGTATTCAATCAGTCCTCAACATGTCATGATATTACTCACACTTCAAATCATGCACACATACCTACAAATCAATCTCCTCTAGGTCGCACTTCTTCCCTCCAAGAGCACTAGTTTAGAAATGAACCCAAAACATCACTTTTATATGCTTTTCTTCTCTTTAACCCAAAGGAGTTCACTCCCTCATGAAAAATTAAACCCTTATAACTTAATTACATTAAAAAAATCATTACAATGGTGACATATGATTCAAATAGGCTGGCCTAGCCAAAACCTCATTACATGTGCCAAAAATGGCTCAAAACCATATGAGCACAATTTTAAAATTGCCCTTACAAAAAAATCATACATATTCATGACCCATAAACCATTAAACATGATTAAAATATCATTTAACATTCATAAATGGTTGTAATTTATCTCAACCAATAAAATTATTTCATTTAATGGGCCCAATGCTCTTTGTATTTCTCAAAAGTGTTGTTTCCTACACCTGCAACATCATGGAAACTTCATTATGCCAAAAAATAACTTCTACAGAAAAAATACATTCCATGTGACCACTCAATGGAAATGGAATAACCTATAGAACACTTATAAGTAAGTTATAAGCCTTGAATCAACCTCATGCTCAAACCACAACTACTTTTGCCTTCACCAAAATAACCTACCAAAAATTTGTTTCCAAAGGTTAGATCATAAAATAATTTATACATACATTAAAGACTTACAATAGATTAATAATATTCCAAATTAATCTAACTTCATATTCCAGGTGATAGAAAACATGACGCAATACATATCATGCCTCAAAAACATTAAACATTCACTGTAACACATGTTGTCATGAATCGCCAAAACTCCTCATGTCCAAAGAATGACCTATAAACATGTCAAATAACCTCATGTCTAAAGAAGTACCTGTAACATAGTGATCCACCTTTACTTACACCATGCCACTGCTATGGGTGATCAATAACCTTCAAAAAATTCTATCCATCATGTCAATATTCTTCCCAATAATAATCAAGCTCTTATCAAGCCATGCCACATTACCTAGTCATCTGTATAGGCTTGTAAGAGTAAACACACCTCACTGAATCCCATTGTACCAACACAAATACATCTGAACCATAATGTTAGCATCATGAACAACATCATATGACCATAATCCAATGATCACTTTGTCATTAATGTGGTTTTTCATTAATGACAACACCTAATAGGACCACATGCCAACAATATCCCCTTTTTCATTGATGGAAAAAACCCTAAAATTCTCCCAATTTTTATATTAATGACAAATGCATACATTTAGCTCAATTTATTAACCTACCTTAGCTTCATAACTTCATGCTTTGGTTGGAAGCATTAACCAAAGGTCTCAAACTAGCTCCATTTCTTGATTGTTTTTCCTCAAAATATGATTTTTAGCTTCATTTTAAGCATACAACCACCATGCTCCCCTTGGGATAAGTAGATAAATCATTTAAAAATCATTATTCAATCATGAAAGAAAATATTTTTACCTTTTTGGAGCAACACCACCTTATTTCACCTCCTAAGCATGCAAAATAGACATTGTTTCTCCTCAACCCTATTTTGCTCCTTTTGGAAACATCAGTAGTAGGCTTGTGACTAATCCATATCCATCTTACACATGCCAACAATGTCAGTTCCATGCTCATGAAAGAATTATGTCACCTCTCTTAACCTCATATCATAACCTCTAGTCCTATTTTGAGCATTACGATGCACCTTCTAGCTTCTCATACCCTACTTGAGACTAATAGCCTTGAACAGTCCCTTTAGTGCATTTTCTATCAATTTGAACAAGCTCTAAGACCTCATAAAAGCTCTAACAAAGAAATTTCTAGCTCCCTAGCCTTAAGAACACCATATCTAGCTCCCAAGCACAAAAATGCATTCTACCTTGATGACTTAGCTAAAATTCACTTTTGACACTTTTGTAAGGTTCTTAACCATTTTCTCGGTCCTAGAAAATCCTATTTAACTGAATAATGGAAACATATAGTCTTGACAAGAAAATCTTGAAAGAAACATACCTTTATAGCCTTAAAGATCACCATTTCGCCTTCTAGGAGTTTCTACATCCACTCCCCTATCATAAAGAGACCATGCATACCTTCTAGGCCTATAAACACTTGGTATACCTAAGAAACATTTGAGAACCCATGGAAGCATTATTTCAAGTCATAGTAATACTATCTCACTTCAAACTACTATCATTCCACCATGTCATTCCAATAAAATGGTTCTTCTTCACTCAAGCAATTTCATGGAGTAACCTCATATGCTCCCCGACATTTGTAGGTTCAAGCAATCTTTGCACAACATGTTTATACCTGTAGGAGCATGTTTTAGTACAATATAACCATATCACAATCTAGAGTCATAAAAACAAGTAACCTTTAGTGAGATGAGTAACTATAAATTTTTCAAGCACACATCAAATGAGAAAAGTTTTAATCTCACAATGTCTTGATCACACATCATATATGAGGAAAATTTCATACTCAGCTCACACACAACACATAGACCCGTAGGAGCACTCTTTCAATGTTGAGACCACTATAATCTATCTCCTAAGAAATTTCTTGAATTTTTAATCGAATAGACACAAGAATAACTCATCATCTTAACCTTGAATTATCTCTAGAATCATGATGTGCATATGATGATCCTTAATGCTCTTCTTTAGACCATATCTTATACCTTTTCATTCTTCTTGCACAGAAATTTTTGTACTCAAGGAACCTTCACAATCACCTCTACCACTTTGAACTTTGTTCCATTAGGAACTTCTTCTTTTAAGCTCACTATCTTAACTCAAAGATATTTGACCCATCAATATGAATCATACTATGTAATTTCAACTTTCATTGACAACAAAAAACTACACCATGATACTCGTGATTCTAGAGCTTGATGAATATTAACCATTAGACCTAACATACTTTTCTTAGACCTCAAAGAATTTTTAAAAATACCCATACCTTGTCCACTTCGCTTTTCAAATAATCACAGACACTCGTAGGTTATTATTTAACAAGATTTTGACCTTGTCATGTAGAATCCAAAACTAGCTTGTAGATACATAAATTTTCTACTTACTAACCTTGGTTAGCATATGTCCAGGAGTGGCTATGTAAATGTACATGAGAGAGTATTTCCCAACTTGAGATCCATGAAGAAAACCTCATCACTTTATAACTCGGTCTCCTCAAAGACTTGTCATTCAATAAGTACAAAAATTCAATCTAAGCAATTTCTGATCTTGTAGTTTTCAAGATAACACTAAACCTCTTTCATAGTCATCAGACATGGAGCTTAACCCCTAAGGCTATTATTACTTTTCTCACCTTCCTCAAGATAGATTTATTCATTCAAAAGGACCTTGTCACATGTATCATGTAACTTCATAGTTCATCAAAATTCTAACTCAATTTAGTCAATTTAAGCATGTAAATGTCACTTAACCTTCTAGCAATATATTTTCCATTGTATATAATTATCAGAGCATATAATCTTTTAAGTAATCTCTTAAATCACTTTCATGGTTTAAGTTCTTTGAGTATGCTCTTGAAGTCACTCTCTTACTATAGATTAGGGTTTTGAAACATCTAACCTTAACAAAAATTGCTACATATTTCACTTGGCATGGCCTTAAATACCTCTACAACCCTCTAAGTTCACTTAGCTAAGCTACAAGCATAAATGGCATACCTCTACAACCTTTCATGCTTTAACATCATTGAATCAAGTTATAGGTCATAATATATTCAAGTAACCCTTTCAATCTTATTGATGAATCACACTTATCACTATATAAGAGCATAAAACATTTTGAACTCCATGTTGTCATCAGAATCAGGCACACTTTGAGATGCAAAAAACCTACAAAAATAACCTCTTAAAGACTTCATTTGATAGAGATACAAATTTAGGGTCATGAACAAGGCAACACAAATCCTCAACACTTTGAAGAACAAGGCATACTTCCTCGTTAGAGACACAATGCATATAAGGACTCACATGACAAATATAAATTTCATGACAGAGACAATATTTACTTAAGACAACATATAATCCTTTTGCATACTTAGACACATACACTATACATAATTGCATAGTTGTTGATGACTATAAACAAGATCACACATCCTTTGAATAGACCAATAATATATCAAGTTTCTCTCAAAGATCGAAAGACAAAAATTAGGATATAAACTATTCCTTTTACTCAAGAAACTTCAAACATGATGAAATCATGCTTCAACCTTTCACATGTTACTTAAAAAGCATAACTACCATATTAAGAACATCACAAACATCCCCCATAGGTTATACTACATCTTCATGACTTCATAATGATTTGACAGAGACTTCAAACTTAGAATGACTACTTTTAATATTAATATCACTGATTGAATCTCAACAGACAAAGATAACACTATTTAAATCACAAACTTCATGAATGACTTGGTGAAGTCCAATGCTTAGAATATAGAGGGATTGATAAGGACCAATAAGAACACACTTTTCTTATGATAGTGATCATCAGGACATGAAATTATACACAAATTGATAAATCTAATAAACACATAGACACATAACCAAACAATGTTGAATGACTGTGACACACCAAATACACATTGAAACACCTAATTTTTATACTAATAGCTCATGACAAGCTTAATCACTTTCATTTATGACACAACTTTGAGACATGGAGATATCACAAATCACAACACTTGATACACACATGGCACTATTCAATGATATACCACAACTTATTAGACCAATCAAGACACAAGAAAACCATAACAGCCATGACATCTCAAGAAAACACACACAAGCTCACAAATTCAGCCACCTAACAACCACTGAGAACTCAAAGGCTTCATGAAAGAGGTCACTTAACATACCTTATACCTTTTGATGTATCCAAAACTCCAAGTGACTTCAATTTCTCATGCATAGAAGAGTGATTGGCTAAGAGACATAGATGATGTTATTTACTTTTTAGCCCTTTTACTAAAGAAAATAAACCTCCTTGAACTGGTTTGGATCCTTCCTTGATGCTACAAATACTTTCTTTAACAAACTTTATTGTTTTAGGTTGTAAATATGACTGAGAATATGATCCATTGGATTTTCTTTCTTGAAAAACCAACTTCTTGTCCTTAAGATCTGTCACAACATCCTTAGACTCATTCATGAGTGTCTTCTTCTTGAAAACACTTCCATTTGGAGCTTGAAATGTGCTAGAGTACCTTGATGATCCCATTTGGTGACAATATCTTGCAACATGCCCTTGTTTGTGACACTTATAACATATCACAACATTCTTATTTCTTCTAGGTTCAAACACTCTTAGATTCCATCCACAATCTTTAGCTTATGCCCATACTCAAAACATGAAAAACATTCACCCATGAAGATACCTACCTTATTCTTTGGAGCTCTCTTTTTGCAATCTCTATCTCCATGAAAAAACTCATGACAAAAGAAATAATATCCCTTAAAAATTACCATACCTCATAGCATTAGGTTGTCTAACTGAGTTAGACCTTCTTGGATCATCCTTCTTAGTCACCTTCTCAACTGATTTAGAACTTGGACCAGCTTCATCATCATGCTTTCCTTGAAACCCTAGGCCTGATTTTTCATCTATGGCCTTTTGACCTTCTAGAACACCATTAAGAGATTTGGATATCTTCTCAAGTATCTCATACATCTTCAACTTGTTATAAGCATCCTCTAAATCTGATTCAAGAGATTTCAATTTTTCTTCATACTTGAAAAGAGAGTCTTCTTTCTCCTTTAGGGATTTGGTCAAACTTTCAACTTGAGATTCCAAAGCAAGAATGGCTTGACTATGCTTAACTTCCATATCCTTGACCTGAATTTGATAAGCCTCAATACATGACTGAGCTATTTCATTCCTTCTTCTCAATATAGCCTCAATATCTGCAGACTTACCCATTGCTTGTGCTTCAAAGGATCTCCTTTAAACTACTAGACTTGATTCACAAGGACCTACTCTTATACAAATTATTGGAAGCACAAGAGACTAAGAGGGGGTGAATCAGTCATACAATTTATTTTCATTCATTTACCAAACCATACATTCATCATTTAGATTTTTCATATAACATTCATAACCATGTGTGCTTATTAAGATATGCAACATTAACCACAAGAGAAAGAAACAAAGTAATCAACACAAAAACACCATATTTAAGTAGGAAACCATCATGGGGAAGAAAACCCATTAAAACTCTACTTATATTACACAAAGCAAAAAATTATTTAGTGAAGCACCAACTTCACAAGGAGCACCAATCCCTAGTTTATTAGAGCACCAACCCTAAAAGGAGAACCAACCCTCAATTTAGTGAAGCACCAACTCTAAAAGGAGGCTAAAACAAGCTAAAGATGAACAAGGAAACACTCAGCCACTTGAAGATATTTTATTTCTGATTTTTTAGCTGCATAACTAATGGAAATCAAAATTTCAGCTCACAAACCCTAGCTCACACACTAGGTCTTCAATCTCTCATATTATTTCTCTTTCTTCACTTGTATTTGCTCTAACCTCTTGCTCTCATGTCTTAAATAAGTTATCAACATGTCATGCTATCACTTATACTTAAAATCATGCACACATACCTACAAATCACTCTCCTCTAGGTCACACTTCTTCCTCCAAGAGCACTAGTTCAAAAATGAACCCAAAACATCACTTTTATTCGATTTTATTATCTTTAACCCAAAGGATGTCACTACCTCATGAAAAAATTCAACCCATACAACTTAATTACATTAAAAAAATCATTATAATGGTCACATATGACCCAAATAGGCCATCCTAGCCAAAACCTCATTACATGTGCCAAAAATGGCTCAAAACCCCATGGGCACAATCTTAAAATTTCCCTTACAAAAAACCATACATAGTCATGACCCATAAACCCTTAAACATGATTAAAATATCATTTAAAATTCATACATGGTCGTAATTTATTTCAACCAATAAAATTATTTCATTTAATGGGCCTAATGCTCTTTGTATTTCTCAAAACTACTATTTCCTACACCCTTCAACATCATGGAAACTTCATTATGCCACCAAATAACTTCTACACAAAAAAATCCATGCCATGTGACCACTTAATGGAAATGGAAGAACCTTTATAACACTTATAAGAAAGTTATAATCCTTGAATCAACCTCATGCTCAAACCACAACTACGTTTTCCTTCACCAAAATAACCTGCCAAAAAATCTATTTCCAAAGGTTAGATCATAAAATAATTTATACATAATTTAAAGACTTACAAATGGATTAAACATATCATATCATACCTCAAAAACATGAAATGTTCACTAGAACACATCTTGTCTTGAATTGTAAAAACTCTTCCTATACAAAGAATGAACTAGAAATCCTATCAAATAACCTCATCAAGAGGAAAACCTCATATCCATGGAAATATATCTGAATCCTATTTCCATCAAAATTTTAATTACCTTGAAAATCCATTTGTAGCTCAAGTTATTCTCATTTTACTGAACCCTACTATTTGAGACCCCAAAACCGCCCTTTGATCAAGAAACTTATTGGACCTCAAAACACAATGTACCTACATGAAATTTTATTTAAAACCGCCATGTAAATTAATAAAAACTCCCATTCATCATGCACCATCAATTTTGCATGCTACTCCTTTGGACCATCTTTTCCTAAAACCTTCTTCTTCGAAACTACCATTTTAGGTGGGGCCTACTCATCACCATGACCTCAACCATACATTTATATAGATATAGCATAGTCATATACAACATCCAATTATAAAATTTTATTAAAAAATAAAAAATGAGTCACTATGCTTCACTTTTTGCAAACTACTCCTAGCTAGGGTTTAACTAGGGTTTTATACCACTTTATCTTCTTAACATTCATTCATAAAAACCTGAAAATAAATTGACCTGATTATTTTTTTGAAACCTTATAAACTCACCATATAAGCATCCATTAAATACACAAGGTTCTATGCAAAGAATACAATTCACAACAAGCATCATAAGTTCAAATTCAAGCTTGATTTTGACTTGTTCTTAACCCTGTCTCACATAAACTATCATATCTTGAAAAATTATCATCATGGAAACCTTAAATTTTACTCAAAGAACTATGAGACATCCCTCTAGAATTTAAAATAATCATAATTTCAATACCATAACTTAATCTCTCAAGCCTATCTCATTTTCATAGCTTCACCTTAGAGATTTTCACCGTAAAAGCTAGGATCAATTGAAAGAATGTTATAATTCATCATAAAACCTCTAAAATTGACCAAAACATACATGATATTCCATGATATACCTGGGTGTAATATTCCATGAGTTTATATAGCTCCAAACCACACTGTCACACCTTTAATATTCCATACCTTCTCCCAATGAGCACATGTAACATAGTGAATCACATGTACCTATACCATGTCATAGCCGTGAGTGCCCATGACCCCTCAAAACATGCTATCCATAATGTCAAAATTCTTCCCAAGCATCCAATAAACTCCTACTACCATGCCACATCACCTAATCATCTATATAGACTTGTAAGAGCAAGCACACCTCACTAAATCCCAATGTATCATCAAAAATACATTTGGACCATCATGTTAGCATCACGAAAAAAATCATATGAACATAATCCAACAAATAATTTTTCATTAATGTGGTTTGACATCAATGATAACACCTAATAGGACCACATGCCAATAGAGGAAAAAGAGAATTGATAAGCCTTCAAGACCTCAATCAAGGATAGATTGAAGGAAGTCTTCCTCAAGTTACATGCATGATGGATTTGCTGGACGATACAAACAAACAATTGGAGAAATTGATCACACGTATAAAAGGGAGGATTGATGAATTAACCCCTAAAGTGGTCCTTGGTATTGTTGATGTTGTGCCAATGTAAAGGAAACTAAGGAGTTATAAGGGTGGAGGGAGTTAGAGAAGATATTGGCTAAGGAATTTCTAATACTTCTATCTCCTAAAGAGGCTTGAGTTATGATTCTTTGATTCTTTGGAGAAGGATGCATTATTTTATTCATTCATTGATAACGAAATTCTTTATTCATGTAATCCTGAATGCCCGCATCTCATCTCGCAATCTAACCTCATTACCTAAACCTTACACAATTATTTATTAATTACCTTGTAATTGATAAATCCACATCACCTTACCCGCCACCTCACTTTGCCACCTCATCATGACCTAGCCCTAACCCTAAACTAACCTAATTAGGACCCATGATTGGTCTAGACTCACATCCATAACTAATGCCTCCTTACTCGCACCCAAAGCCGACCTTCTAGCCACTTGACCAAGCCCGCAACGATCTCTCTGGGAGAAAAGTAGGAAGGTGGGCTATTTTACTAAAAATAGCCTACTTTTTCCTTACCGATGCCGGTTCCTACTGACCGCCGCCGCTTACGCAACCGCCATCGGTTCCTGCCTCGTAAATGGGCTCCCAAACCAAAACAACGGATCGGAATTTCATTTTGGAGATCAGTAAAAGGATTTCTGGATCAACAGAGAGCATTATGAGCGAGGAACAGAGTCCAGATCTTCACTTGACAGAGCAGAGACGAGTAAAGAAACCAGAAGTGTTTACAACCAAGGAGATCAACTTGCATCTCGGTCAAAACCAGTAAGTCACATCTTGCATGTCCTTTGTTATAACATTTCTTATGCTTCTTGAATCTCAGTCCTCCTAAATCCGTTTCTGAATCCACTACCCAACGTGCCATTGCATCTAACTGGCATTCTTTTTGCTTCTAATCATCCCATTTCCTAATACCATCCAAAAACCAGCCATTACAAACACCATAGCTACCAAGAAGATCGTAGAACCCACCGGTATCGGTTATCGCAATCGCACGGCTTATCGCGACGCATCGCTTATCGCAGAATCGCCATCGGTTCCTCCGATCAAAACCAAAACCAGCCTTTCCCCTACCCAGCTTTAACGAAATAATTTAATTGATATTTTGCAAGTCTTTGTGTTAATTCATATTAGCAGGGAACCACCACCTTCGAAAGGAAGTTTTATATTTCCCGGCCCAAGGCGCTTCTCATTTATTGTTTAATCAAAATCTTGTGGTCTTGTGTTCTTATTTGCAGTAGTCCTTCCAAGACAAAAAGGAGTCTCTCGCAGCACCCGATCTTTCTACTACGGTACGCGCACACCATCTCGACATTCAACAGTATTCCTCCTAACCCTAACCTCATCTGCTTTCTAAAAGGAATGAAAGGATAAAGCAACTCTATTCCCGTGGTTTAAACATTCCGAGCGAAACATTTTGGCACGCACTTGGGGGACCCATTTTGGGTTTCTTTCTCTTGCTTATTTTCATTTTAGGAAGCATATTTGCTGTTGCTTTTTGTTATATATTTCATAAAGAATTTGTCTTGCTTTCCTAGTTTCGCATTAGTGAAAGTCATCTCTCTTGCTTCATCGAATATAATTTTCGATTTGGGTTTAAAACACGTGCATTGCATTCCTGCTTGTTGTTCTTCAATTCTAGTGAACATAGATTAAGTAACAGGTCATACACGTGGGGGTGATATCCACGGTATTGACAGGAAATTAACCTTAGTTTCACTGCACAACACATACCGAATCACTTCACAATTAACACAACAGCTCAAACATCCCCCCTTTTCCGCGGTATTCCTCCGCCCGATTGAGGTAACCTTATAAGCCAAAACAAACTTGACATTTCCCCTAGGTCTTGTTGTTTAGGATTCTGACATCATCTTACGTCTAAAGGCATAAGCCCACGATAACTAAAATTAACCCTAGGATTAATCTCTAGATTTGCGTGTGCCTCTTGCTTGTTTCCAAATTCTGTTTTCTCTGTCATACTTTGTCTTCTGTGATCAATAAGTTGATAAATATACTCAACGTTGCTAAAAATCAAATTAGCAACCTTTTTATATCTTCTTATCCTAGACTTTTGACACCGCATCGGCTAAGGGACCGACGCCGCTTTTCTCGTGACCGACACCGTTACTAAACCGATATCGCCATCGCTTTCATCAGCCCCTCGACAAACCAAAGAACTTGCCAAATTCATCATTCTCGAGGTTGTTTTTGTTCTTGATAGATTAAAACTTTCCCGTGTGTTCTTGTCTATGGTTGTCATCACTGAAGCAAGCCGCCATGGTTTCACATGCCTCGCTCTGTGTCTTTGCCTCGAATCACCCCTTCACATTCTATAGGGAACCCTACGACACCAAAGTGAGATCCCCAAATTCCTAGGAGACAAGGACTTTGCCAAATTTCTCTGATGCTAATCCCAACGCCACTGCATAATACTATTTGTCTCATGCCCCGACCGTACGCCCGATGGTCAGCTCCTTATTGGCATGCCTATTAGTATAGCTGCTCATTTAGCTCCCACTCCTCCCGATAACAATGCCTTACTTCCCGCATCTCTAGCCCCGCCTCCCAATCCGACAGCCTTCGTGAGGTTCATACGACCCCGATTAGCTTTCCTTTGTTAACCTTGACCCCACGTATCGCTACCACCAACTCGCCCCTATCTCATCTCTCTTCGCACCACTCCATTCATGACTTACTCTCGCCACCTATTCACACGAGCTTTCCTTCTCAAGCTCCGCCTACCTTTTCATTCCCATACACGTATCCAAAGAACCTCAACACCTTATATGGGACATCCCTATTCTCGTGGCACCATCATCTCATCCAACCACAGATTTCATCAAACAAATGATGGACAAAATGCAAAACCCGAGGCTTCCGCTTTCAGAAGTCGTAGCGCCTTGACATACGAGCAAGTTTGTCGGGAGCCCATTCACCCTTCTCGTCCCCTTCATTCATATCCTCCTCAATGGGAGTTGCCAAAGTTTACTCGCTTTTAACAAGAAAGAGGATCCTCAACAACACTTGCGATCATTTAGACATGCTTGTTATTTGATTGCCCATGATGATGCCTCTGTTACTCCACACTTTCCCATGTCCTTATCAGACTCCTTGAGTGGTACAAAGTTGCTTTAACCCAAAGACTCAATCTTCTCTTTTAACCAACTAGCCCAATCTTTCTTGGATCATTTCTCCATTAACATTGCCAAGAAAGTATCTATCACCGACTTATGCCATCCGACAATTTGAAGACGAATCTATCGCAGATTTCGCTGGACGATGGCGGGGCCTTATCAACCAACTTACGTATGCCTTGCCTCAAACCGAACTCATCAACTATTTACGCGGCCTCGCGCTTAAGCACATCTCCCCTACCCTCCAAATTCAAACTTTCCGCACATTCGACGAGGCCTTTACCATGGCTCTAAACTTGAAATTCGAGCCTTAGAAGAAGAGAAATTGCGGTCACAGAACAAAACCCCACTTTCCAACTCCCGATTCTACCAACAAGCCAAACACCACCACTCCTCACGCGTCCACTTCTTCTAAATCAAAAGGAGCTGTCCACGCGGTAATGGTCAAATCTCAAACACCGTCCAATACTCCGCCGAAAACCACTTATAAGTACAAAGCCGAGCCCACCAATTACACTCCCTTGGGAGAAACTTATGGCGTCATCCTGGAGAAATTGCTCAAAGCTGGGGCTATCACCTTGCCCCCTGTTAAACCTCACTCTGGGTTTGACTCCACCCGCGCAATACCTTCCTGGTACAAAGAAAATGACTTTTGTAACTTTCACCGCGTAAAAGGACATAGTCATGAAAACTGCAAGATGTTGAAAAACATAGTGCAGGAAATGGTTGACGCAGGGGATATAACCCTCGATAATCCTAACGCCCCGCTAACCGAAATCTGAAAATTTTCAACAAGCCATTTCCGAATCACTCATCCAACAAGAATGTGAACCAAGATATCTTAGCCGAGGAGAGTGTTCATGAGATCCATGCAGCTTTTCGATTCTCACCAAAAGCCTCTATTGAAAAAATTTTAAATCAAGCCTTCCACACCAACACAGAGTTTGAACCTCCTTCACCACCATCAAGCCAAAGTGAAATCATTCCTTTACCCATAGAAGAGTTAACTGCCCGGACTTCTCTTCTCATCGACGAGTCTTCTTACACCACATCCCTACAAGACTGTGAGCGGATGCTATCTAATTTATCTATTTCCCAAACGTCCCCTTCTACCACTCTTGCTACACAAGAGGAAGGCTCGCCACTCCTTTTGACATCCTTAGACGAGAAATCTCTTACACTAACATCACCACATTCTTTAAACGTGACAGATCCCCTCGAACACGCCCTCCTACCTATTAGTCCCTCATCGCCTAAATCTTTTCAACGACCGGTTGACCTCTTAACATCTATTGATACAGTGCCTCATCTACCTCCCCGTGTCACACCCGCAGCGGGACTGGAATTACAACCCACCTTTCTTCCGTACATAAAATTACAAATCACACTGAGACTGTCATTCCACAAGATGTAGACAGTTCCTATGGGAACGCTTGAGTACCCCTTTTTCTACTCAAATGCAAATGACTGATCCCGATGTCTCCACCATATACCCGAAGTGCTTACGTGCTTAAAATGCCCCTGCTCTCACCTTCACCCCCTCACCTCTACCAAATGCCCCGTCCCACTTCTATCAACTTAACCAGATCTTCCCCTACGCTGGGACCTCACCAATGCCCGGGCCTAACGCACCCGCCTAAGCGACTCGATCTATCCAAAATAAATCCGCTCCGCCACCTAGAGACAAACTCAATCCGTGCCCCTATCACAATCAAAACCATCATCGCCATACCTACCTTCCATATTGGGACCCCATCCTCTACCTTACATCAATATATCATACCTCCCGCGCTTTCTTCAAACAACCTACGCCTTCCGCACCTATACAGTAAATTCCAGTGGTATAAGAACACCGCTACACCCGCGTATCCCGTCCACCTATCAACCCTAAACAAATTCCATCATCAAAAGATTTGTTTTCAAATACTCCTATTTCCCGTGGTTGTTTTCTCGATACCACGTCATCTCGCGCCTCATCATCCAACATAGCTTCAAGCCAAAGAAATCACGTTTAGTAAAAACCATGTATCAACACCCTCGCTAAACCACCACCCATACGAACCAATCATGCCCAAACATTACCAAAACCCGCACAATCAATACCCTCATCCTCTTCCGATTTTGACCCACTCAAAGGATCTTACGCCAAAATCCTTGCTATGTTGGTGGAGAATGCGACCATTTCCCTACCTCCACTTAGACCTTATGACCCGCTAAGCCCCACCTATGGGTTACGATGAGTCTAAAATCTGCGCTATCACCGCACACCAGACATGATGTGGAGGGATGCAAAGCTCTAAAACCATCCTTCGCCACCACCTCTCCCTGATAGAAAGATTAAGAAAGACAACTTACGAAGGGAGAGACCTTTAGTTTCCATTCCTCTCCTATACCATCCGTCCCCGCCTCACCAAGATCTCACATTATTACAACCCCACCTCTCAAGACCATGAGTTATCCCAACCATCTTCCTCATCTCAGGTCTACGAGATTAATATGATTAGTGTCGCTACTCGAGGGCAGAAAAACAATGGGAAAGCAAAAGAAAACACACCTGCGGCATCTCTTTCTCCGTCAAACATCCCGATTGCACCACCACCTAAAGTGGTCATTCGCGACCCGCCTATCCCGCCTCTAATGGCATTGCCCACCGAAATATGATTAAACAGCCTTCACCAATCGCCCGTAAAATGACACTCGTATGATCTCATTCAGACTTCTGAATCTCATCGACAAGCTCTCGTTGAGATCCTTCAAGGGATAGAGGTTTTACCTAATGAAACCCTGCCTGTCGCCTCCATTCTAACACCCAATCACGCTTGCTTCTCTCACTAAACAACCCACTACTCCAACCACTTCGCCTCTATAACAAGCTGCTGCAGTCGGCTCAAGATGAAATTGTTGACTTTGGTACATGTAAGACCCCGACTCGCTTTTTTCATTTCCGCTACGCCCGAGACATTCGAGTACGCCGGGTTATGATTGACGGGGCGCTAGCCTAAACATCATCTCTTCAAAAGCCTTCCAACAGATGAACATCCCTTCTAGTTGCATGTGTGCCAACCCCATCATGTTGCGGTCATTCAATGACGCTATTACTTCTACCTTAGGCACCGTGATCCTCAACATTCGCGTAGGACCACGTACTTTACCCGAACTCTTCTATGTCCTTGAGGGAGAGTTCCAATATAATATATTGCTGGTCGCCCTCGATCCGAGCCATGGGATGCGTTCCTCAACATTACATAGATGCATAAAATTTGAGTACGAGGGGAAGTCTTACACCGTAAAAGCTGACCCTCCCCCCTTTAAAACCTGCAATATGTTATACCGCCCTAACGATGTGCTTATACCAATCAAGACACCCATACATTCAACCCAACCATCCTCCTCAAATGTACCTCAACCATCCACCTCAACCGCGCCTACGCCTTCAATTGATGAAACCACCATCGCAAAAACCACTTCCCTTCCCGCAGCTAACATTCCAACCTCCGACCCCTTAGTAGATGTTTTTCAGCGCCTTACGCTGGGGGAGTACCGCCTATATAACGTTAGTTCTTTCCCTACCCCGCAGGAGTACGGACAATTACATGCACATCCCACCTACGACCGTCGCGTGGGGGAGATAATCTCTACGGACCACCCCATTACCACACTAACCTAACGTATGGGGGTGTTGACGCATCCTCCATTACCCCTGAACCTCCTCTTGGTGTGGTTCCTTTCCAATCTGATTTCAATACTTGACAAATCGTCGCTTTCCCTCACCTTCTTGACTCACTGGCGTGGAAAGGCTTTGGTTTTGGCCTCTACGA
Source organism: Taxus wallichiana var. yunnanensis (assembly GCA_018340775.1). Lineage (NCBI taxonomy): Eukaryota > Viridiplantae > Streptophyta > Pinopsida > Cupressales > Taxaceae > Taxus > Taxus wallichiana. The sequence goes on along the minus strand of CM031234.1, from coordinate 678,636,422 downwards.
ACAAGGCCGACATACACTCATTCCCGTGACTACCCGTAAACATAATGATCGCAGTGGTCTCGGTTTTCCCGAAACACCTACACAGGAGACACCTCCCCGTCACCGTATCCTCGAAGAAGAAGACGCCGCCCTACCAAACCATCATCACCCACTTTGCCATCATCACCCGCAGTAATCTATAGACTCTAATCCATCCCTCCTAACTTTTTTTTTTTTTTTTTCATAAATGCTATCTTCATAGGTCCTCTCACTTATCAACGCGATAATGACGACTCCATCTTCTTTGCCCCTTCTTTATCCGCATACATGATCAAGAGGATTCACCTTTGATTAATGTTGTTGAATGCCAGATGACGACTCCATCCTCACTTACCTCGCGATGATTCTTATATTCAACGAGCCTTACCATCTCAAACCCAAACTATGCCGAACGAATCTACCATAGAAATCAATATCCACACGGAGGAGGATCCTCACATTGTGAAGATTGACAATCCCTTAACACATCGTAACAAGCCGCCTTTACTACCTTTCTCCGTGCTTCGCAACCAAGCTTTCGCATGGTCTTACGCCGACATGCCAGAATTGATCCTACCATCGCCGTCCATAACATCACCCTAAACCCCGATTCCAAACCAACTAAACAAAATTGAGAAAATGCATCCACGCATTGCTTCTTGTCAAAGAGGAGCTCCAACGACTCCTTTCTCGCTTCCTTCATCTTGCCTATCGACTATCCTCAATGGATTTCTAACATCGCACTGCTACTAAAGCGACAGGGGACTTCTGATATGCACAGATTTCCGGGATCTTAACCTCGCTTGCCCTAAGGATGACTTCCCCTTACCTAGCATTGACCAACTTGTTGATCTAACTGCAGGTCATGAGATGCTCTCTCTCATGGATGGCTTTTCAGATACAACCAAATTTGGTCAGCCCCGCCATCAACAACAAAACGCCTTCATAACTCCTCGGGAACCTTCGTTATCGTGTCATGCCATTTGGCCTTAAGAATGCCGGTGCTACCTATCATCGGGCTATGACCTACATTTTTCATGACATTATGCACACTATCCTCAAGACTATGTCGACGATCTTCTCGGCAAGTCTAAACATCGTAGTGAACATCTCGATGTTTTAACCATTATTTTTGATCGCTGCTACAATATTCTCGTCCGCCTTCAACCAAGAAATGTGTCTTTGTGTTCTTTCGGGAAAACTTCTTGGCTTTATCGCCTCTTTTCATGTGGCATTGAGGTCGATCCATCTAAAGTCAAAGCTATCCTAGAAATGCCCCCACCCAAAATCTCAAACAATTACGTAGTTTACAAGGTAAGCTCCAATCTATCCGACGCTTCATCTCCCAACTTTCCGATCGATGTCAACCTTTCCATCACCTCCTTAAAAGGATATTGATTCCAATGGAGCGAAGAATGTCACCAAGCCTTCAAGCTCTCAAATCCTATCTCTCGCAGCCACCCGTGCTTATCCCACCCCAAGACGACCGCCCTTTCTACCTTTACCTTTCCGCCACCGACCACGCCGTAGGAGCCATGCTTGCACATCGTGACTCGAGAATCACGAACAAGCCGCTTATTATATAAGTCGTACTTTGGTGGACTATGAGACTAGGTACACACATGTAGAAAAATTGTGCCTTGCCCTATCATTCGTGGGCCACCAAACTCCGACACTACCTTCTAAATCACAAGACTTTCGTCATCACTAATACAGCACCCCATCCATTACATGTATGCCAAACCTCATCTCAACCAACGCATTGCTAGATGGCTCATGCTTCTCGCCGACTTCGACCTTGAGTTTGTCCACCGTAAATCAATCAAAGGACAAACCATCGCAGACCAACTTCATGGAAGCTCCTTTACCGGGAACAATTTACCAATTTCACATTTCCCGACGAACTCATCGCTACTCTTTCCTCACGGAGGAGTCGTACTCCAATGACCCTCTTCTTCGATGGATCTAAATGCCAACCAGGCCACGGAGGAGCCGGCGTTGTTCTCATTCCTCTCAACGCTGAACCTATGCCTCTTTCATTCCGACTTGATTTCCTCGCACTAATAATACAAATGGAATACGAGGCCCTTGCTCTGGTCTCCAAGTTACGTTACACTTAGGTATCAAATCTATCAACATTTTTGCGACTTCAATCGGTAGTCAATCAAGCTATGGGCGTCTACCAATGCAAAAACGAGGAACTTCAAAATACAAACACTACGTGGATTCACTTCTAGCCTTATTTACCCACTATTCTATACAAACCATTCCCCGCTCCACTAACAAATTTGATATACTATGGCTTGCTTAGCCTCGCAAATTCCCGCCGCGCCAACCGACTCAATTATTCGTCAGTGGTCCAACAACTTTTTGCCCCATCCTATTCAACCCCGGTAGTTTGTATGATAAATACCGTGTCTACTAATTCACAGATATACCGGTACCACCAATTTCACGACTACCTTACACTCTCTCGTCCTCCCACCCGACCTTACTAGTAACGGCAAACGTGCTTTTCTTAAAAGTGTTTCACATTATGTTGTCATGGGGGACTCTCTATAAACGTGGCTTTGATGGCATCCTCCTTCGCTGCCTAATCAAGGCGCGAGGCCACTCATACCATCCAACAGTCCATGACGGTATTTGTGGTGGACATTTTAGCGGCCTTGCCGGGCCAAACGAATCCTTCGCCTTGGTTATTATTGGCCTACTCAATAACGATCGCTACGAAATATGTTAAGCGTTGTGTTATGTGTCAACAACATGCCAACCTTCAACATACTCCTAGCCACCCGCTCCGTGTCGCTCGAGATCTTTGGCCCTTCTCACAATGGGGTTTAGACCTTATTGGTGAGATTCACCCAACCTCTTCACAACGCCACCGCTGGATAATCACAAAGACCGAATATTACACAAAATGGGTGGAGGCTATTCCACTCATTTCAATCAAAAAGAAAAAAAAATTGTCGAAGTTCATTAACCACCACATTATCTCGCCGCTTTGGTGTTCCTCATCGCCTGATAATGATAATGGAAAATCTTTCAAAAACAAGTTGTTGCAAGACCTTTGTGACAACTTTGGTATCAAACTTAGTTTCTCATCACCTTACTATCCACAAGCCAATGGGCAAGCCGAGTCCTCTAATAAAACACTAACCAAAATCCTCATGAAAGTTGTCAATGAATCCGAAGAAATTGGCACGATCACATTCCCTTTGCCCTTTGGGCTTATCGTACTAGCATTCGTACTCTACTAATGCCACACCTTTTCTTTGTATACGGTACCGAGGCTGTTTTGCCTCTCGAAATACAAATACCCTCCCTTAGAATATCTCTTCAGATATTCTCACCAACGATGATTTCCGCCAAGAGCGGTTAGCCCAATTGAGCTTCTTGACGAACGCCGCCTTACAGCTCTCTTGATCACCTTCAAATCTATCAAAAACGCATTAAACGTGCTTATGATAAGCGACTTCATGAGCGTATTTTAAGGTTGGTGATCTTGTTCTCAAAGAGAATCAACATGTAACCAAACTAGAAAAGAGCAAACGTGGAAAATTTGCTCCCAATTGATTGGGCCTTATATAATCACTCATACCTATGGATCTGCACTTATCGCTTAGCTTCGCTTAATGGTAAACCCGAGCTCGAACCCCTTAATGCCTCGCATCTTCGACCATTCTACTATTTGAAATTAGTGTTATATCACTTATCTACCGCCGCTCGTCCCTTGAGCTCACTTACCACTACATACACTCGCTTCCTACACTTCATAATAACAATCAAGCTCACATAGTTTGATCCTCACTCCCCTCGATGATGCCTTCCCCTTTTTAGTCTAGTCCATGACTTCAAAGTATTAAAATAAGCCGTATTCTTATGGGATTTTCTTGAGTCAAACTTCCTACTAAACTAGATGCTTCACGCCAAATGAACATCTAGTCATCTAAATTAAATATAGATCTGCTTCCTCGAAGGACAACTATATATGCCGAACTATTGCTGCTATTATATATAGATACTCCCTCAAGGACAAATTGCATTACAATCATATTCGCTACTATAAATAGATCGCTCCCTCGAAGGACAACTATACACAAATAGCCAGCTTTTTATCGAAGCTTCTCGCATTGATCAGCCTTCGTGAAGACCTCAAGAATAATACAATCAATATCCTCAGACTTCCCGCATCGATCACCTATATTCAATAAAAGAAAAGCCTCATTCAAAAGGACTTTTGAGTCATGGACTTGTCTATTTAGGGTAGGTTTTCTTCGCCGTAACACTCACTTTGTAATAAGTTCTCCGTACCTCAGCTATATCATCCACCTCACCTCACCATTTGTTTCAACTCAAGGGACGTGACGTATATCCGATATATTGTGATTATACAACTCTTTTCACCTATCGACTTCTCGCCTATGCAAGGTACCTAGGGATTCAAGCTCATCCTATGTTAATATGTGGTTTGTTTAGCTCTTTCAACTACGGACACTTTTGCCTCTTTTTCTCGATCTAGGATTGTGTGTTGACCTTAATCAGGATACGGTTCCCTACTATTTGGGTAAGCTAACTTTCGCTTTACCTATACCTACATCAACATCGCCCATACCTTACCAACACCAACAACATTACCCTATCAACATCAAATTCTTATCAACCAACAAATTGCCTAACCATACCCAAATTGCTCAATTCACCTCTCCCCGGTCCTAAGGGAGAACTACATCGGCCCGAGGCCCTCCTTGCTTTGAGCAATGGGCTATGTAGGCAAGACTTTGAGACATGGGGTCTCCCAAGGTTAGCTCGACCATCCCCTACCATAACTTATCATGTGTGGTAAATATAAATATTTTTGTGCATTTTTATTTAATCACATTTCTTTTATCCTTTTTCAAACACCGAAAATCAAAACACAAACAATCTTATTATTATCATAACTCAAATCAACATACATATTCGCTTTTATTTAGATGTTAAACAAATACATCTTCTCTATCATCGACACGCAGTCGGCATCCTTATTTATTCTTATACCTTGCTAACATTTACTCGCACTCCTCACGCCTCATCCCGAACTAGGTGATGATCGTGATCGCCGACCCTCTCGCCGGCCTCTCTCGTCCTCAAAGGTACCACGGCTATTGGTACCGCCACCGATCTGCCAATCTCTCCTCGTAACATATGAATACGCCTCTCGCATGGAGGACTCCAGCCTCTAGTCTCCCGCCCGTGACTCCGCAACCACTAACAATCCTCTTGTCTCTCATTCACTCGCGCTTGAGCTGCACAACCAAACGCCGCAGATGATCCTCTCTCGCCGTAATCACCGCTATGTCGTGGCGCTCACGTACACCTCGCAGCTTCGCTACCCACCATAATCTATAGGCCTCTGCTGCTCCCGCATCCATTACCCTGCGATCGGCTGCTACCTCTTCAGGGCCCTTCTGGAGGTGTTGGCCGGGGAGGTGAGAATGCTGCCTCGGCGTCGATCCTCATATATGGTCTATAAGCCAGGGGTATATCCTGCACAAATCCAAATTGTCGCCGCACGCGATCTATAGGAATCCTCTCATACTCACCCGGCCTGTGCCCCGCGATCCACCTCAATCGCTTCTACACCCTCAACTCCTCGGCCTATGTTCTCTGCTTACCATATAGTTTCCGTATGGCCTCCAACAGATATCCGCAACCGTCACTTTCCCCATACTCGCCTCGTAATACTCAATATCACCCGTCACGGCCTCGGGATCTCGCCTCTTGTTCTGCCTCGACCCATCGTCTCAATCCCAACCTCTCGCACTCCGGTTCTCCCCGATCGATGGGTCGGCCTATTGGTCGCACACAAACAATGTGCTCATAGGCCCAACAGTGTAATAAGTATGAACTATCCAAAGGTCGCCCGTGATTTCACCTACAAGCCCATAAACCCCTCGTATAGCTCCGCCAAATATGCAGTGCCCATGCAAAAGTCACGCCTTCCTTTCTATCATCTCCCAAATAACACACATCAATGCCTTTGAAATCTTCCCCTTCCGCCTCGGTAACGCATAATACCCTACCGCTATCATTAATATCACTGCTAACCTTGTTCCTCGTGGTGTGCCGTATACATTACCCCATATGTAAAAGATAAACCTCGCTGTGTCAAATCTCGTGCGTGATGGACCAAATACTCGCCGTTATCGCTCCCGTGCCGCGCTAGGTAGTGCCTCGATATACTGTTCTCCCGTAATAGGGAGTCTCAAAATCAAACACATCTTCCAATGTTACCGCTATCTCCCCGCTGCGATAAAAAGGTATTTGTCTCGGATTCCATCTCTCAATCAATGCCTCGCAACATAGCATGATTACGTGCGATTCGTGAATAATAGCGATTCCACTTAACCCCAAACGATTTATCAATGTCCATTCAAACGGTGTGTTACATCCGCTGATTCGTGACAACAAATACTGCACACTATCATTCATCCTCAATCCCGCCTCGCTCGCCGCATACACCAAAACAACAAACAACCATTCAATCCGCCAGTGGTTTTTTCAAACATTCTCGAAATTCTCCAAGAATCGTATCGGGTTATACATAACCGAGATCGTTGAGTAACCGATACCGTTTCTCCTAACCGCTACCGGCCACCGCCAATTACATACATCTTGCCTAAAAAACCACCTACGACAATAAATTGATCGCTTTCTTCCTTTCTATATACACATGTATACCAACAACCCCAAATTACCTACCCGTAACACTCACCTCATCTATACCCCCGCTATCATGTTGTCTTTCTCATATCTACTTCCTTATTCTTTTCCAAATTTATTCCCAAAACATGCAAAGTTAAATCACAAACAAAATGATACCTCTTGGGTCAGCAGCAGCTTGAGGTGGCCCTTGTCTTCCTCCTCCGCCCTCGCCTCGCCGGATGCTTCTCCTCGTTCTGCCATGATCACCACCCTTTTCAACTTTGTCTTTCTGCCTTCTGAATCTCGGATCACATTCACTTTCCTTGTCTCTTTTCTCCTTCTCACCCAAATCTCTCATGCAAATACCTGTCTCTCATATCACCAAAAAGTGCGCGCTCACGTATTTAACCTCTTGCATGGCTCTAAAATTAAAACTCAAGTTGCCACCCTAGCTTTTCTATTTTTAGAAAAGCTCATACCTAAATAACCGGTATCGGTCATATAACCGATATCGGTCATATAACTACCGACATCGGTTACCTAACCGATACCGGTTACACACCTGCCTTTTTGAAACAGGGTTCTTTTCTTCATTCTTTCATAAATTTTTGTCGCGCCCGCCTCTTTTCCTGCATAACCACACCATTTACCACATTTGTTCATCCACCACACATCATATCATTACAATTTCATTAAACATCATTTATTTTATACAAATACACAACCATCAACTACGAATTTCAAGAAACTATCAATCTCTACATCATTTGGATCCAACTCATCAGTTACATATATCACAATGTCACAAAACCAACAATTCATCACATCACATATCATTCATATATACGTACAAAAAAAAAAAAAAAAAAACCATCAACATCATCCATCTATCAACATGCCCACTAAACTTATCATACATTATATATTACCAAACCATTAACAAAATATTTAAACACATTTTTGAACACTACATATGGATCAAAACATCATCTATATATATATATATATACTGCTTTTCAAAAATACAATGTGCCCTACATCGGGCCTCTCGTGATCTCATAATATACCAAAGCCGCACGCAGCCGCAATACCTACTAAAATCTCGACTCGCTCGCAGCTCGCAGCCGGCTCTCATATCAAAATATACTCGCTCGCAGCCGATATCAAATGTACAACCCGCACTCGCTCGCAGCCGATATAATAAATAAATGAATCAATACAATGAATAAGTGTCGCACGCAGCCTCTATCAATACAACCGCCTCGCAGACCGTGCCCGTGTCCCTATACAAAACCATGTCGGGATCTATCAGCCTCCCCACCGCCCTCGCACCTCTCCCCGCTGGTCCCCGTGGTGCCTCTCGCCTCCGCCTCACGGACACGCCACCGTGGCTGCCCTCCCGAGATCTCTCACGCCGCGAGGTCTCGCCCCTATGCGCCGCATACGCCGATACTCGACTCCGCACTATCAAGAATATCCCGATAATATCGGCCTCTCGCTTCTAACCTCCATATAGCGATCTCGCGCCACAAAGGAGCTGGGCTGGTCCTCGCACTCTAACACCAATACCCCGAGCTCGTACTCGCACTCCGTGGCCGCGGTGGTGCCGCTCGTGCCGCCGCCGCACTGCACTGTGGCTGGTGCCGTGGTGGTGCCTTGCCGCTGTCGCACGCTCGCTCGCACTCGTGGCCGTGGTGCTGTGGTGGTGCCGCTCGTGCTCGTACTCGCACTCGTGGCCGTGGTGCCGGTGTGGTGCTACTCGTGCTCGTGCTCGAGCTCGCAATACCGCACTGTAAGGCCCCTCTATTCTCGTGCCTCGCAGCAGCCTAGCCGCCCCTCGTAAGAGCCGCACTCACCCCGAGCTGATCCTCTCTCTATAATCAGCAGCTAAGTCCGGTCAAGCAGGTACTATCTCGCTGCTTCTCGCCTAGCCCACCACACCCTCGTATGCTCTGCACCCGCATCATCCACACCTCACCGCTGGTCTCTCCGCTACCTGGGCCTGGGATCCAAAGGCTGTGGCGCCTGGGTAGTGGGGCCTCTACATCATCCCTCCCGTACCGAGGGAAGGGAGGTGGCTCGCCCCGCCGTAGCCCCATCTCGCCTCGCTGCACTTCTCTAGGGGTATCCGCCGCATTCTCCCGGCCTCCGCCCCGCTATCCGTAATGTATACTGGATCAGCGCACTGCACGCGGCTCTCTCGCCAGCCGGTGACCTCTGTAGGGTCTCCATACAATGTCTACTGCTGTAAGGCCCTCTAGCAAGTGTCTATAATAGGCCACATCCCGACCTGCAACAACTGCTCGTGGCTGGCCCACGACCCCCAACCACCTCTGGAAAGCCATATCGGAATACGACTGTGGCCCCCGCCGCTGGGTAGCCCTATCGCCTCGATGCATACGATGTGCTCGTATGCCCAACAAAGGCAACAAAAATGTAGAACAAATACCAAATCGCCTCCTCCGCGATAGCCCCATAACTCCTCAGAGCAATTGCACTGATACACTGGTGCCCATGCGAAACAGTGTGCTCCTCCACCATCTCCAAAGCAGCACCCCCATCAATGCTCGGGAAGCGCCTCCTCTCAATCCGGGAGGGCGAAGCAGTGTGATCCCTATCATCATCAACACGGCAAGCCGTGTCTCATGTCTCGTGTGCGCGTACATGTCACTATATCCAATGCTCGCGCTTATGATACGTAAGAAGCGCGGCCGCATCCCCAAAACTCGCAGATGCTGCCCATGGCAGCTTCGACCTACTCGAAGATCGCTTCTCCTCGATCGGTAGCCACAGGATGCGATACACATCCTCTAATGTGACGGTCATCTCCCCGGTCGGAAGATGGAACACATTGGCCGCCGGATCCCATCTCTCGATGAGGGCGACCATCGCCGTGATCCTCTCTATCGCTCTCGTACTGACCCCGCCGAGTCCCACTCGCGCATGATGGCCCAATGCGCCGCAGATACGTGTGGCCTCATCCGACTCAATAGTGGAGGCATCCTATCACGCATCGTCAACTGCTGACGTGCCTGCAAAACCAACCCACATTCTTAGACCTACTCTTTATTATAACATCTACTTTACCATCTAAACCCCCAGATATCCCCCACCACACCCCGACTTTCTACCCCCCCTAAACAACCACCAAAACCCACAACCCAACCCAAAACCCACACCTAACCCACTCACACGGCCAACCACACCCTACCACACCCTAATACCTAAACCCTAAACACACTAACCCACCACAAACCACCCAAACCCATCCTAAACCCTAAACACACTAACCCACCACAAACCACCCAAACCCATCCTAAACCCTAAACACACTAACCCACCACAAACCACCCAACCCACCTAACCCACCACCAAACCCTCAACCCATCCCAACGCCACCGATACCGGCCGATACGCGACCGACGCCGGTCCCTCCCAACTCAACCAAACCCTGCAAATTTGCGACCGATGCCGGTCGCTTAGCGACCGACATCGGTCACTGTTTTCTTTCCGGAGCCGAACCCCCGCGCGGCCCCCAAAACCCATTTTTTCCTATTTCTACCCATTTACCCACCCAAACACCCTCCAATTTTACCCACCTAGCCGCATTACCCTATTTTACCTATCTACCCTCTCCGTTTTTCAAATTACCTCCATTTACTCATTATTTCCTACAAAATACAAATTCCTACCCAAACCCCCCCATTTAGCCTAATAACCATTTCAATGCATAAAATCACGAGTTTAGAATCCCACGGCATTTACGACACACGCGTCGCCGTGGTGGGATGGGTGGTGGCGGTCCACCGGTCCAGCCTCCAGCCTCCTCCTCGCCAGTGCCATGGCTCCAATCCCGATCTACTGGGTCCCCGCCAATCACCGCCGCTCCTCCTCAATCGGGCCCACTATCAACTCTCTCCGCCAATCAAATAGCTCCACCTCACTCAATAATCCTCCAAATCAACTCTCCACGCCGATAAGTCGCTTTGGTTTGCAAATAACAAAAGTGACAATGACAGCCGTATTTTTCTTTTTTATAGGTTTTTCGACCTTAACCGATGCTCGGTTTCATTTTGCCCTAAAGAACCGGTATCGGTCTTTAACCGATATCGGTCATGCAGAATCGACATCGGTTCGCCACCCAACTTTCACCCCATTCTTTGCCCTTATTTACCATTTGCCTCTTTTTCACCAATATCGCCTCTATCCACCTTTGCGCACAACATTTGTTCACTTGTCACTTGTCCGACCTAAGGCCTCAACTACCAATCCACCCAAGGCCTCAACCTACCATTCGGCCCGACCTAAGGCCTCAACCTACCATTCGCCCGACCCAAGGCCTCAACCCTAACCATTCGGCCCGACCCAAGGCCGCAACCTACCTATTCGGCTAAGGCCTCAACCTACCTTTCGGCCCGACCCAAGGCCTCAACCTACCTATTCGCAACCTACCTATTTGCCCGACCCAAGGCCTCACCATTCACCCCGACCTAAGGCCTCAACCTACCAATTGCCCGACCCAAGGCCGCAACCCTAACCATTCGGCCCGACCCAAGGCCGCAACCTACCTATTCGGCCCGACCCAAGGCCGCAACCTACCTATTCGGCCCGACCCAAGGCCTCAACCTACCTATTCGGCCCGACCCAAGGCCTCAACCTACCTATTCGGCCCGACCCAAGGCCTCAACCTACCTATTCGGCCCGACCCAAGGCCTCAACCTACCCATTTGGCCCGACCCAAGGCCTTGCCCTCACTATTTGGCCCGACCCAAGGCCTCCCTTTACACTTCTGGCCCGACCCAAGGCCGCCACCCAACAACTTGGCCCAACCCACGACCGTACCACTTCCATACCTTACCCAAAATCAACACCATACACTTTATCCACCCATCCGGTAGTTTTTGGTTCAATCGAGCTCACCTGTTCGTGTTTTAGCATGATTAGGGTCCTTGACTTGATCTGTCGACCAGCTTTGCCCAGACCTAGACCGTGACGTTTATCTCAACCAAACCAACCTTTTGGTACCGCCAACATGCCTAAACGCTCCGGTACCTTACCGTTATATACCCCGGGCTACTTCCTATGCCTTGATACCAGTGATTATATCACCCTTGTTTGGATAAACTATCGACCTTTGCCTATACATTGCTGGTTTGCTCATCAAATCATGTACCCTAGTCGTACTATTGCATTTCAACATGCGTCTCGCTTCCTCGACCTACCCCACCACCTTACCATCCTCTCTACAACATATACCCTTTATCAACCCTATCCCCGATTTCCCGCTCACTCAATCATGTGATAGATTTGAGGGGGATTACCTATATCCTTAACATGAGAAACCACTTCATATTATTGTCCGCGCAGCCTTTACAAAACAAGCTACACGACAATAAGGGGCTAATGTAGACACCAAATTTGTGTCTTACGACCCTCAGTGACCCGCATCTCATCTCGCAATCTAACCTCATTACCTAAACCTTACACAATTATTTATTAATTACCTCAGTAATTGATAAATCCACATCACCTTACCCGCCACCTCACTTTGCCACCTCATCATGACCTAGCCCTAACCCTAAACTAACCTAATTAAGACCCATGACTTGGTCTAGACTCACATCCATAACTAATGCCTCCTTACTCGCACTCCAAAGCCGACCTTCTACCACTTGACCAAGCCCGCAACCGATCTCTCGAGAAAAGTAGGAAGGTGGGCTATTTTACTAAAAATAGCCTACTTTTTCCTTACCGATGCCGGTTTTACTCGACCGCCGCTTGGTTACGCAACCGCCATCGGCCCTCGTAAATGGGCTCCCAAACCAAAACAACGGATCGGAATTTCATTTTGAGAGATCACCAAAGGATTTCTTGATCAACAGAGAGCATGAGCGAGGAACAGAGTCCAGATCTTCACTGACAGAGCAGAGACGAGTAAAGAAACCAAAGTGTTTACAACCAAGGAGATCAACTTGCATCTTGGTCAAAACCAAGAAGTCACATCTTGCATGTCCTTTGTTATAACATTTCTTATGCTTCTTGAATCTCAGCCTCCTAAATCCGCTTCAAATCCACTACCCAACGTGCCATCGATCTAACTGCCATTCTTTTGCTTCTAATCATCCCATTTCCTAATACCATCCAAAACCAGCCATTACAAACACCATAGCTACCAAGAAGATCGTAGAACCCACCGGATCGCTTATCGCAACGCATCGATTCGGATCGGGCATCGGCATCGCAGAACCGCCATCATCGGTTCCTCTGATCAAAAACCAGAAAACCAGCCTTTCCCCCTACCCAGTTTAACGAAATAATTTAATTGATATTTTGCAAGTCTTTTGTGTTAATTCATATTAGCAGGGGAACTGACCACCTTCGAAAGGAAGTTTTATATTTCCCGGCCCAAGGCGCTTCTCATTTATTGTTTAATCAAAATCTTGTGGTCTTGTGTTCTTATTTGCAGGTAGTCCTTCCAAGACAAAAAGGAGTCTCTCCGCAGTCAGCCTGATCTTTCTCTACGGTACGCGCACACCATCTCAACATTCAACAGGTATTCCTCCTAACCCTAACCTCATGATTATTTTTGGCATGCCTATTAATGGGAAGGTGCATGGGTGGTGAAGGGAAATTCCCCACCCCTATATATACCTATTGTATGTTAATTTTGTGGTAGTTCATAGTTCTTAGTTCAAAGAGTTTTGATATAGTCATGTTGTTCTAGTTTAGGGTTTGATGATGATATATTTGGTTATGAAAAACACTATCTTGACTACGACGCATGTGGTTATGAAAAACACTATCTTGACTAGTTTTGTAATCTCTTCCTTGTTATGTAATGAATTATGATTTCTAATAGATAAGTGTGGTTGGATGCTGATTGTTAATGGATATGAGTATGGTAATTTAACTATGCAATTTATATTGATTATGGTTTACTTAGATTAAGTGATTTCTTTTTATACATGTTTCCAATGGTGTTAATAAACTGATTATGCATGAATGAATACTTGGTTAATTATCATGACAACCATGCATGCTAACATCTTGACAAGAAAACACAAAGGAGGACCTGGTAGCTATGTGTGCTTTGAGTGAGTGTTCATTATGACCGAATGAGGTGCCGACACCCATAACACTCTAGTAAAAATAAAAGGATACAAGTTTTATTATTTATCATGGACATTGACTAAACTCTATGTTGTAGGTTTCATCATAGAGTATGCCAACACCAACACAATGGAATCTTACAAAAAAACATCGAGAAAAGATAAAGTGTGTCTACACACTTAAGTATATTTTCCTTTAACCACGTAATTTCATTTCATACTTAAAGAGGGAACAATGTAGATGATTAACTAAAAATGTGGTAAAATGGCAGTTAATCTAACTAGGAACAAGAGTAATTAATAATAAATAAAAGCAATAAATAAATATAGAAAGTGACCCAAGCAAATAAGAAAATAGGTATGCAAAACCCGAAAGAGAAAAGAGAGTTGGAAAGGACTCAGCTAATTTGATGAGCTTGCTGGAGTGTGCCACAGATATGGCTAGAGAAACAAAAGGAGGAAATGATAGTGTCAAATTCTAGAAAAGTATAGAACTGGGAGATCTCGGTGTACTCGGATGCCTAGATAGGTATATGGGCACCTATGAGTTCCTTAGTTTGCAATATGAGGGCCTTGGTCTATGAAAAATCTATGTAACATTCCTCTAAGGTGTCACTTGATGGTTTTGTGCCTTCGCTCCATGTCACAATAACTTCATTCTAATGTGTTGTATGTCTCTGAAATCTAAAATGAAGATGAGACCTACAAATCCCAAGATGAGCATCAAACCTTAAAAAATAAAGATGCATATAAAGGGGCCAGACTTTCTTTAGCTACCACAATAGTGGACTTACTAACTCGAGTGCTATAGTACATCTTATACCCGATGTAGTTATATGTGATTGTGTGTACAATCATGCCCTATTTTCTTTGTGCCCGGTACACTTTGTGAAAGTAGTGAGCAATAACTATGTGTAGAAAATGTAATAGAATGGTGGATGGAATAGAATAAACTTCCCTTCTATGTAGTGTGATATAGATGAATGAACCTTATGCCTTATGATGGAGCTAGATGGATGCAAATGAAGCCTTTGATGGATGCAACCTTAGGTGATGATAGTAGTGCTTAGTGCTTGGTCCCTCATTATGGTCACATAACTTTATATTTATATGGTTCTCTTGTTCTAATTTCATAATTAACCCTGAAAAGGCTGACCATAAGAAATATGAAATGTTCAAATGGTTAGAAAGTGCCCAAAAAGTGGGAAAGTGGGAAAAGGATCAGGGCGCCCTAACTAGGACCAGGGGCACCCGTCTGGTGCCTTAAGACTAGCTCGGGCCCCAAGGCTAAAATGTAAAATAGCACAAAATGACAAAAATAGATTGGGCATGCATGTGTGGGAGGTCGAAATGACGACATAAAGAAAAGTAAAATGGCCAAAATATGGGGGTTAATTAGTACTTTCTTCACTCAAAACCATATGAATAGTAGTATGAGACCGAGATTAAATAATGTCTAAAGTGTGTGATTTTGTGATTACATTTCCCCCACTTTATGTTGGTGAGAGGAAATCTCGGTAATATAAAGTAGATAGAGATGTACATACTGATAATCCATGTAGAGTGATGTAGAAATGCACTGAAGACTAGAAAAAGTGTGGAGTGACAAAAAGATGATGGAGCATGGAAACTAAAGATGAAAAAGTGCAAAAAAAGTGATGAGAGTGAACCTAGGGTGGAAATATGTGTGTAGTTTCTGATGTGTGTGATGTACCTACATGGTTAGTATCATGTGTGCTATTGCAAAATGTTGTTGTTATTGCCCCCATTATTGCACTTGTTATTGTTGATTATTTTCTCATACGGAAAAAACTACAAGGAGAAAATGATCAAGTAGTCAAATACACATGTATATATAAAAACACATGTAAAAGACACATGTATATATATGTGAAAGAATGTAAAGTACATAAATGAAAAATGGAACATGTGCACCTAATCCATGTCGAGAGAAAGAGTGTAGAAAGAGGATATCTTGTCCTTGCTTTTTGGGCAATCCGACACCATAGGCCGAAGAAGTGTAGGGAGGAATTCATTGTATCCTCCAACCTTTAACTACTTCCTTGAACATATATGAAGAGATCTCTATACTTCCTAGTTTTTTGGGTGATCCGATGCCACTGGATAAAGTAGTGTAGAGAGGAAGTCTTATATCCTCTAACCTGTAATTGCTCCCTAGAATGCTAAGGACAACCATGTCCTATAAAATCCATTGTGTACGGGGTTCGTAGATTGGTCTAAACCCACTCACTGTATAACCCACAATGCCAAGGGTGGAAACTGACTGAATTGAACCAATGTAAAAGCATTGTGTAGTATGTAAAACCCCAAATGATGCCCCCTCTTTGGGGGTGCATGCATGACATTGTTGATAGGAGAATGTGGCCCCAAAAGAGGACCAACCACATGAACTCTGTAAACTCTTCCCTACGGGGGAAAGGAATGACTTGGTAGAAACCAAGGCACACACAAACAAAAGGCTAGCCAAAGACAAGTGTTAGTACAAAAAATGCATGTATAATATGATATGTAAGATACAAAATAATGTATAAGCTACCAAGAAATGTAGTAATGTAAACACGTAAGAAGACAAAGTAAGCCACACAAAGTGGGTTACAAACATGGGACATCACTCATGATGTCACAAGACACACAAGGCCATCATGGCCACATATAACAAACAAGTGTGCACACCAAACAAAGGGAAAGGCCCATACAATAACAAATAGTTGTCAAAAAAGTACAAACAATATATAACCATGGAAGCAAATAATCCTGCAAAACAAATGTTGCACATGAAGCACCCATTAGCATGTTAGAAAGATAACCCATATGTCAAAAGCATGTATAACCAAGTAATGTAAAGTGTTCTAAGTACAAAATGAAATAATAACACCTGTGAGAGATGAATGTGGATGCCCCCAATGACTAGTTTAGGATGGGTAGAAGGTGAGCATCTCATGATGCATGTAAAAGACTTCTATATCTGATCATAACTAAGAAAAGTGTGAACAACGTGCATGTGTGTATGGTATATATAAATGACATACAAGAGATCTATCTAGCATGTGTAATAAAGTGACCATGAACAAAAAATACAAGCAAGAGTAAAAACAACCATGATATATAACATATGATGTGGATGGATGGAATGAATGCAAGATGGATGATAGGAGCCATGTGCCCCCTAAGTGAATGAAATGTATGCAATGAGGTTCATTTAGTTTTCCCCTCAATAGTCAAGAATGAACCATAAATGAGAGTGCGTCATTGGGAAATGGTCAATAATGTGTGTTGTGTCTAATACACTGTGATGAATGTGTATGTGTGTGATGATATATAACCTAGAGATGATGTGTGTGTGACCCTTATATCCAAAGCGTATATCACAAAAAGTTGATCTAACGAGTGATGATGTAGCCTAAAGCACATATCACTACAAGATGAATAGAAGGAGTGGTGATGTATCCTAAAGTGTATACCACTACAAGATGAATTAGAGGGAGTGGTGATGTATCCTAAAGCATATACCACTACAAGATGAAGGAATAAGTGACCATTTATCCTATAACATATGTCACTAACCTAGGAATGTCATGTGATAAGAAAGTTTGAATGATGAACGTGTGATGAATATAAGGTCCATTTGATTTGTAAACCCTTGGCAGTCGAGTATGGACCGAGGAACTAAAGTGCATCATAGGGTAGTGAGTGTAGTGCATATAAGAATATGTAGTATGTGTGATGATAATAGACAACCATATGATGTGTAGAATGTATGATGTATAAGATGTAATGTAAGATGTGTATGTAGACTAAAAAGTGTAGTAGGCATGATGAGTAGTATATGATGTATGTAAATGAAACAATATAGTATGACACTTATATGATGAAGAGTAATATGATGTGTATGATGTCAAAAATGTGAGATGCATGTAATTGTAGACTAAATGTAGAATGTATGATGTAGGATGTAAGACATATGACATGAAATATGTGAAGAAACACAGTGTGTAGTACCTATGGTACAATGTGTGGGGTTCATGTGTAGTATGACCTCAACAATCAAGTGTGAACAAAGCACAAGAGTGTGTCATCGGGTAATGACGACACTAAAATGTGTGATGAATATGCCTATGCTATGAGATGGATGTATGATAATATGTGAATGCGATATTTATTGATGCTAAGAGGGGGAATGTGTTGGATGTTATGCCCCCAAGTGTGTAAGTGATGGAGGTCTAGTAAAAATACACTAAGTGGATCAACATAAGGAGTAGTTTCCTTAACAAAAGTGATGGGATGTTGATTTTGTAATGTCACAGATAACTTGAGTGGAGGGGTAGTTGTAAAAGGAATAAGAAATGGAAGTGGAGTGGATGGCTAGAGAGAGATTTAATGGTGGAATATTTTTGGTATTGATGACACTAACAAAAAAGTAAGGTTGATTGATTTTGAGAGGTGGTTATGTACTTTGGCTTGGTAATGTTGTAGATGTCTTGAGAAGAGGAGGTGCTATATTAGTTTTGATAGGTGGTTATTAGGCAATGCTTGAATTTTATTTTCTTAGAATGACCATTAGCCAAGTGAAGGCAAAATTTCAGAGCCCATATAGATGTAGTCATTTGTGTAGATGGGCATGTAATATAATGTTGTTGTAAATGAATGAGATAAAGACTTAATGTTCAAGATATTTTATTCTTCATTATAAAGCATGACAATCATAGTCATTATGTCCATTGATTTGATGATAATGGTGAATAAATGACCTTGATACTTTTCTATTATATAAGGAGGATAACAATGAGTAGGTGACAAAGTGATCAATTGACAACTAAGGAGCTCAGTAAGAAGGTCATGTTGCTTAGTATTGCGATCAAAGGCATGAGAGGCTATGGTGAAATGGTAAACTTGAGGCTCACTATATGAGCATATAGTAGAATAGAATGAATGAGATGAGATGAGAAGGAGAACAAACATGCACTTGAGAAGCATCCTTAAGATGTTGAATTTAATATTTGAGAGATGTAATCATGGATTCCATAGCCTTAAACTTGTCTTGAAATAAATAATGTAAATCTTGAATTGAGTCTAATATAGGTTGATTAGATGGAGGATCACAAAGGCTAGGGTCATCAAATAGGTGATAAAATAGGACTTATTTCATGTGGCAGGGTATTGCTAGTGAGATACATGGTGTCTAGGGATTTTTGTAGAATAACATGGCAATTGGGATAGCATCTTAAGTAAATCAGATAAAGAAACTTGAGGAACTTTGGGAGCCATGATAGAGGAAAAAAAGGATCCTAAGCATGAAAGATGTCACATTCACCAAAATGATTAACTAAAATGTGGAAAATGGTAGTTAATCTAACTAGGAACAATAATAAATAATAGTAAATAAAAGTAATAAATAAATATAGAAAGTGACCCAAACAACTAAGAAAGTAGAAATGCAAAACCATAAAGTGCAAAGAGAGCTAGAAAGGACTTAAGTTGATTCATGACCTTGCTAGACTATGTCATAGATGAATGGAGAAACAAGAGGAGAAAACAACTATGTTGAAGTCTAAAAAGTGTAGATCTGGGAAATATGAGTGGACTGGGATGCCTAGATAGGTACAGGGTGCACTTATGGGTGCCTTAGTCTGTAGATATGGGTGTCCTAGTTTGTCTCTGAAAATTTAGTAACCTTCATCCAGGTGTCACTTGATGAAGCCCTTCACCTTCTCTCCATGTCACACTAACTTCATTCTGAACTATGTTGTGTATGTAGCTGGAAATTCAAAATGAAGATGATACCTACAAAACCCCAAGATGAGCATCAAACCCTAAAAAAATAAATATGCATATGAAGGGGTCAAAATTTCCTCTACCACAATGGTGGACTTACTAACTAAGTCATTGCACTATACATCTCAAACCTGATGTAGTTCTATGTGCTTGTGTGTGCAATCATGCCCTAGGTGCTCTTGTTCCAGTCACACTTTGTGAAAGTAGTGAGCAATAACTATGTGTAGAAAATGTAATAGAATGGTGGATGGAATAGAATAAACTTCCCTCCTATGTAGTGTGATGTAGATGAACTATCCTTATGCCTTGTGATGAAGCTAGATGGATGTAAATGAATCCTTTGATGGATGCAACCTTAGGTGATGATAGTAGTGCTTAGTGCTTGGTCCCTCATTATGGTCACATAACTTTATATTTATATGGTTCTCTTGTTATAATTTCGTAATTAACCTCGAAAAGGCTGACCACAAGAAATATGAAATGTTTAAATGGATATAAAGTGCCCAAAAAGTGGTGGGAAAGTGGAAAAATGATCATGTCACCCCAATGGGACCAGGAGGCACCTATCGGCGCACCAAGACTAGTTCAGTGCCCAGCCAAATGCAAAATAACACATTTAACGAAAATAGACCAGGAAAGCATGTGTGGGAGGTCGGAAGTGACAACATAAAGAAAAGTAAAATGGAAAAATGTGGGGTTAATTAATACTTTCTTCACTCAAAAACTAAATGAATAGTAGTATGAGACTAGGACTAAATAATGTCTAGACTAGGACTAAATAATGTCTAAAGTGTGTGATTTTGTGACTACAATAGAGAATCAAATTTGGTAAGTCTACTATTTGACACTTCTATGTTTGACATTTCTCACTTGCTAAAAAAACACACTTTACCCATTCTCATCTTTAGGTGTCTTTTTCTATATTACTTGGTCATACATACTCATCTATTGATATTTATAATAATTGAATGCATGAAATCCATTTTGAAACTCCACTTATCATCTTCCAAACCTTAGACTTAAGATTTATCCTCTAGGGTAAAAACCATACAATAGAGTTAATTTATACCACGAGTCACGACCCTAGTGTAAAATTTTTCCCTTGCTCACTTTGATCCCAAACTATCAGTTGTATATTATTATTTGGGTCATTTACTCCTTAGTTGGAATTTGTAACTTAAATCACCTTCATAATCATATATAAGAAATTAAAACTAACTAATTCAAAACCTATTACTCTTATGGAATCCTAGTGTAGAATCTAGCCAAAAAGCACCCAAAAATCCCTATACTTCATTAATACCTCTACACATTCATTAGGACAACACTATCTACAAGTTTGAAACTTTCCACTAGGTCTAGGGATAGCTTCCCACATTTTCAAGCATCCATAGTCATTCACTCAAGTAGATTTGTAAGAGAAAAAATAAAGTCAATATTCGTCAAATAAATAATGTTGATTTTGATTGCACTACATAACTAGATATCACATACTAGGTGGAGAATGATATGCGCTTTAGACCTATTTGGAGTAGTACCACTATAAGTAGTGCGTGAGGATGCCCACAACCAAAATAGTTTTTGTTCTATAGGAATTTCTATCCATGGTTAGGCTTTGAAAGATTGAGAAGCATATATAGAGGCCCTCGCGTCATGTGACCACAATGATTGATAAAGAGTGAAAAAGATATTCGAAAATGAAAACCTATAAAGTTGTAGATCCTAGTTCCAGTAGGGTCAAAACTATACAAATAGGTCATAATCATATAGACATACATGCCCTTATTATATGATCCTTCCCAAGAGCATCTTCAAGTCACAATTCCAATTTTGAATCAATCTCAAGTCCATATCCCCATGTTTCATGATTTAGATCACCCATAATTGCCTAGAATCATAAGTGTAATCAACAATGTAGTTATGAACTTATATTGTATCATGTACATTTGTACAAGTATTAATGTGATTATGATATTAAATGGTTAATGTTGGAAGTTAATTTTTTCTTGTAAATCTTAATCAAATCTAAAAGGGTGAAAAAATAACCACATGCTCCTAGAATCTTGCATTAGCCATGGAGAAATTACATTACCCCATACATGAGCAAATCCACATAAAAAAGTTGATATAAATTTGGTAAGTGTAGGTATTGTTTCCTTACAATCAATATGAGGTTATTATTTGATTTAGATAGGAATTTATTTTTATTATTTACTTATTAAGGTATGAATCTAACATCGATATGTTTTTTCATGCTTGGTGGAACATATTAAATGCTGTTTCAACTCATGTTCATCATTTTATTCATTTTTGCTTCAATTTTCTTGTTTATGTACATTAACATTTTTAGTCTATGTATCATAATTTCCATTCATAGGAACATCATTTTTATCTCAGTAAAGTGGCATTTCTACCTTCTATGCATGTATATGATTATTTCATGTTGTTATTCCATTTATAAACTTCTTACAAAATTTCTAATTGTTGTAGTAATGTTTTTGATCATTTGTGTAGCATTTTGATCATTAACCATTTGTTTTTGTAGGCATGTAGTATTTCTATGTAACTTACAATGATTTTGACAAATTTAGTAACCTTCCAACATCATGTAGCATCAGCTTTTTCTTTTGGGTCTATTATTATAGGTTTTAGTGTTTTTGATCTATGTGTGATGTGCCTAAGCACTATAGTGAAATTTTGATCATACTAGTGACATTTCTACACTCTGAAGAATTTGAGATCACATTGTGGAACTTATGCATCCTATGTGGCATTTCTACACATGGGAATTTTGTTTCTACACTTATTAGTGATGTTTGTACAATGGTGACATTTTTTGATTTCTCTATGGTATTTTTATATAAGGGAATGATGTTTATGCACATATTAGTTGAGAATTTTATTGGATAAAAAATATGAGAGAAGGATTAATTCACATAATCTTCAAGATAAATATTACATAATGAAATTAAATACATAAAATAACATAATACACAAGATATATCATGAAAACCCTTCTAGGAAAAAAACCCAATGTAGTAACTTATATCCTTATTGTATTAACTCAACCATTTTACTATATAATAATGTACTTCTTAGTTCTTCTCTATCCTATTGCATGTCCAATTATATGTAAGCACATGAGTAAGTAATCATCATAGTGGTATTACAATATAATGGGTACCAAAACCATGGGCCAAGAATACAACCCATAATGGTTCCCATAAACATGAGTTATCTAACCACTCATAATAACATAGGTTGAAATTACCTATATGGGCCCAAAATACTATAAGGGACCCCAATTTTTTTTTGGGGCCATCCCCAGACTCTTTATTGGGAGGTACTATTACCCCAAACCCCACTTAGGTGATGCCCTGCACCACAAAGTCGTTGTCAGTTGTATAGTCTAGAAGAGTGTAACTCATGGAAAATATATAACACATTTCTAACATTATTTCACTTGTTGAATAATTTCCATAGGGGGTTTCAAGGCCATATAATCAGCATCTTAGGGTAGCCAATCCCATTTATTTTTGAACCAAGAATATTTCTCATTGCTTATAGCCTTTTTCAAAGAATCAATAACATTATCTTCTGTGTCCACCTTCTCTAGCAATATCTTCTTCTCCTCCACCATTTCTCTTACACAATAGTATTAAACATCAATGTGTTTTGTTATATAATGATACTAAGGATGTATTGCTATACAATTTTCACCTTGAATATAAATATTTATTCTTATAACATTTTGAGTGAACTTAATAGTGGAAATTATCCTTTGAAACCAAAATACTTCATCGCTTTCATGAGTAGTTTCTGTGTACTTATCCTTTTTGGTGGGTATTGAAAAAATTTCTTGATGTTTACTCACCCAAATTAAAACTCCACCAAGCAATTTAAAAACCTACCCAATGGTATATCTACACATATCCAAATCTCCACCCTATTCTGGATCTACAAAGCCATGTAGATTCAATGTCTTTATTTTACCAATATTTCCTTGATGTCATATTACATAATAAAATGTCCCAAGTAGATACTTAAATATCCTCTTCACTACAAGACAATGTTACTTTCTATGATTTAACATGAATCTACTACCTACTCCCACTAGCATAAGAATTATTAGGTCTTGTAAAGACCATTGAATACATAAAACTACCAATCACACTAGCATACAACACCTGAGACATGTCCTCAATTTTTCCTTCAATTTTAGGACAATGTTCAATAGATAATTTTGACCAACAAGAAAGGGAATACTAACAGGTTTACTTTCCTACATTTTAAACCTTGCAATACCATCTCAACATACTTTTTTGATTTAACTAAACTTTCATGTTTTTCAATCTCTTAGTTTCCATGCCCAAAATAAATTTTGCATGAACTTAGATCCTTTACATAAAATTGAGACGAGAGATGAGAATTAACCTAATTGGTCATTTAATTATTGTTACCAATTAAAAAAATTTCATGTACATACAATATAATGAATTTTTTTTTCTCCTTATTATTTATAATTAACACATGGATCAAATTTTCTTCTTCCAAGTCTAAGTTCCAATACATACTTATCAAATTTTTGGTTCCACATTCTTGATGATTTCTTTAATCCATAAAGAGACTTATTTAGTCTACAGAATAAATATTCCTTTCCTTTAACCATAAATATTTCATGCCACTTCATGTAGATTTCCTTTTCAATCTCACCATGCAAAAAGGTTGTATTGAAATCCATCCGTTTGATTTCTAGATTGAAAGCAATAATAAGAAAGAAGAAAAATTTCATAGAATGTAACTAAGAAATAGGAAAAAAATCTCACAAAAATCAAGTCAATATACCTACGATAACCTTTTTCTACTAAGTGAGGTTTATAATGATCCATTTTTTCCTTTGACATTGTACTTCTTAAATATCCATTTACAACCAACCATTTTTTTTTCTAGAAGGTAGTTTACCAAGTATCGTGTATGGTTTTTTAAAGGAATCCTTTTCTTCCCCATAACCTTATTCCAAGAATTATTCTATTTTGAGCCAAAGGCCTCCTTTACATCTTTTGGTCATCATTAGTAATAGAAAAAACAGATAAAAAAATGCATAACAGAAATTAGGAAGGCTATTCCTATCGAGTTTCCCATCTCACCCAATTTGATATTTTCAAGTATGATTTTTTTGGTTCTACATATTATTGTTCCTCCTCTAATTAATTTGAATCTTCCTCTTGAAAATATCTCTCCAGTTCATATTCTAAAATTGCATCAAACTCAAACATAGATTCACCCTCTTCTAGTTCAACATAAGCTTGTTCATTTTCATCCTTTGGTTTTTATTCCTACTTAGGAATCCTCTTAACTTATTTGAATATTAAATTACAACTGTAAACAACCTTTTGTGTTTCTAGATTCCATAGCTTGTATCCTTTTACATAATTATAGTATCCAATAAATATTCAATTAGTAGATGTATCATCTAACTTTGTCTTGTTCTATTTCGAGATATACAATACAACTAAATACCATGATTTAATAAATATAGAAATTATAAATGTTAAATTCTAAATATGTAATAACATGGATATAAATAATAAAATATAGATTTAACCCAAGCAAGTAAGCTAGAAAAATATGAAAACCCTAGTTGCAAGAGAGAGGTAATATACTTAGTTGATTTGTAATAAATCCGATGTTATATCGAGTTGGAAAAATGATGAAACAAGAAAGAATACTATCTCACTTAGACCCGGAAAATGCAGAGCTCTCGAGAATGTCTTTGGGACTAGGGTGCCTATACAGGGACAAGGGCACCTGAGGTGCTAGGGACCTTCTCTCGGGTGCTTGGTGACCGCTCGTAACCTCGAGAGAACCACTTTCACAAGGTCATGAGATGTTCGTTGGATGTCGCCTTTAGTCACTTGTATGATGCTATACCTCACTGCTACTCACATGAAACCTACAAGATGAATGAAAACCTATAAAACCCCAAAATACATCTAATAATAAAAATAAAAAGATGAAAATGGGGAGTTAGAATGACCCCACAGTCCACCTTAATGAGTGAACTAATGATCCAGGATGCTAAACTACATTTTAGATTCCATGTAGTTTTGTGTGTGCGCATGTGTGTTTAGAATTGTGCCTTAGGTGGCTCTGAGTGTGCTTGAGTCACACTTGAATAACGAGAAATATCTAGATGTAGAAAATGTAAATAGATGTGTGCATGGAAAAATGAACTTCCCCTCCTATGAAGTGTATGTAGAAGAATGCAATCCCTTGTCCCTTGTGTGAGTGCTAGATGGATGCTTGAATTCTCTTGTAATGGCCTTTGGATGCAACCTTAGGTGGTGATAGTAGATGCTTAGTGCTTGGTCCCTTATTATGATCACATATATTTGTATTTATATGATTCCCTTGTTTGAATTTTGTAATTAACCACTAAAAGGATGAACACCAAGAAAATAAGATGCCCAACAACTAGAAAGGACCTAAAATGTGCGAGCAATATAAAAAGAGGTCAGGGGCACCTAGAGGGGATAGGGGTGCTTGGGCACTAACATCCTGGTTAGGAATTGGTGTCTAGATTTAGAAAAACTGAAGTATCAAAAGTCGACTAGGAAATAATGTGTAAGACAAAAAAAAAGAATGTAGAAAGTAAGTAAAGAGGCCAAATACAATGGTTAATTAGTACTTTTATCACTTAGGAATCATATGAATAGTAGTATGTGACCATGAATAGAAATATATCCAAAGTACATGATTTAGTGTCTATACCACCACTTTATGTTGTTAAGCCAATACTCAAAACATAAAGTAGATAAGAGATGCATGACTGATAACCGTGTAGATCTATGGAAAAAAATGTGTCGAGGAGACAAGAAAAAAGTGGAGTGATAAAATTATGAAGAGTGGAGGCTACATAAGAGGAAGTGAAAATGAATCACCTTAGGGGTGAAAGCATACGTGTAGATTTCATGTTGTACATGTTGTCGATGTCGTTTGATGTTTGATGATGTGACTGTTGCTTCCCATAAGGACAAACCTACAAAAGAGAAGAGAAAACGAGTAGTCAAATATGTGTATATGAAAATTCAATCAAAACATGTAAAAGTGTGTAAAAAGTATGTAAAAATGTGAAAAGGAACATGTGCACCTGATCCATGATGAGTGAAATAGATAAAGAGGATCCTGAAGATGATGTAGAAGAACGAGTTTTTTGGGTGATCTCACGCTAGTTACACCAAGTATAAAAGAAGTGTATGGAGAAAAGTATAGTGTTATTCTCCAACCTTTGAATACTTCCTAAAGTATAAACACCACTACAGATGGTGTGTACAAATCTGATCCATTTTAATCCAAAGTTTGATCTAATGCAAAAATAGAAAAGAAGGTGTAATACATGTATGCCAAGTGTTGAAGGACTGTGTTTGTCTTGTAAAAACCATTGTGTAAATTGCTCTTAATTGTTCCAAACTAAGAAAAATTAGGTAATCGCCCCGTGTTCATAGGAACTGGGAAGGGTCGGGGTACCTAGGTCTTGTTATCTATGTCTAGGCACTAGTGTTTGTGCTGAGCTAAGGACCCAAGTCGATTCAAGGCCATTGGTGTAACTTAAAAATATCTTTGTCAGATGATGCTTGAACTATGCTAAAATATGCATGTAAACTACTATATGGGGTGACTGATTCACCCAAGATGCCCCCTCATTTGGGGTACATACGACGTCACAAGGAGTATGCAGCCCAAAGGAGGACTAGACACTTGAATTGGCGATTCCCATGGGGGAGGAGGAAATGTGTTTGGTAGAAACTAAGGAACACATAAAAAAATGGTTGGAAAACAAGTGTTAGTGCAAACAATATAAATACACATGTAGAAAACAAACAAGAAGATAATGTGTAAGATGACACGCAAGAAGACAATGCAAACCTTAAAAAGTAGGTGGAAAACATGGGACATCACTAACGATGTCACAAGATAATCGAGGCCGATATGGCCAAAAAAATATAGTGTGCATATAAGACAAAGGGAAAATAATGAAAATAAGGACATATAATAGCAAGAAATGGAAAATAGTGACAAACAAAGAGTAATAGATAACCATGGTAGAAAAGAGTTCCTACAAGAAAATGCTACGAGATGAAGCACCATGTTAGGATGTCAGAAAGATAAAAAGTATGTCAAAATGTGTATGATATGATATAATGTAGTGTGCTTGTAGTATAAATTGAAATAATAACACCTAAAGCGTGTACTAAAGTAGATGCCCCAAGAGCCACTATGGGACTGGTAATAGGTACCGTACAAGTATCCATGCTAAGTGTATCGATCGTGCAAAGTTTGTGATCACAAGTAGAAAGAAAGTGAACGTGTATGTGTATATGATAAATATAATGACATACAAGATATCTACCTAACATAGTAACCAAAAGTAACATGTGATTATAAGTAAGCATGAAAAATGTGCAACCAAGATATGCGATCTTTGTGGATGAGTGAGATGGAATGGAATGAAAAGTACATATGATAGGATCCGCATGCCCCCTGAGTGAATGTGAATGATTACGCATGATATGAGGTTCATTTATAAATGCCCCCTTAGTAGTCAAGAATGGACCATATAATAAGAGTACGTCATCAGGAAATGGTTTGAATTGTGTTATGAAAGATATGATCGTCAAAGCGTGTAATATAGAGAGTGAGCGAGTTTGGTGAGGTTCATTTCAGATTGAGACCCTCAACAATCGAATATGAATCTTGGAACTAGAGTGCATCATAGGGTAGTGTGTTATGTGAGAGTGTGATGCTAGAAAAATGTGTCGTGATTGCACTTTGAGTGTGTAGTGTGTACTGTGATGATGTGAGGTTCATGAATGTAGTGAGTCATAAACAATCAAGTGTGAACCATAGCACAAGAGTGCGTCGTCGCTTAATGAAGATACAAATGTATAAATATGTGTAAGATGCATGTAAAAGCCTAGATGTGAAGTGTAGAAATTCACAACAACCGATAATAGTAGAAGGGTGGAAGAATAATCATGATTCCCCCAAGTGTATGATGACAAGTGTGATCAAGTAACATTGTCTAAGAGATTGTGATTGTCATGGTCAAAACCAAATGGTGATGCATCTGCTACATGGTAGGATATAGTATGTGGGTTATCTTGTAGAGAGCCATTGCGGTGAATATTATACATGCCCATTGCATATTCCTCGTCGGTAAAGGTGGTAGTGGATGTCCATGTGCATACTAATGAGTAAGGTTTTGTGCATAGTCAAGAAATGGGTCATTACAAATTAAAAAAGACAAAGGGCATGGGAAATGAAATATCGTTATGATTAGGATCTAATGTGCCACCAATGTAGCCAAGCCATGATTGTCTACGAGTAATTGGTGCAAGACACTCGTTACATGCAACAAAGACTGATAAATTAAATACTCGGAGGCCATAAGCAAAGTAGTAAAGAAAACATATCCATGATATAGATGAGAAAAATAAGATGGAGGGATGAGATCCTCTAGTGTGAATCTAAGTTGAGCCAAGCCATCATATGTGTAAACAGTTTTAGAGCAAGCAAGATCAAATGGGATGTGATGCCAATAATAGTTATTCATGAAAAGAATAAAAGTGAAGGGATGAAGTGTATATAAATATTTCTCATGAGAAGACATTAAGGTGGTATGATGTCCAATGTGTGGACAAACCTTGATAAAGTATCATTACATTAGTAGAAAGGGGGTTTCAAGTGGAGGGAACAACGTTGAGTGTAAAACAGTTCCATTGAGTAGAGGAAAGTTATTTGACAAGTACATGGGTTGTGGATCAGAAATATGATGTATAGTAGTAGAAGTTAGAATAGGTAATGCAGTGGTTGGATCTGCTTTGCAATATTGGAATGGTGTACTATCACTAGGAACTTCATATTCAAAGACTTCATGTAAGAATCTAACATATTGGTGAACTATAAAGATACTGCTTGCATTCTATGTGTTGTCGTGGTTCTTCATCGAGTTTTGAGTAAGCCTCAAGTTTGGAAGAAACAAAAAAGACTAGAACAAGTGGTAGATACAATAACATGAGAGACACCAAAGACTAAGGAAAGCCGTGATAAACTGGATAAAGATGTGGTACACTAGATAAAGCCATGATACATTGAAGGAAGCCGCATAAATGGACACAAGCCATGGAACAAAGACAAATCAAGACAAAATATGACAAAGGCATGATCAAAAGGAGTGACTCTTGGGATATTTTTTATGAAGTGTATTTATTGTAATTAATCCATTGTATATGGGGGCATCATGAGAAATATATGAGTGAGTGCCATATGAGAAATATATGATTATGAGAGATAGAAATGTATGATGAGAAAGATATATGAGATAGAATAGAGAAGATCTGTATATGTAAATGAGACTAATGTAATCATTGTTGAGATATGAATAAAGATTGATGTTTGGAGCAAAGTATGTTATGTGTTTTTACATTATTTCTATTCACAAATTAGATTAGTTTACTTTTCTCACACATCATTAACAAAAGGTTAAGATTCTTAAATATCACACTGATGTTGAGGTTTAAGGTCAACATTTGGTGTCTGAGCCCAGGTTCCTTTTGCTAATCGGATGTCAAGAAAGATATCACCACCAAGATATTGGAAACTATCACCGAAAAAAACTTAGAATTGGTGGGAAAATCAAATTGATATGTTTGTTAAAGGAGAAGAAAAGAGACTCAAAGCATTGTATAAAGTAACTGAGGTAGAAATACTTGGAGAATATAGAGAATAACTAGTTTCCACATTTTCTGTGGCCTTGCATACTAGCACACACCAAGAGAATAGAGTGGTCAAGATTGCACTTAAGGAAACCATTTGAGTGGACTCAAGAAAAGTTAAATACTCTCGAAATCTTGATGAGCCTTAGACTAGAGCAATTGATTATTGGTACGAGACTACATTAGATTCATACATAATTACTTGGGCCATATAGGGTTGGAACAACTTTGACTACAAGAAAGGTGAAGTTTTAAGTGGAGCAAGAGGTTAATTTCTTAAATTAGTTCCATTTTAAATTAAGGTTTTAATGTTAGAAAAGGTTTAATCAGAAGCACAAAAATTTCCTTTAGGGACATGTACCGTGGGATGGCATATGTGAAGGGGGGTGATCCAAGACACAACTAATCATAATTAATGGGGTGATGGTTAGGATAGAAGAAATAAGATGATATGAAGAAAATAAAAATAACCTAGTTAGCGGAGATAGGGATTAAGAGAATTAAGGAGAGTTAGAATTTTAACAAGAATAACTAAAAATGAGGATGGAAGAGAGAGAAAGGATAGCTGTAGAGAGGAGTTAGAGACAAAGAGAAATAAAGGTTAGCAAGGGAGGAAAGAGAAAATAAATTAAATGAGAGAAAATAGAAACTGAATAAAAATAAGAAAGTATGAAAGAAAGAAACACCCACTTTGAGTGGAGGCCAACAATTGGCTAACCTGAAATAGATGTGGAGCAGAAAGTCTTGCTATAATAACCAAAGTGAGTTGAGACTACCAATTGTTTTTACATCATGGCTCTCCGTGGCACAAAATATGTTAAATAGTTCGATAAAATAGGAATTTTCAAAGCAAACAATACTAGTACGATATTTATAAGAATTAGTAGGAGGATTAAGACCAAGACTTAGAGAAATAGTTGGCACAACAAGATGGGAAGATATGAGAGAAGAAACTCCATTATTAATTAAAGAGAAAGGAGAAGAGGAAGAAGAAGTTATTGAGATGAAAGAATTAGTTAAAGAATTTGGAGAAAAGATAAAAATAATAGAGGAGAAAGATGAAGAAAAGATAAGTTCAAAGAACAAGAGAAAGAGGAGGAAAAATAAAATAAGAAGAGAAGAAGTGACAAAGGATTAGAGGATAATTATAGATTAAGAAATAGTAAAGGAAGGAAGATATTCATGGAAAGAGATAATTATGAAAATTTGTCAACTAAAGATGTGTCCCCCAACCACCACACAAGCCCAAAGGAGATGACCCGCGGATCAATCACCATTTTAAGTGCTACTTCAAACACTAATTCGAAATATAAAAAAGGAAGAAAGTTTGATGAAAATATATCATCAATTGCAATAAGAAAGTAAGAAACGAGAATAAGTTTTAGGAGAATTCGAGAGAATTTTTAGGAGATTTATATTTTGATTTTGAGATAACCAGAGACAAAGGAAGAAAGAGTAACTTGACAAAAGTTCATAATCAATCAAGGAAAGTAAAACTAGTAAAGTAGGAGACAATTAATGAGCCTCTAGTACATTCTCAACCAATCATAAAAATGGATCGAGAGGATTAAGTTACCGGTGTGTTTTCCCCTAAAATTTCCTTCTTTTTCCAAGTCTCGAACTTAGAAATTTTTGAGTTGTTACCCTTTTAAAATGGTCCAGTTTGAGTATTTTGAAATATGGCACTTCCCAAGGGATCAATGATTCTTAGAAACACCTCCATCAGATAGATAATTCTTTCCCCTTTCCAGAAAGGTAAGGAAGTCCTCCTAACTCCTTGTATTTTGCAAGTTATGGCTCGGCGAGTTTGGAGGGGAAATTTTCCTCGATAGGCACAGTAGAGAGAAAGTTGGAACTTAGCCCTTTTGGGGTTAAAAGGCACAAAGACAAATTTTGGCCCGCAGGCCCGCCGAAGGAAGGAAACGGACTCGTGGGGCTAGGGAGAAAATTTTGACACTTAGCCTTTTTGGCTAGAAACTCAAAAGTCAAAATCTGGCCTGCAAGCCTACAAAGGAGAATGAAGAAAAAATTGGTTAAGGCCCACAACCAATAGGAGAGCACCACGTGTCATCGAAGTGGCGGACCAACAGAGGATTTTGAGAAAATTTTCCAATTTTGTAAAAGAGGGTGAAATGTTATTCTGAAGCCCGTGGATGAACCAGAAAGTGCCATGTGTCATCGGGTTGGCGGGGGCACAGAGATTTTGGGGAAAAATTTCCCAATTTGAAAAAAGAGGGAAAAAGGTCAAATTTTGGCCCGTAGACCCGAAATTTGCCCTAATTTTGCCAGTTTTTCCCTAAATCTTCAAGAGGCCATATCTTTCAATCTAGAGCTCGGATTTTCATGTTTTTGGTATCAATGGAAATCTGGTGAAATTCTCCACATGATGGACACTTAAATTTTAAATTTTTATGGAGTTTTGTGGGAGAAAATCAAGAAAACGTCTCTGGCATGCAAAAATGTAAAATTTTTCCCCCGACTCGCTCCAATGTTCTCCTGCCACGTGGATGGCCCGATTTCAAAGCAATTAGGGCAAAGGATCAAATGGTTCATATGTGAACTGAAAATTGAAATATAAAACACATTTTTACATGCAGAAGCTCTTTTTTGGGCTCGTCAGAAGCATTTTCTTTGCGGCAGAGGAATCTGGAAGAGGGGAAATGATCAAATTTGTTTGTAACGGCTTTGGGTTGAATGATTTAATGGTTTTTTGAAGTCTTTGTGAAGGGCCGGAAATCAAATTTGGAAACTGGAAGCACATTTTTGCAAATAGAGGACAAAAATGATTGTTAGTCTTCTTCTATTCTCCTCCTCTGTATTTTTCTTCTATTCCCACTCGTTGCACAAGTTTCAACTCTGAGATCAATAAAAAAGGAAGGAATTTTATGTCCCCCGATGGAAAAATTGATTGGTGCTTTGTGACCAGCGTGTTTTATTCTATCTTGTGCTCAAAAATTGTAAATTTGTCTTTCTTCTATTAATTAATGCATGTAATGAAACTTCCAGTTGATGTGTGTGGAATCTTACACTCTACCCACAACATTGATTTCCCCCTCATTCATTCTCACTCCCTCCCCTTTCTTAGATCGATTTATACTATATCAAGGAGTTGCTATTATTGCCATAGGGACAGTGGAGTGTTCCTGTGGATCTCTAGTTGAAAAACCACCATAAATCCACTTTGGTTTTACATGCTAAACAATGGGAGCTGCACCATTCAAATGTAGAGGGACTTAGATTCCCATAGCATTGGCCTGAAATCCACAAATTTTTCCACAAGACAAATTTTCTTGCCAACAGTTTTTGGTGCCCACCATGGGGCAGAGTTGTAGCATCCACACCCAAAAATGACCACATGTTTTTGAAATATCATTAAGTTTGCCTTTGAAGTCTGAAATTCCTTGTGATCCAAAAATACAAAAAGATTCAAATAGAAGAGTTCTGCAGATTGAGAAGCCATATGAACTGCATGGATGTAACTCAAAATTCTTGCAAATCCTTCTAGAAAACCTTCTTTGCTCTGTCATATCTAAAGGAAATAATTTTAGACCTGAAAGAGGTTACTTGGCATATTTGGCAGAGTGTAAATCATCTCACCATTGCTACAAAATTTTGGGCTATGAAAGAGAAGACAATAAACTTTCAAGTTGGATGATAGAAGGTATACTCACCAACTGAGGCAAGGAGGAGTGATTGACCCTACTTTTGAGGAGTTGGAGAGAGAATAAGTAGAGGTTATAGCTCGGTTTGACAAAGAGGAAGAGATTAGAGCTCAACTTGAAGAAATTGCAAGACTCCAAGCTGCAGCAGAGGAGAGAGAGGCAGCCTTAGCTGACCAAGAAACTAGAAATAGAAACAAAATGGGTGATCGTGAACATGAAGCACGTAGGCCTATTATGCCATGGGGAGGAAACACAGCCCACTTGCCCTCCAACAACCTCTTCATGATCTGCTAAGAGGCTCTAGAATTTTTTTCCCAAATTCAGGGGAGATGGTTCTCAACTCCCGAAGAACATGTAGCAACATTCATCATTGCTTGTGGTGTATTAGGAGTTGAGAATGAAGATGTGTCAGTCAGTGACTATTTGTGGAATCAATTCAGAAAAGGTGCTGAATGGTTCTACATGCTTCCTGCAAGATCTATTACTAGTTGGGAAGATATTAGAAAAGCATTTGAAAACATATTCAAGAGCACTGAAGATGGTCATTGGTGTAATCAGTCCAAATAAAGAAAGAAATCTCTAAATCCATGAGGGACTTTGTAGCAAGTTTTGATAGATTGACAAGAAGAATCCTTGAGGATGTGCTACCTCCTGAGAACCACCTGAGAAGATTCTTCATCACTGCCTTGCCATCGGTTGGTTTCTTCCTTCAAGAGCCCAACCAAACATATTGAGGGAAGCTCAAGACTTTTCCATTGAAACTGATGATGACTTAATCCTCTCTGGAAAGGTGAAAGGCCCAAATGGGAAGCAAAAGGGTCAAAGTTCGGCTTCAGTAACTACAGATCCTATGTTCCAAAAATGGAAAATGATTTGGTTGCCTTGAAGAAATAGCTATCCCAAATGACAATGAGAAATGCTCCAAGGAGGCCAAACTTTCCCTGATAGACAAAGAATTGCACCACCTCCTCGCTAACTTTCCCTTGAAGCACCTCCTGTAAATGTTATTTGTGACACTAGAGAATTAAGAGAGGATGCTGAAATTGATGAACTTGAAGGAGAAATAGTAGAGGATTACGAAGGCTACCTTGAAATTGAAGAAGTTGATATGCACAATGGCTTGTTCGAGTTTGTTGATGATGGGGAAGAAGAAGAGGAAGCCCCAAGCTTCTCATGTGCTATCTTCACTCAAGCTCAATCCAAGAAAGATGATCTACCATCCGTGGCTCAAGAGGAAAATAAAACTAAATAATATCCCACTCCAACAGCCACACAAAATAAGATCATCAACAGAGGCTCACCATCACCACCCTCAATAGATTTAGTCAAAATTAAACTAGGCCAAATGGCCGCTAGAGATTAGGATGTTATATCTAGTAAGTCACCTTTTCCTTCTTCTAGCTCACAAGTTAATAAAAAAAATCCTCCCTCCAATGAATTCTATTCTAAGTCAGCTAAAATTTAGACCATAGCTTCACCTTCACCTCCTTCTAAGCTGATGGCCTCACCCTCAGAAGACAATCCAATTTCCAAGTCAGCCAAAGTTCCTCAAATACCCTTACCATGTAAACCTTCCCTCACTCTAGGAACTTCCCCCTCATCCAACATTGTCCCATTTGATTTTGTGGAACATGCAAGTAAGACCAAAGTGCAGCTCTTAGAGATTGAATACTTGTAAACACACCTTGCTCAGTTTGATAGACTAATCAATGTTATTCGGAGCAGCAATTCTATACCCTCAAGTTCAAATTTTAAAGGTCTTATCCTGACACCATCTACACCACTTGCTCAAAACATGCTGGCCCTAAGTGCTTCCAAAACAGATAAGGTGGAACCCTTCTACTTGTCTCTTCTCATGAATGGTTTTGAGCTCAACAATTGCATCATTGACTCGGAGATTATGATAAAGTAATGCCACTCAAAGTTGCCAATGCTCTCAGCTTGACACTAACTAGAGTTAACGGAGATTTTTACTCAATGGAATCTAAGCAAGTACCACTAGTCGGAAGGATAAAAGATGCACAAGTAGCTTTGGTTGAATACCTTGATAAGAAAATACTTAACCATCTTAGTAGGCGACATTCCCGCATCTTTGGCATGCTCTTGAGTAGAAGTTTTGTAGAGACCTTGGTGGAGAGATAAAGATGGATTGGACCTCTGCAACTATTCTAGTAAAGGGTGAGATGAAGAAGCTACTCCCGGTAAGAAAAATGAAGTTTACAGTAAGAAGTTCCAGTGACCCAAGAGCTAATATCCTCTTTCAAGATTGTGGATTAGGAAACTATTTCCTTACTTCACAATGAGAAGAAGACTTGCCACTTTCCTCGGAATCAGAAAGATCAGGTCTAGACTATAGATTTTGATGGAAGCCATTCCAAAGTAGGCTCAGGGGCTGGTGTTGTGTTATACTCTCCTTCCAATGTGATGCATCCTTTTGCATACAAACTGTAGTTTGACAACACCAACAATACAATAGAATATGAAGCTCTCCTCTTGGGCATAAGTGTAGCAGAAGACATGGGAATCAAAAAGTTGAGATGCCTTGGTGATGTAGAAGTGATAGTGAAGAAAATCCACTAGTAATACTAGGTGAAGAACCCAAGGCTCAGCATTACAGGAATAGAGTGTGGGATTGCATTGAATTCTTTGATGCATTCTCTATTGAAGCCATCCCAAGACAAAAAAATGAAAGAGCTGATTCTCTTGTAGTATCAGCATCCCTATTGACTCCTCATCCTTCTTTTGGAAAGGAAAAAATAACCATTGAGATGGTTTTCAGACCAAGTGTACCTGATAATGCAGATCACTAGCAAGTTTTCAATGATGACAATCAGATTTTAGCCTTCTTAGAGAAAAGAGACAACTTCAATAATCTCTTCTTTGAGGGAAGTGTTAATCCACATAGAGAAGCTATGGCTGAAGATGCATCAGATGAAATTGAAAGAGTGGATGATGAAGGCATGATCAGATTGAAAGGTAACAAGATCCCCAAAGGTCTAGTCTCTCTGGAGGACTTGTTTGACAAGCATGACAAATTTATTCGTGAAAAGAAAAGCTATCTTCTTGCTTTCCATCTGATTTTGACAAGGAAAACATTGGGACTTCTGAAGATCCAAGGATGGTCAACATTGGTAAATGCAGCTCTCCAAGAGAAAAGGAAGTTCATTTATTTGCTTAAAAGTACTGATGTGGTGGCCTACTCTTATGACAAGCTCAAATCTTTTCAACCAAAGGAAATGCATCATTTCATTCCTATGAAGTAGGATGCTAAGCCCTTCAGTGAAAGCAAAGACCCTATAATCCAAAGATTGATATTGTTATCAAGGAATAAGTGAACAAGATGTTGAATGCCAGAATCATTTTCCCCATTCACCACTCAACATGGGTGGCCAACATTGTACCAGTCAGAAAGAAAAATGGGGAGATCAGAATATGTGTAGATTTCAGAAATCTGAATCAGGCATCTCTCAAGGACAATTACCCTCTTCCAATCATGGATCATATCCTACAAGCAGTTACTAGATCTGAGATTCTCTTTTGCTTGATGGCTTCTCAGGGTATAATCAAATTAAAGTGGTCAAGAAGATTGTAGCAAGACGACTTTCACAACTCCTTGGGGCACTTTTTCTTACAGCAGGATGCCTTTTGGCTTGATCAATGTGGGAGCCACCTTCCAAAGAGCCATGGACATGGCTTTCAAAGATCTCAAGCATTGCATTGTCATATACCTTGATGACTTAACCGTGTTTTCAAAGAAGAGAAGTGAGCATATCTTCCACTTAGAGTAGATTCTTGCAAGATGTAGAAAACATGGCATTTCTCTAAATCCCAAGAAGTGTATCTTTGGAGTCACAGAAGGCAAGCTGTTAGGACACATCATGAATAAGCATGGAGCACGTATTGACCCCTGAGCGGTAAGTGCTATTCAATCACTATCTCTTCCCACTAGGAAGAAAGGAGTACACTCATTCTTTGGGAAGGTAAATTTTCTTTGCCGCTTTGTCCCCGAATTTTCTGAACTAACAAATCATATCACCTCTATGATGAAGCCTCAAATAAGTTTCAAATGGATTAGTGAAGGAAAATAAACATTTGAATAAATCAAGAAGGCCATTGCTTAAGCTCCAACACTCGGTATCTCTAGATTTCGAAAGGAATTCATCATGTAGACGTTATGCCTCGGAGCACACTCTTTCTGCTGTCCTAGTTCAAAAGAATGATGAAGGATTGGAAGCACCTATTGCTTTCATGAGTTTCATTTGAAAAAGCATGAACTAAATTACACTCAATTGGAGAAGCATGCATACGTAGTGGTCAAGGCCGTGAAGAATTTCATATTTTACATACTCAACTCTCACACCGTGGTGATGGTTCCCGGAAGTGCAATCAAGTCCATTTTGACACAAAAAGATCCAAGAGTATGACCTCGGAGATTAAGCCCTCTAATTTGGTTAGAAGAAATGGTCTCATGTGTTGATTTCTCAAGATGAATCTCTCAAAGTTCAGCTTGGAGAAAGAGATGACATTTTCCCAACCCGCTCAAAAGTTTGCCCACAAGTTCTCTTTTATGAACACTACAGAGGAATGGTATGCAAACATTGCTTTCTTTCTTACCTATGGGGACTACCCTCCTCATTTAGATTACAAGTAGCAAAGAAATCTCAGGATGAAAGAAACCAAATATGTGATTTGGAATCATGCACTCTACAAGAAAGGGATAGATGGCTGTTTTCTCAAGTGTGTTGACAAGGAACAACAAGAAAAACTCCTTAAAGCCTATCATGATCAAGCTTGTGGTGGACACTTTTTAGCCATGGTGACTGCCCACAAAATTCTCAAAGGTAGATATTATTGGCCTTCTCTTTTTGCTGATACTTAGAGCTGGGTTTCTAAATGCAAAGCATGCCAACAATTTGTTGGAAAACCACAGTTGGTTGCATTTCCTCTAGTGCCGTGATTATTGAAGAACCATTTCAACAATGGGGGCTAGACTTCATTAGCATGTTGAATGCCCATTCAAGTGTTGGGCATACTTATGTGCTCACTGCCATGTACTACTTCACCAAATGGGTGGAAGCCATTCCAACCAAACAAGTTAGTTCTAAAGTAGTTTATAGTTTCATCAAAGAATACATCAATGTCCATTTTGGGGTGCCTCAAAGATTGTTGTGAACAATGCCACTTATTTATCTTCAAGAGAATTGATAGAGTTCTGATATGGTTTTGGCATTTCTCTAGCTCATTCTTCTGACTACTATCCTCAAGGGAATGGTCAAGTTGAGTCAAGCAACAAAAATATTGTGACCATTATCCGTAAGCTTGTTGATGAGAATTTGAAGAATTGGCACAAAAATTATATGATGCATTGTGGGCTAATAGGATGACTCCTAAGAAGGCAATAGGCATGTCACCTTTTCAGATTGCTATATGGAGTTGAAGTAGAGATTCCTATTACAATTGAAATGCCAGCTCTCAAGCTACTTCAAACAGTGGAAGACAACCAATACAAAGATTCAATTGACAAGAGGATCCTTTTCCTCGAGAAGCTAGAAGAGAGCATATCCCAGTGTAGAGGATAGGATCAAATAAGATCAGCTGAAAGTGAAGAAGCTCTTTTGAAGAGCTAAAGTAAGGGAGTTCAGTAGAGTGGAGATTTGGTCCTACTTTGGGACAAGAGGAGAGATCCAAATGGTAGTCATGGTAAGTTAGATTCTTTGTGGCTGGCCCATTTCAAATTCAAGAAGATTGTGGTGAGAATGCCTTTCTCTTATCATACTTGGATGGAACTCCATTGGGATTGCCTAGAAGTGGGCAATATTTAAAGATGTACCATCGCTGAAAGTGAGTTGTCCCTCACCCCGTACTCATAGTTTTTTTGTTTCCTTTTCGTTTGTGTGTATTTTGGTTTGTTCTCTGTTTTGGTGTGGTTTGGTTTGTTGTGTTTTCCCCTCCTTCCTTCTTCCTTCCTTCGGTATTGTACATGACTCTACAAGGCCCAATAGATAAGGAACTTGTCAATGTTATATGTTTTGAAACCTGTGATTCTGGATCCTCATGCCATATTTTCTCCCTGTTCAATCCATGCCATGTCCCCAAGCTAGAGCCATTGTTGTCCCCTCAAAATTTTCCTTCTTTTTCTAAGTCCTGGACTATTAACACGAATCCGACACTTTGATAATATTTCACCGGGAACTCCTCATGCTATGATTATTTTAGTAATGCACAACTTTTGGTTTGGTGGTAGTAATCTGGAAACACAACAACAAACATAACACAAGAATACCACAGACTATGACAAAAAAAAGAATGATGACAAATTTGAAATACAAATGTAAAATATATTATTAACATGGAATTATTACAATCTCACCCATGAATTACTCCAAGTGTTACCAACTCCACTTGATTCCAATAATGGTTATGGGAGAAACTTCACAATTACTCCTCTTGATGACTTCCTTAACACACCTTCACAAAGAATCCTTTATTCATAAAATAATTATTACAACTTTGCTCTATGATAAATGAGAGGGGATGGCCTCTCTATTTATAGAATTCAGCTTATCCACCCTATCTCTAAGATAGGATAGAAATCTCTTCCGCCAATCATATTCCATGCCTAAACTCTTGCCTTTACATTTAGGCTTATCTTCTAAGATAAGATAAACCTTATCATCTCACATGGGTTCCACCTTTTAGATTTTCCACAAATAAAATACACAAAATATTTATGACATCACTCCTTGTCCTTATTACAAATATAATATTTCTAATTCCTAATCATGTAGACCCTACTTCTCTACTTACCCCAACTTTGACATTTTAACATTACCGGACCACTTACGACAAATATTTACTTTTTACCACAACATTCCTTTTGTACTTTGTTATCATACCGTACTCTACTTTATTGGAGGCACCATATCGATGGCGTCCGTTATCTTCTATTGGACGCCACTACTAATTATACTTAACAACATCTTATTCCTAATACATACATTAATAAAATAGAAATTACGGAGGAAAATTTTAATGTCAACATTTTCCCCCTTCCTAGCTTCTACTCCGTCCTCGAGTAGACTCTTATGGACATTCTGAAGCTAGTTCTTGAAAATATTTAACTTGTCATGGTTGACCCATTTCGTAATGGGAGTACCATCCAATTCCTCCAGTCGATATGTACCATTTTCATGCACAACTGCTATTTTGTAGGGCCCCATCCATTTGGGAAGAAATTTTCTCCTTCTTTTTTTTTTGTATCTGGAATCATATACTAGAACCAAGTCATTCACATGAAATGGAGACCAATGATCTTTTGATCAAAGTATTCCTTCTCGCTTCATTTTCTTCTTATAGCTTGTATCCTTCGCTATTTCCCTCATTTCCTCTAAAGCAAATGAAGATGCACTAACCTTTCTTTTACCGAATCACTTTCATCCATCCTTTCATTTTTCATAACTCTCACAAAGGGGAATATCAAACTCAATAGGAAGAACTGATCAATGCCATAAGTCAACCGAAATGGGAGTATCCTGCGCTGACTTTGATGTTGCCCTATATGCCCACAATGTTGCATGAATCCTTTTATCCCACTTATGTACCTACAAGGCTGCATCTTTGCTAGAATTTGACATAACACAAAATTTGTTCGTTCCACCTGTCCATTTGTGCTTGGCTTGTATGTTGTTTCCTTCCTGTGCTTAATAGAAAACTTGTTGACTAGGGCTTCTACCACCTCATTAATGAAGTGGCTTCCTTGATCTGTTACAATTTCTAATGGGCAACCAAATCTAGTGATAATGTGTTCATATATGAACCTTGCCACTTCATCCATGGAAGCTATTTTCAATGGCCTAGCTTCAACCCACTTGGTTAAATAATCATGGCAACTACAATATACTTATTTTGGTGTGGGGTAGTTGGAAGTGGACCTACAATATCTATTCGCCACTTTTCAAAGGGACCAAGTGGAAGAATAGGGTATAATGGAGTTGATGAAGTCTTACAGCTTACCATGTGTTTGAAAAATATCACATGTCTTACAATAATTATAACAATCTCTAAAAAGAGTGGGCCAGTGATAACCTACATCCAAGATCCTTCTTGCTATAAGTTGTCCAGAGAAGTGTCCTCCACATGTACCATTGTGGAATTATTCTATCAGCTCCTTCCCTTGATCACATCCAACTGCCCTCTTGTATTGTCCATCAGGTCCTATCCAAAATAATACTCCATGCATAATAGAATATGGATGACTGGCTTGAGTAATCTTCCTCTTAGTCTTTGCATTGGCACCATCAGGAAACTTGAATTCATTCAGATAATTCCAAATATCTATGTATTCACTAGGGATTGTGTCAAGGGATAACAATGCTACATCTGGGAAATCATCATCATCACAAGATGAACCTAAACCATCATAGGCTCGAGAGAGTGCATCTGCATTGACATGCTTCTTTCCTGGCCTATCTATAATATCAAATTCAAATTCTTGTAGCAAAATTATCCATCTTGCTATCCTCCTTGATGGGTTAGGATTATTTACAATATATTTTAGAGCCTGATGATCTGTTACAACTATAAATTTCTGCCCTAGCAAGTAATTTCTAAACTTCTTTATAGCAAAAATGATAGCTAGAGCCTCTTTTTCAGTTACAATATAATTTACCTCAGCACTGCTCATTTGTCTGCACCTAAAGTAAACTGGATGATCATTCCCATTTTCATCCTTTTGGCTTAGAGTACTTCCTAGTGCTATCCGATATGAGGCATCAATATACACAATGAATGGATTGCTCTAATATGGATTCTTTAAAACAGGTGAAGACACCAGGGCTTCCTTCAGTTGTTCAAAAGCTTCATGTGCCTTATTTCTTGGTTCATAAGTAACATCCTTCTTCAAGAACTAGGTTAGTGGCTATGTAATCTTTGAGAAATTCTTAATGAACCTTCTATAGTAACCCACATGGCCTAAAAATGATCTCAACTTACTTCTATTCATAGGAAATGGTAACTCTTTAATTTTTGAAACTTTATCAGGATCAATACCAATACCATCTCTAGATACAACATGCCCTAACAAAATACCTTTAGAACATCCAAAGACACACTTTGTAGGGTTTAGTGAGGCTTGTGCTTCATCTAACCTTTGAAATGCTGTCTCCATCTAGTGCAGGTGGTCCATCTTGCTCCCATAGATGTAAAAATCATCCAGAAATACTCTAATGAAGTTCCCAATGTAGGGTTCAAACACCCTATTCATCAAATGCTGGAATGTTGCCAGAGCATTACACAACCCAAAAGGCATAACTCTATAAGCAAACGTTCCCCAAGGAGTGGTGAACGTGGTCTTCAGCTGATCTTTCTCCGCTATACAAACTTGGTTGTATCCGCTATATCCATCAGCAAAACTATAACACTCCTAGCCAACTACTTCATCTAAGATCTGATCTGAGAATGGAAGAGGGTAATGATCCTTCTTTGTTGCCTTATTGAGCTTCCTATAATCAACACAAATGCATAGCTTCCCATTCTTTTTTATTGAGATCACAATGGGAGAAACCCATTCTGAATTCTCCATAGCAAATATGAATCTT
Organism: Taxus wallichiana var. yunnanensis; assembly: GCA_018340775.1. Classification (NCBI taxonomy): domain Eukaryota; kingdom Viridiplantae; phylum Streptophyta; class Pinopsida; order Cupressales; family Taxaceae; genus Taxus; species Taxus wallichiana. The sequence goes on along the minus strand of CM031234.1, from coordinate 678,592,785 downwards.
GCATCAAGCAACTTATCTATTTCTTCTTTTACGCCTTGAAAAATTAGGATTCATTCTATATGACATTTGCTTTATGGGCTTAACACCATCTACCAAATTTCAATAGAATGTTCTACCCAACTTACTTGAAAAAGTTCCTTGTAATCAAAAGTGAATAGGTGTATGTACCTTCTAAAGAGCTGGAGGTAGGATTCCTTCTCATTCTCCATCACAGCATCACCAATCTTTATTTGTTGGAGATGATCATCAATTTATTCTTTAGATAATTTTATGGGTTCATGAGTCGGTGTGACTGGAAGGATATCCATGACCGAAACATCAACCTCACTTTCTTCATCTTCTGTGTCCACTTCACTGGTACTAGAGTAATCAAAGGATGTCCAATCATCAATTTCATCACTTGAATCCACAAGTTCTGTCTTATGATGCCGAGGGATCACGTTTATCTTCACCCTCTCTACCATGTCCAAGTGTCATGAAGCCTTCATTCCAGTAGTTTCTTGCATGAACTCTCCTTAGCCATGGTCTTCCCAACAACATTGGGTACGCAATAGTACCATTTTTCATCACCTGAAATTCTACCACACATACAACACCCATAACAGATATTGCCACATTTGAAACTACACCTTCTGGTTTAGTTTTTCCCTTATTTAATGACCTTAACATAAGTGTTGAGGGGTGATCAATTTTTAAACCCAACATATTCATTACAAACTTGGTCATTACATTAACTACAACACCTCCATCAACTAAGACATCATGAATTGAAATACCATTACATAATACCTCAACTTGTGGAGCATAGGGATCCACCTTTCCAAAATAGGGACCTCAACCTCCTTCCTTCGTCGAGCATTGAGTCCACTTCACAGCTCCCGCCTCTTCTCGTAAGACATAGCCAAGAGTTGACCATATGTAATATTTGTAGGCCTTTCGACAGATCTTCTAAGATGGAGTATGGTCCTCGTCCCCGTGAAATCGTAAAATCCTACACACCCAACTTTCTTCTCCTATGTTTCTTACTAGTTTCTCATTTCATCTTCTTAGGATCATTTCCATCTTGGTTATCTTTTTCTTTCTTTCTTTCTTTTTGTTACAAACACATCTACTTCATTATTTATGCTCTTATCTACTACATCAAAAGAATTCACGTGCTTTTCCTTTATCATTATCTCCTTTACTGATGTAGAAGCTCTATCTAGACAATTATACTTATAATGACCCTTTTTATAACAACCATAACATACGACTTCGTAAATATTTCTTTTCGACCTCTATCTCCTCCCGAGAACTAAATTCTTTTCCTCAAGAAGATTAATAGTTAACTCGCCCATCTTCCCGAGCAGATCTTCATACTCAAGAGATGTACTAGGAGAAAGATTTGTGCTCACAGAGAGTGGTTGTGATTTTGGACCAAAGGTGCTGGTGTAGGCTCTACTTTAGCAACAATTTCTTTGGGCTCCTCTTCCATGCTTTCTTCTTGCCTTCTTGCAATCTCCTTTGCTTGTTCAATGGTAGTGGGTGGTCATACTTCACTCATTATTCGATCTCTCGACTTCATCCCAAGAATGAAGTGCTTACAGAGAGATTATCCACGCCATTCATCAACCCATCCGCTAATCCTTCCTTTCGGATCTGGGCATCGAGCTTCCTCCTTAGCTCTAGAACATGAGCATGATAATCCCCTTATCTCCTCCTGGGATAACTTTGTGATATCAATCATGAGATCTCGCATATTTCTAGTGTTCACCAAATTCTTCAAGAAAACTTTCAGTTAATAAATCCCATGAGTTTTTCACATTATCACCTAGTGTTTCAAACCACCTAAGGGCTAAACCATCCAAAAAGGTAGGAAAAATTCAGTCCATTGTTCCTTCTTATGAGTCCATTACAAATGTAAGATTGTTTAAACTCTTGAATGAAAGAGGAAGCATCTTCATTAGATTGGGCTGAAAAAATAGGAATCTTCCCATTTTTAAATGTAACCACAATGAAATACCAACTCACAAGTACAATCAAGTAAGACTTATGTGCACAAATAATTGACTCACTACAATAGAAAGTGACTTTACACCTTTCTACAAGAAAATAGGAATGACCACAATAATATTGACTTACTAAGGTTAAAACTGACTTTACTCATGGTAAACACTATTTACAAGAAAAATGAAGTTACCTGGGTAAACACTATTCACTGGTAAAAATGAAGTTACTGTGGTAAATACTATTTACGATAAAAAGTAAAGTTACTATGGTAAAATACGTGCATGGTAAAAATGACTTTACCATGGTAACTACTAGGCACAATAAAAACAAGGTTACCCTCCAAATGTTTTATGACTAAGTGGGAATATCTCTCCAAAAAATCCACCAACGAGGAATGGTCCCGGCAACGGAACCAAAATGTCAACATGAATCCAACACTCTGATAATATTTCACCAGAACTCCTCGTGCTATGATTATTTTAGTAATGCACAACTTTTGGTTTGGTGGTAGTAATCTGGAAACACAACAACAAACATAACACAAGAATACCACAGACTATGACAAAAAAAGAATGATGACAAATCTGAAATACAACTGTAAAATATATTATTAACATGGAATTATTACAATCTCACCCATGAATTACTCCAAGTGTTACCAACTCCACTTGATTCCAACAATGGTTATGGGAGAAACTTCACAATTACTCCTCTTGATGACTTCCTTAACACACCTTCACAAAGAATCCTTTATTCATAAAATAATTATTACAACTTTTCTCTATGATAAATGAGAGGGGATGGCCTCTCTATTTATAGGAATTCAGCTTATCCACCCTATCTCTAAGATAGGATAGGAAATCTCTTCTGCCAATCATATTCCATGCCTAAACTCTTTCCTTTACATGTAGGCTTATCTTCTAAGATAAGATAAACCTTATCATCTCACATGGGTTCCACCTTTTAGTATTTTCCACAAATAAAATACACAAAATATTTATGACATCACCCTTGTCCTTATTACAAATATAATATTTCTAATTCCTAATCATGTAGACCCTACTTCTCTACTTACCCAACTTTGACATTTTAACATTACCAGACCACTTACGACAAATATTTACTTTTTACCACAACATTCCTTTTGTACTTTGACTGTTACCGTAGTCTACTTTATTGGTGGCAAATCCGTATTGATGGCATCGTTATCTTCTATTTTACACCACTACTAATTATACTTAACAACATCTTATTCCTAATACATACATTAATAAAATAGAAATTACAGAGGAAAATTTTAATGTCGAAAGAACTTAGAAATTTTTGAGTTATTACCCATTGAAAATTGTCTAGTCTGAGTATTTTGAAATCTGGCACTTCCCAAGGGATCAAGGATTCTTAGAAACACCTCCATTAGATAGAGAATTCTTTCCCCTTTCTACAAAGGTAAGGAAGTCCTCCTAACTCCTTGTATTTTGCAAGTTATGGCTCGACGGAGTTTGGAGGGGAATTTTTCCCAAAGGGCCCGCATAGAGAAAGTTGGAACTTATCCCTTTTGGGGTTAAAAGGCACAAAGAAAATTTTGGCCCGCAAGCCCGTAAAGGAGAATGAAGAAAAAATTGGTTAAGACCCACAACCAATAGGAGAGTGCCATGTGTCATCGAAGTGGCGGATTGGTGGAGGATTTTGAGAAAATTTTCCAATTTCACAAAAGAGGGTGAAATGTTATTCTGAAGCCCACGGATGAACCAAAAAGTGCCACGTGTCATCAGGTTGGCAGGGCGCGGAGATTTTGGGGAAATATTTCCCAATTCGAAAAAGAGGGAAAAAGGTCAAATTTTGGCCCGCAAACTCCGAACTTTTCCTAATTTTGCTGCTTTCCCCTAAATCTTCAAGAGGCCATATCTTTCAATTTAGAGCTCAGATTTTCACGTTTTGTGTATCAATGGAAAGTTGGTGAAATTCTCCACACGATGGAAACTTAAATTTTAAATTTTGATAGATTTTTGTGGGATAAAATTTAGAAAACGTCTCTCGACATGCAAAAATGCAAAAATGTTTCCCCAATTCCGCCTCCAATGTTCTCCTACCATGTGGATGGCCCGATTTCAAAGCAATTAGGGCAAAGGATTGAACGGTTCATATGCAAACTAGAAAATTGAAATATAAAACACATTTTTACATGCGTGCTCTTTTGGGCTCATCAAGCATTTTCGGGTGGAAGAGGAATTTGGAAGAGGGGAAATGATCAAATTTGTTTGTAAAAACTTTGGGTCGAATGATTTAATGGTTTTTTGAGGTCTTTGTGAAGGCTCGGCAATCGAATTTATGAACCTGGAAGCACATTTTTGTGACCGCAGGACAAAAACGATTGTTATTCTCCTCCTTGTATTTTTATTCTATTCCCACTCGTTGTACAAGTTTCAACTTTGAGATCAATAAAAAGGAAGGAATTTTATGTCCCCCCAATGGAAAAATTGATCGTGGTGCTTTATGACCAAAGTGTGTTTTATTCTATCTTGTGCTCGAAATTGCAAATTTGTCTTTCTTTTATTAATTAATGCATGTAATGAAACTTCCAGCTGATGTGTGTGGGCATCCACACTCTACCCACAAATTTGATTTACCCTCCTTCATTCTCACTCCCTCCCCTTTCTTAGATCGATTTATGCTATAGTAAGGAGTTACTATTATTGTCATAGGACAATGGAGTGTTCCTCGTGGATCTCTCGGTTGAAAACCACCATAAATCCACTTTGGTTTTACATGCTATACAATGGGAGCTGCACCATTCAAATGTAGAGGGAATTAGATTCCCATAAGCATTGGCTCGAAATCCACAAATTTGTCCACAAGACAAATTTTCTTGCCAACACTTTGAAAAAGATACTATTGATGCTATGGAAAATTTATTCATATTGATTCATACTTTGTAAGAGTAAAAACATCACAGACAACACCATGAAACTATATGATTTCATAGCCACTCTAAGAGATGATACATTAAGATGGTAAATGAAGACAAAATTACAAGGATCCAAGGATCGAGATAGCATTGAGAAATATTTTAGGATGGATTTTTATTTTCCCGAAGCACCATTAGAGGGAGTGAGTAAGAAAAGATACCTTTTCAGGAGAAAATGAAATGGTCAAGGATTTTATTCACATATTCAAAAATGTAACTAGGAAGTTGGAGGAACCTCTTACAGACAAGAAACATATCAAATGGTTCACTTTAGGGTTCTTCCCTACTATTTGAGAAATGTTGATGCATAAAATTTCAAAACAATCTCAAATGAAATAAAGATGGCCATTAGATTGGAGTCCCAACCATGACATATAGAAGGAGAGACATATTTAAAAAATAATTGAGAGAGTACAATTGAGCTAGTCAATCTAAAACTCCAACAAGAAATTCAAAGGAATGAAGACCTTAAAACAACTCACCTCTAAGAAGTAACATAAGGCCTAAGATTTGGTGTGTAGTATGTTGTGTAGAAGGTCACAATAAAAAAAATATCTTTATTTAGAGAAGGCTAAGAGAGTTTCAACTGTAAGACAACACTCATCACATATATCCTCTTCCAAAGACTATACCACTAGTAGAGAGAACCTGGTGTGGGATTTGTAGATTATGGGACCAACACACTCAAGATACTTGTCCTTTATTAGAGGTAGCTCCACCTACTAATTAGTTAATGTATTGCATAACCTATGGATCCTATAATCATTATCACCATACATGCCCCTCTGTAGAAGCACTTCAAGACCTAAAGGAATATAATACCCGTAGAGTGATGGTAGCAAGATAGAACACAACACCTACCCCTCCCCCATCTTCACAACAAAATCCTACAGTTAACCCACCACCTTCACAACTAACAATTACTGCCCCTCAATATCCAAATCAATAAGGTGGACAACCCCAATTTAGAGGTGGCTATCAAGGGAATAACTACAATCCTAATTATCAAGGATACAACAATGGAGGATACCGCAGAGGTTACAAAGGAGGCTACATAGAGGTTACAGAGGAGGTTATAGAGGAGGATATAGGGGTGGATATGATAACTATCAAGGAGGAAGAGGATACCAATGATATCATGGATACCAAGGAAGAGATAACCAAGGAGGTGGCTATCAAGATAGAAGACCCATGAATTGTTACAAATGTGGACAAGATGGACATTTAGCTAGGAATTGCACAGAGCCCGACCCTTGTGGTTTTTGTCATGAAAGAGGACATGATTATTTTAGCTATCCCAAAGTAGCTCAGTTTTATAGGAATGGAGGCACAAAAATAGAAGCATTGGGAAGAGATGCTTAGAAGAATGTCCAACATATCACAAAGATACCATGGGATGATGAGGAAATAGAAAAAGACAAGGAAAGAGAATCTAGCTCAAGGAGAAAAATAGAAAATGAGAACAAGAAGGAAGAAGCTAAAGAAAGTTATCTTAGGAGGAAAACAACTAAATCAAGAAAGGGCATTGAAGAACCAAAATATAGAGCCGTGGTTACAACTAGAAGTGTAGCAAGAAAGGAGTCTGCACCTGCAAAGAAGAAGATAATCAAGCTACCTCATGAGGAAAGTTCCTCTAGTAGTGAAGAATGGGATTTTAAGGAGATTAGGCCAGACCTTCATGAGAAATAAGTGGAGAAAAGTAGAGTAGTAGTAAAGAAGGCACAATCCCAAGAAGAAACAGAAAAGAATTGTTTTATGGAAGATGAGATCACTTCTCTTAAGGAAATATCTAGATTAACAATCAAACATGGTCTTGTAGATAAGTTGAAATAATTTATTAAGTATTGAAATAAGGATGATAAGAAATTTCATGTTCAAAGAATTGAAGCAGGAAATCACAAGAACAAGCGTAATGCCTTCCACACACAACACACATGGCATAAATCTACCATATACTTGGATGTCGAGATATTTTATACTACTATTACTAAAGTGCTTCTTGATCTTGGCGTGGATGTGAATATGATGTCAAAAACTACTTGGGAGAGACTAGGTAGGCCTCCCTTGGAACCTACTAGATATTTTATTGGATTAGCAGATGGTTCATTGAAACAACCCTTAGGAGCACTAAAGAATGTCAAAGTTAATTTTATGGGAATCAAGAAGCTAGTTAACTTTGAGGTTGTTGAAAATGTATCTCTAAAGCCATCATATAATGCTATTATAACTTTAGAATGGTTTGTAGATTGTAATGACACATTAAATTTAGAAGAGGAGGAAGTAACATTACAGGAAGATGGAATTTGTGTACACGTACCACTACATGCAAGGATGAGTGCTACATGGGCTGAAGAGGTGTGGCATGATACTGAAGGAGAATATTTTGATGATATACAAGGAGTATATGCTTTGAATAATTTTTCTAATATTGAGAAGGATTTTGAACCAAATTTAGATGGAGAAATTTCAGTCAAAATTGAATCTACAAATGAAAGCTCAGATAATGTTGTCGAAGCATGGATACATGGCTTCCTAGAATCTAGAATAAGAAAATTACATTATGTAAGAAGAATACCGTCTCGTGTAATTACCTTAGATGATGATGAATTCAATACCGTAGATGAAATTTTTTGGCCCGCTCGAGATAAATTTGAGGAAGAAGATGGATATTACTCCGTAAAAGAAGAGATAGAAGACATGCCAATTAAAAGAGTCTATAGATTAAGCCACGGAGTGTCCCATCAGACTTTACCAAAATACTCAGGGTTTGGAGACTTGAAGGTTATCTAGATCAAATGGAATGAATATTCCCAAATGAGAAAGAAAGAATGAAATCCTTAGATGAAACCCTGAAAATTAATGCTGTAGGATGGTGGGTGACTCACAAACCTAACATCTCTCATTGGAATTCTTTAACTACATTACTCAAAACAATATATTTAGAGAGTGAAGGTTATTACATGGCCATACCTGAATACACTAGTGAAAGTGATCCACAAAAACATATTCAAATCTACGAGAGACATTGGAAAATATGTGGTGAACATTCTCCTTTGGTATGGACTCAATTATTTATCTAGACTTTAGGACCCATTCCTCAATCATGGTACATGCACCAAGAGATAAGATGAGAGACAAGGAGTTGGGATCAGATTGTCAAATATTTTTGTCATACATTCAATTTCTGGGATACAAATCTTAATATCCTTCGGGAATTATAGAAGATCAGGACCTTTCTATTCTTAAATCTAGAAGAGGCCACATAAAAACCCATGAAGGACACTAGAAACTAAAGAACCTCAACAATAAGAAAATATAAACAAAATCCTAGAGATGGCACACTCGTCATAGCTTGAGAAATAAGAGAGAGATGAAAACCATAAAATTTGAGATATAAGACAATAGAAGGAGAGTGAGAAGTAGTGGAGACAAAAACATAAGAAGACAAATACTACTACCAACCTCTGAAGATAAGGACTGAAAACATTGGCACCAATGGAGATGAAAAACTTGCTAAGATAGAGACTACTGGTCAGAAGAAGAAGTGGCAAAAGTAGTAGAAATTCTTCAAGAATTCCAAGATATATTTCCTAAAGACTTTAAGGAGATGAAAAATATAAAAGAAGAAGTTTGGGACTATGAAAATTAAAATCAAGGAAGATTTTAAACCATCAAGAAGAGGCCGATAGATTAAATCCCAACCTCAAGGTTAAAGTCAAAACATAGATAAAAAAATACTAAACACATGAATCATTAAACTGTTGAAGATTTAGATTGATAAGTCCCATGGTAGTTCAAAATAAGAAAACATGAGAAATATGACCCATTTCCTACTCCCTTCATGGAAGAGGTTTTATAGATGTAGCTTGAAGAGACGTTTATTGTTTTACTTGATGGATTATTCGGTTACTACCAAGTCCGTATTTCCCACGAAGACCAACTAAAAATACATTGACTACGAATGATGATATTTCATGTACACTATCATGCCATTTGGACTAACGAATACACCAAAGAATATACAAGAAGTAATGATCAATGCATTCAAAGAATTTATCCATGATTTATTGGAAGTATATCTAGATGATTGGACAATATATGGCTTATTGAAAAACCATATCCAAGTACTAAGACTTATGTTCTAGAGATGTAGGGCATTACAAATATCCCTTAACTTGAATAAATGTATATTCTTGACTCCATTTGGCACACTTTTTGTGAATATAATTTGTAAAGAGGGGTTATTAATTGACCCAGTCAAAACTTTGGTCATTGTCAATATACCCCCTCCCAAAACAAGAGAAGGATGTAAGGAAAATTCTTGGTGTTGAGTAGACATAATATTTCTCTAAGGAGAAGACACACAAAGAATACGTGTGGGACCAAGGAACATTTGAAGGCACAGAATGATAGGAAGGAAACACGTGCAAGAACAATTTGGTTTAGACTTAGCCATTTTTATGGATACAGCTTATATTTGGAGATAGCATGCAAAGCAAACATCAAGATATAGAATTGTGTGACACAAAATTGGTATTTTGGGAATGAGCGGATGATAAGCACCATGCATGGTTTGAGATAATAATAGGATTACTTCTTCCAGTTAACTTTTCTATTATTAGAATAGTTGCATATATGCATGCTATTGTAAAGGTGCATGGCTATTATTAGCATGTGACCTATTTTGAGAAGTGCATGAGCAAAGGAAGGAAAGTCCCCACCCCTACAAATATGTATCAAACTATTTAGTTTTGTGTGTGTGTGTGACTGAGTTATTTGTAGAGTTATGCTATTGGATCTGATGCGCACATGACTTATGGATATACTTTATAATGTAAGAAGCTTCTGTGTTTTACAATGTTTAATGTAATGGATAATATTGGCTGGATAATGGTGTTAAATGTAACTGAATTTGGTTCATGTATGGTTAATCTTATTATAGTTATTGTTTAATTCATGATTCTCTAAGATCTAGATCTGGATTATGCACTATGGAATGTTTATGTTTAATTATGGATCTGAATATGTTTTATCTTCATCACACTAACATCATGCACAAGTAACTCTAAAGAGGGTCCTGGTACCTTTGCACATTTCGGTGAGCACTTAGCTTAGGCTGGGTGATGTGCTAGCACACATGGGTTATTCATAGTAGATTCTAAGCTGCATCATTGGTTCTCTTGCCAGACCTCTTTTTCGATGTTTTTAGGATGTTTCATGATGAAGACATACCGGTTGACCTTAGCAAGTGTTGAGGAGTGGATAAAAGATCTGGAAGAAGAGTATGATCGAGGTTCAACACTGGATCTAAGTTTGACACATGCACGTGGGTGGAGAAGAATTTATATGATTGTTTGTATGAGAGCTTCTTTGCTATCTTTCTAGTAGAGATGTATAAGTGGCTGATTGCTTATGCATCTAAAAGGAATTTGAGGTATCACATGCTTATCTAGACACAGGAATAATTTTAGACCCTCTACGATGCTGATTTGATTTAGACACGCGCCGTGGAAACTTGGTTCTATGGTGTTCTGAATAGCTATATTTTGGAGTACTCAATTTCCACTTACTTGTGCCTAGAGGTAGCTGAGTTCCATTTTTTACGTTATCCCAGGGGAAATTATTTGCAAGGCATTCCATTAGCAATCAAAATATTGATGGTAACCCTGAACTTGGAAGAAAATCTGATGGCTAGCTAAACCCTACCACACATGGGGGTAGGAGAAGGGTTGTGGACCTAACAACAAAGAGGAAAAGAGAAGAAAGGTGGCTTAAGTACAATAAGGCACGTGAGAGGGAGATAGAGAAGCAACGTGATATTATAGAACAAATGGCGTTGAGAAGAGAGATGGCTCGTGAAGGATTTGGAGCTCATGTAGAAGGCATAGAGCCAGAGCATCTAGAACTCCCCATTTGGGAAAGCATGACAGTGGAACACTCATTAACCTCATATGGGAGCATGCTAGTAGAGACCACATGGGCCACGGGTGTGAATTTGAATCTACCTGAAACCTATCCCTTGCACTTGGTTTTCTAGTATCTAGTACAACTAGTAGTTAACAAGCTAGTTTAGGGAGTAGCAGAAAAGGAGTAAATCAAGTAAAAAGTGCATCTATGGCCGGGAAAACATCTTCTTTGTTATTTGGAGGTACCTTTTTAGGTGCATCGTCAACACATAACTCAAGCACATAGAATTTTGGACTCACTTCTGGGAGTAGTACCACCTCACAAACTGTAGGAGTTCAGTTTAGTACCACTGTTGGGACACAAGGTAAGTACATCCACTAGTCCGCTTCTAGCTATAGGTGAAGGATCAGGGGGCATAGGTGGCTCTAGTTCTAGTGGATCTGGTGGGTCTGGAGGAAGAGGTAACACAGGAGGTTCTAGATTAGGTGGGCATGGTCCTCACTAACCCCATAATATTTACATGGAGATGTCACTTCATCTTCTAGAGTATAGAGGAATAGAATATGCTGCTAAGCACATGCACATACGTGAGATACGTAGTGCGAAAAAGGAATCACAAATTCTAAGCACAAGGAAAGTTAGTTTGCAACTACCTTGCAGGATGAGCTCAAAATTGGTATAAGAAGTTTGACCGACGATCGACTTGCATAGATTATGCAACATTACGAGAAGCTTTCCTTAAGGAGTTTCATATCCCTGAGTTCGAGTAGAAGAGTATAAGCACACTCAAGGATATTAATTAGGGCACTATTGAGAGTTTTCGGGAATATGATTCCCATTTCAAAACACTATTGTCAAAAATTTCTTATGATATTCATGTAAGATAGCATGCATAGTGGTTCGTTGGGGCTTGATCACACCTTTTAGGAGGGTGTTGTCACATAAGACATATACATACCCATGTGAAGCACTTGAAGAAATGTTACATGCCAAGGAATTCGTATAGACATTGGAGTGAGACCATTCCTAGAAGCAAATATTACAACTATGACAAAGCAATTGGAGAAACTATCAGCCAATTCAACACATAAGATGTGCATTGGGATTTGGTGTACAAACTATGAAGTGGAAGGGCACACTAAGGATAGTTGTCCTCATAGGTCAATGCATTCATTATTGTTAGACTGCGAGATATGTCATTTAGACCATGATGCAAGCCGCTTCCCATTATTACAATACATGATAAGAAAGAATGTATCTTGCTATTGTAAGATTTTCTAGTCCACAACTCACAATACAGAAGACTACAAGTTGATTGGTTAGATCCATGATGTTATAGATATTGGTGTGTGACAGATAGGAGTATCAGATAATTCTAAAAGTAAAAGTGAGCACCATGATCATGATCACACTCAAGGATGCTATGATCAAAATGAAGGATGCTTTGAAGGAGGTCATGGCAGAGGTCGAGGATACCGTGGTGGTGGATGAGGTGATTTTCCTCATGGAATGTGTTTTACATGTAGATCTCCTAATCACTATAGGTACGAATGTCCTTAGAATATTACTTGCTTTTTTATGGGAAGGATTATAACTATGAGGAATGTCTAGACTTATATGATCATCTTAGCAAGAAACATAAATAGAAGAAAAAGGGCATTGGGATGGTTAAAATACAACATGCCATAGAAAATCAATGGATGCCAAAGTTAGGACCCGAACTTGAGGTCGTACCTATGAATATTAATACATGCAATGAAGATATGCACTCCAGAGAGACATTACAACAAAATCCTACCATCACTAAGGAGGAAGTTTTACATGTAAGATACCCGAGATCCTACTATTAGCCATATTTTTCCCCCGGGCAAAATATTGGATCGAACATGACCCCGCATAGGAAGAACCCGAGAAATAACACTTGGATCTTGCAAACAGTCACGAAAGACTCAAAAATAGAGTGGCAGGGACTGAGAAAGATTAAATGAACATATGCAAGAAGAATGACTCTGTCAAGCTATTTTCATGTCTTAAATCCATTTTATAGGCTACAGATGGGATCAAAAAAGAATAGCAACGCCCGAAAAGAAGGGTCAGTGCCACGAGAAGCCAGAGAGAAAAGGGAGAAAGAAAGGGTGAATATTCAAAGTTTACAAGCTTGAAACAGCTTTAGAGAGGATTTCAAAATTAGCTAAGTATGGAGGATGTTGTGGAATGGGATACACGTCGAACGATGCTCCTCCCCGGTGAGTCCAAGAAAGGAATCTCAAACGAGTGCCAGGCTTCCATGCGTCTAGTACCCCAAAAGTTATGCGGTTGTTGAAAAGTCTTCGGCTAGACAAGAAGGTGCGGATGTTAGCTTGACACAATTCCAAAATGGGAATCCAAGGTGGAGGCTCAAACTTGCGCCAACCCTCCACGTAGAAAATGGTCAATAAGGTCAAAAAAAAAATGGGTGGGCCTCGGAAAAGGATAAGTATAGAATTATGGGCGGAGACTGCCACGTGTCCAAGTGACACTTCCCCAAGGATAGATCCAAAAGTGGAGGCTCAAACTTGCACTAGTTCGCCACGTAGCCTAGGGTCCGAAAAGGTAAGGTAAAGGTCGTTGAAAAGTCTAAATCCTGCGGAGGCTTCCAAGTGTCAACTTGACACTCCTTCAAGGGGAAAATCTTGATCGGGAGTTTCAGCGAGCGCAGAGCCTCCACGCGTCTAGTCTCTTCGAAGGGAACAGAGTCGGGTTGAATAGTCAATGCATAGTGGTAGACCGATGGAGAGTGCCAAGTGTCGAATGGTGCTAACTCAAGGGTGAATCAGAGAAAGGGTTCTCAAACAAGTGCCAGACCACTGTGTGTCCCTGGACAAGGAATATGACCCACCGAGCAAAGAACTTAGCCGAGAAATAAATAAATTGAGTGGGCCGACAGAGGAAGCCACATGTCAGCCCTACGCCATTCCAAGAGAAAAATATAGAGGCCACCTTCAAACAAGCGTCGCCCTCCACGTGTCCCAGAGGTCGAAAGGAGGCCCATTTTTTAAACTGGTTTTCCCACCCTTTTGTACAGACCCGATACAAACTTCAAAGGGGCATATATTTTGACTCAGGGCTTGAAATATTGAAAATATGACACCATTGGAAAGATCTCAACTTCATCCACACCATGGAGATCTGAAAATTTAAGTTTGGAGAGGTTAGGTAGAGGAAAATGGAGAAAACGTCTTCAGGCCATTAATGCAAGATCCATTTACCCCAACAACTAGATCAGATTCAATTTTCTCTACCGTTTCCTCCTTCTTTGAGGTGCCAAACCAGAGATTGATGCAATCAAGGTAGATTTGGGGGCAGATTTTGTAGGAGACATTAATAGTAGTAGTTGAGCTTCAACCTATTTTTCCCACTTCTCTCTCTTTCTTTCTTCTCTCTGATTGAGTCTATAAATACAGGGTCGGGACTCATTGTAAAGGGTTGGACATTCTCCCGTTCTGCAGGCTCCCCTTTCTTCAGCAAAGGAACTCGTGGAGTATCGAAATCCCTTCAGAATTGTAATACATTTCCTACCTCCTGGCCATTTGTAATGTATTGTATCAATCTACAGAGCAATAAAACACGTCTGTGATCAATTTTAGATCCTTTCTTGTCTCTTTTGCTTTCATCTAGTCTTTTAATAAATATCTCACGGTTATGTCTCTGCTTGGTTATTGTACACATTTTTTTGGTTTGTGTCCATCAAAAAAATGAATTCTCATCTTTCCTTTGGTGCATCACCTTATAGATTAGTTTGATTTCATGTATTCCTTTTATCCTTGTCTCCTTAGTACAAATTAGATTAGGTTTAGGAATAATCCCTCTGCAAGTTTTCACGTATCACCTAAACAGAGGAATAAGAACCAACCTTTAATCTGGAGAGATTTTCTGATTCTGCAAAGGTCCCACACTTTGGGAAAAGCTCAATGTTGTGTAATCACACCAAATGAATCTACCTTAGAAAAGCGGATCTGATAACTCACTTGGGGTGCTGTGATTTCATACTAACAGTTTATGGCATGCCCGATGGGACTGGGAAGTCTCCATCTTTATTATAATAGGGTTGATGTGCACTTGTTATGATTCTAGCTTTTAAGAAGCTCTTAAAAATGCACATCTAGCGACTCCAAAAGGGACAAAATCCACTAGTTCCAGTAGTCCAAGTTTCCCAAGTTCATGAGAAGGATACAAACAAGTTCTAGAACAAGAGAAGGACAGTTTGTACACATACACTTGTCTCCAGATAAAAGGAGAAGAAGAAGAGCCCATAAGTCTATATCTCCACCAAACAAAGCCTTATCAACACCTCCTCCTAGTAGGTTGTTCTTTCAATCAAGAAGGGTGCTCATGCCAACTAGGATGACACACCAACAACCAAATATTTACCTCAAATTCACGCAACAAAGTCACTTTCTCTGAATGCACAAAACCCAGTCCTAGTGGTAGCATTGAAGAGCATCCCATATTTCACTGGAGAAAACCAGACTTGTCCTAGTGACCACGTCCAAGACATTGTAAATGTCTGTACAATCCATGAGATCAATGAGATGGATATTACAGTCAAGTTGCTAGCCTCTTCACTCAAAGGTAAAGCTTCACAATGGTTCAGGAGCCTTGAAGCAAGATCTATTCAAAATTGGGACCAGCTGTGCATAACTCTTCACAACCAGTTTGGAGAAAAGGGGGATAACCTATCCTTGCTAGAGTAGCTGACAATGATCAAGAGAGCTCCGAACGAGAAACTGATAGATTTCAACCTTAGATTTCAACGAACCTGGGATAGGATCCCAATAACAGTAAAGCCCACTAATGAAGGTGCCTTCTTATACTTCCTTAGAGCTTTAAATTTTGATATTTCTTTGATGATTCAATCAATGGGGAAAAGCCTTACCTACAAATTATAAACTTCCCATAGGAGTTGAGAATCATTTGATCCAGGCTAGAAAACTTGCCCCTAGGCCATCCATGCCTCTATACCTCGAGTTAGGAAACCCATGTACCATCCAAATGCCCACATTAGCTCCTATACCTCCCGTAGTAGTCAAAGTTCAACTAAAGCCTCAAATTCATCATCTAACACATCGAAGGAGCTTTAAGAAGTCATAAAATAACTTCATAATCTAGGGAATGAGTTAGTAAACATCAAAATACAATAGGCTCGAGTTCTAGGCCATATCAACCTCGGGCCTAGTATCGCTAGACCCCAAGATATCATCAAAATAGACCACAAACCCAGGCTGTGACTCAGAATCAACACCAAGGACAACATCAAGCTGCTAGACCTTTCAGGTCATATGATCCAAACATAGCTTCAACATCAAGAGCATTGGTTCCAGCACAGAATAACATGACACAAGAATATGATTGGTGTTTCCCATGCAATTAGCCACATAATCAATCGATGTGTTTCAATGGTGCACTAAATCAGGATTTGATGGTGCAAACCGTTGGTGTGTCACAAGAACCTAGCCAGGAAGAAAATCAATAGTAGAAGGAGCTCAGCAAGAGGGACCCCCAAACAAAACTATGCTTGTCAATTGGAAGGCTGAGGACTTTTGTGGAATGAATCAGACCCCTTCTCAAAGTATAGCTGCCAATACATGGTCCAAAAGAGAAATATTGGAGAAGGACATTCACCAAGCTCAGGTGATCCTCAACCCTCCATTACTCCACAAGGTATTGGCATTCAAAATATAACTCCCAATGTGCAGAGTCAATCCAAGCCACCTTCCAGACCTACTCAGGCACCGGTTGTAACAACCCATGTGTAAGGGAAAAATGTGTCAGGGAAGGGGCAAAAAAAATAGTTCATTTAATATCATTGAGAAAATGAAGAGGACAAGTGTGAACATTTCACTATGGGAGTCACTTGGCCATTCCAGGGAAAAGGGATCTATTGCAGACTACCATAAAAATTGGTCAAGCTCAAATCAACCCCCTAACCAACAAGAGAAAGTGCTCACCAATACAGCTCAACATGGGGAAAACCATCGAGAACAACAAGGTAAGAACCTGAGACCTCCTCCATTCTATGTTTCATTGATTATTGGGGAAAAATTGGTGCACAATTGTATGATTGATTCTGGGGCAAGTAGTTATGTAATGCCCAAGAAAATAGCTGATCAACTGGGTCTCCAATATGAAGTCATCTCTAGGGGGTAGTGCAATTAGATGGGAAAACAGTGAAAAATATTGGAATCATCAAGGATCTAAGCCTCATTCTACATGCCTGCCCCAATGTGAATGTATTACAGAACATATCAATCATAGATTTGCCACCACATTTTACATTGTGTTTATCCAGGGACTTCACGGCCAAAATTGGAGGCTATCTGTCTACTGACTGGTCACATATGCTCTTTAGAATGAGGTATGGGGAAAATGCCACTGTCAGATTTGAGCCCATTATTGATTATCATATTGAATCTTATGTGCCTATCCCAATCAATGCCAACCGCTCAAATTTTGATTAGGAAGACCTCCCAAGCACTTGTAAAGGAGATACTAAGGTGGGATGTATCCCGGACTTAACTCTCGATGAGTGGGCCAACAAAAGACATGCTTTTGACCCCTATAAGGAGATGGTAGAATCGAGTTAGGTGTCTATTGTCTACATGAAGAGAATAATCCTATTCCCGACATAATTAAGCCGAATATAAAGATAATAATTAAGTATGGCAATTGTTCTTTGATGGCTTGAGGATTAGATAGGGAGTTGAAGGAGGATCTATGATTGTTTCCCCCAAAGGTATGAAATATTATCCAACTTTTAGATTTCAGTTTTCCTACTTAAATAAAACTTTGCTAAATATATGAGGCTTTGGTCCATGGTCTTTATTCGGCCGTAAGACAAGGATTCAAGAACTTGCAAGTGTTTGGTGATAGTGAACTGGTTTCCAATCAAGTCAGAGCACTTAATTTTGTCAAGAATGACTTGCTCAAGAGCTACAAGAGTAGGGTATGGGATCTCATTGAGGATTTTGAAGCCTTCAACATTGTGCCCATACCTAGGAAGAAGAACAAAGCTTGCTTGATATGCTTACAATAGTTGGAGCAACATTTGATGTGGTTGACATCATCAAGAGGGATAAAGAAAAACCACATATCCACATAGTTGTGAGGCCAATAAAGGCAGATAAGAACACACATGTTGGTAGGTGTTCGAAAATGATCGCAGATCAGCAATTTTTTGCAAGAGGAAGCTAAGTTCTTAGCTAGGAATCAAAACAGATTAGAGCAGAAACATGGAGATCAAGTAGTACAATTACATATAAACAATATTCCTAAAGATTTTGTGACATTGAGTCTATCTTCAATACCAATGATCAATTTGAAAGGAAAAGGCTAATATACGAGATCAAAGGAGAAGATTCAAAGTCAATTCTAGTCGGAGAAGGCAAAGTGCTTCAAATTGGCAAAGTGGCCACCAAGCAAGAAAGGTATGAATTCATGTAACTTTGCCAAGAGTTTCCAGATGTGTTTTCTTAGAGCTATGAGGACCTAAGAGGGTTCAATCCAAAGTTAGCCCAACACATAATTGAGCTAGATCCAGCTGCTAAGCCCATCAGGCAAAAGTAGAAACCAGTCAATCCACATATTGAGCCTCTGATGAAGAAAGAGTTGAACAAGCTGATAGAGGCAAGTATTATTTTTCCAATCAAACAATCAAGTCAAGTTGCAAACTTGGTCCCGGTCGGGAAGAAGAATGGAGAGATTAGGTTGTGTGTTGACTTTCATGACTTGAACAGAGCTTCCTCAAAGACCACTACCCACTCCCCCTCAATGGAGAAAATCTTGAAAGTGGTGTCTGCGGATTAGAGAGATTCTCTCTCTAGATGGCTACTTAGTGTACAACTGATCATGGTGAAAGAAGATGATCGATTCAAAATGACTTTCACCACAAAATGGGCCACCTATGCCTATAGAAAAATTCCATTTGGATTGTCTAATGCTGAGCCACTTTCCAAAGGGAAATGGATATGGCATTCAAAGGGCTGATCAAAAAGATAGTATTGATCTACCTAGACGACATTACTGTGTTCTCCAAAAATGCGTGCGAGACCACCTTTTTCACCTAAGTCGGTGTTTCAAAGGTGTAGAAGATTTGGGATATCATTGAACCCAAAAAATGCATATTCTTGGCCCATGAGGGCGAGGCTTCTAGGCCACATTGTGTCAAATGGAGGTTTGGCAATTAAC
Source organism: Taxus wallichiana var. yunnanensis (assembly GCA_018340775.1). Taxonomy (NCBI): domain Eukaryota; kingdom Viridiplantae; phylum Streptophyta; class Pinopsida; order Cupressales; family Taxaceae; genus Taxus; species Taxus wallichiana. The sequence goes on along the minus strand of CM031234.1, from coordinate 678,573,701 downwards.
CCGAGAGAGTTGAATAATTGAGCATTTCCATTGCCAAGCCATAAGAAGGCTCTTCAAAACTTCTTAGGAAAAATCAATTTTGTCTCTGCAGGTTTGTACCGAACTTTGCTGCCCTCGTCAAGCCAATCATGTTGATGTTGAAGAAGAGCTTGGAATTTAGGTGGAAAGTTGAAGGGAAGGAAAGTTTCGAGGCCATCAAAGAAGCCATATCACAGGCCCCAACTCTCGTAAATCTAGATTTTTCCAAGGACTTCATACTATATGCCTTTGGAGGCAGTGACACAATTTCTACAATCCTAGTACAACAAAACAAAGGGGATACAGAGCAACCAATTGCTTTCTTCAGCCAGGGTCTGGAAGATTATGAAGTGAAGTACTCCTTCATCGAAAAGTAGGTCCTGTAGTGATTAGAGGATTGAAGAAGTTTAAGCATTTGGTTTCAAACAACAAAATCTAACTGTTGGTCTCCCATGCAGGGGTTAAAGACTTCCTTCTCAGCAAGGATCTGAATGAAAAGCATGTAGGGTGGATCACTCGTGTCATGGAGTATGACATTGAGATCAAGGTCACTAAGCTAGTCCATGGGAAGGGATTGTGTGAGCAGCTGGCCTCAAGTCGACAAGAAGAAGCAAGTGATGAAAAAGAAGTTGTTTTGGCCCTACAAGATAGTCAAGACGAAGAAAATGAGGATGTTCCTACTCCTTGTTGGACTCATAACATGGTGCACTTCCTTCAAACAGGCCTATGTCCTCCAGAAATGAATAAAACAAAAAGGAGACACTTTAGACTACAGGCCATCCCATATGTACTTATTGACGGCATCTTGTTCAAAAGGGACATCAATGGCATTCTGTTAAGGTGCATTGGGACAAATCAAGTTGAGAGAGTGTTACAAGAGTTCCATGACGAAGAAGCTGGAGGCCATTTTTCTCCACGAGTGATGGTGCTCAAGATCATGAAGGTAGGTTATTATTGGCCTAGGGTGTTTAGTGATCACACATGGATCAAAAGTGCAAGAATTGTGCATCATTCGAGAGACAAGAAAAAGCTAGCAACATTACCATTGCATCCAATTTCAGTAGATTGACCATTCATGTAATGGGGATTAGAATTCATCGGGGTCATCAATCCAAATTTGAGCCAAGGCCACAAATGGATTCTGACAGTGACAGACTATTTTACCAAGTGGACCAAGGCAGTGGCACTCAAAGAGGCTAATGAGTTCATCATATTAGATTTCTATGAAGGGATACTGACCAAGTTCATAAGTGCTAGTCACCATTATATCAAACAATGCATTGGCATTCATAGGTTCCAAAATCATAGGATGGGCCATTAGGAATGGGGTTTACCTAATCACTTTTTCAAATTATTACCCTTAAGGTAATGGCCAAGCTTCCTTTAGTCTACAAACAAGAACCCACTAAAGATTGTCGGAAGAACTCTTGATGAAAATAAGAGAACCTAGCACACGAAGATCAAGTAAGCCTTATGGGATGATAGGACAACACCCAAGAGATCTATAGGTAAATCTCCATTCAAAATTATCTATGGGAAAGAGGTAGTGTTAACTATATAACTTAAGTTACAACCATTGGAACTCATGAAATAACTGGACATGTATGAATTTGAACCATTAGAGGCAAGGTATGCAGAGCTAATGGAATTGGAAGAAACTAGAGAGCATGCAATCTAAATAATAGAGAAGGATCAATCCTTGATCAAGAGATGCTTTGAAAAGAAGGAAAGAACAATGACCTTATAGGAGGGAGACCTAGTTTTAAAATGGGATGTAGATTGGGAAAAACATGGAAGGCATTCCAAGTTTGATGCCATTTGAGTGGCCCTTACATGGTCACAAGATGTAAAAATAGCAATGCTTTCCAAATTTCGACCTTGGATGGTGAATAGTTATAGATTCCAAAGTGAATGGAATCTATCTTAAACATTGTTACTAGAAGGAAGTTCTCACCTTGTATATATTATTTTAGTTTCTCTTTCCTTTAAGTGCTTGTGCACATTGTCTTTTTGTAGTTAGGTTGCTTTTCTCCTAAGTGCTTTGCACACTGTATGTCCTACTTGGAGCATGTATGATTTCAAATTTTGTATATAGTTGTGGTGCTGTTTTTTTTGCTCTGTGCATTCCATTTAGAGAGACAGATGAAGCCCTCGGTCAAAGTAATCGTTTCAAGATTTCTCATGAAAATTGAGAGTGCCAATAGTTGGGCTTGTGAATCGAGGCATGCTCAGATTAGACCATCATTCTTGACTCCATGCCCAATGGTTATGACAAGGCAAGTGGTCTTTTCATCTAGTAGGAAGATACCCCTATGAGTCACCAAATTGTTATCCATATTTTGCCCCGGAAAATATATGGATTATCCATGACCCTACATAGAAATAACTTGAGAAATCACGTTTGGATCTTGTAAACAAGTCACAGAAATACTCAATAATGGAGTGGCGGGGACTAAGAAAGATTAAACAACCCTATGTAAGAAGAACAACTCTGTCGAGCCATTTCCATGTCTTAAATCCATTTTGTAGGCTACAAATGGGCTCAAAATAGAGTAGAAGGGGGAAAGAAAGGTGAAGATTCAAAGTTTTCAAGCTCAAAATAGTTCAGAGAGGAGTCCAAAATCAGCTAAGTATGGAGGATGTTGCAGAAAGGGCCACATGTTGGAACGACACTTCTCCAAGGGTGATTCCAAGAAAGGAATCTCAAATGAGTGTCAGGCTTCCATGCATCTAGTGCCCCAAAAGTTTTGTGGCCATTGAAAATTATTCAGCTAGACAGGAAGGTGCTGTGTTGGCTGAATGATAATTCCAAAATGGGAATCCAAGGCGGAGGCTCAAACTTGCGCCAACCCTCCACATAGCAAATGGTCAACAAGGTAAAAAAAAAAAAATTAGGTGGGCCTCGAAAAGGCTAAGTATAGAAGTATGGGTGGAGACTGCCACGTGTCCAAGCGGTGCTTCCCCAAGGATAGATCAAAAGTGGAGGCTCAAACTTGTGCCGGTTCGCCACGTAGCCTAGGGTCCATAAAGGTAAGGTAAAGGTCATTAAAAAGTCTAAATCCTATGGAGGCTTCCAAGTGTCAACTCGATGCTCCTTCAAGGGGAAAATCTTGATTGGGAGTTTTAGCGAGCACAGAGCCTCCACATGCTCGGTCTCTTCGAAGGAAACATAGTCGGTTTGAATAGTAAATGCATAGTGGTAGATCGACGAGAGTGCCAAGTGTCAAAATTATGCTAACTCAAGGGTGAATCAGAGAAAGGGTTCTAAAAAAGTGCCGACCACCGCGTGTCCCAATCAGACAAGGAATATGACCCCGCCGAGCAAAGAACTTAGCTAAGAAACAAAGAAATTGAGTGGGCCAGTGGAGGAAGCCACATGTCACCCCCACGCCATTCCAAGAGAAAAATACGAGGCCTCCTTCAGACAAGTGCCAACCCTCCACATGTCCTAGAGGTTGAAAGGAGGCCCATTTTTCAAACCGGTTTTCCTGCCCTTTTGTATGGACCCGATACAAACTTTGAAGGGGCATATATTTTGACTCAGGGCTCAAAATATTGCAAATGATACCATTAGAAAGATCTCGGCTTCATCCACACCATGGAGATCTGAAACTTTAAGTTTGGAGAGGTTAGGTAGAGGAAAATGGAGAAAATGTCTTTAGGGCCATTAATGTGGGATCCATCTACCCCAACAACTAGATCAGATTCGATCTGCTCTGTCATTTCCTCCTTCAGGTGCCGAACCGGAGATTGATGTAGTCAAGGCATATTTGGGGGTAGATTTTGTAGGAGACATTAATAGTAGTAGTTGAGCTTCAACCTATTTTTCCTTCTCTCTCTTTCTTTCTTCTCTCTGATTGAGTCTATAAATACAGGTTCGAACTCATTGTAAAGGGTTGGACATTCTCCCATTCTGCAGGCTCCCCTTTCTTCTGGAAAAGGAACTCGTGGAGTATCAGACCTCCCTTCAGAATTGTAATACGTTTCCTACCTCCTGGCCATTTGTAATGCATTGTATCAATCTGCAGAGCAATAAAACACATATGTGATCGATTTTAGATCCTTTCTTGTCTCTTTTTCTTTCATCTAGTCTTTCATTATAGATTTGGTTATCTATGCTTGGTTATTGTACACATTTTGTTGGTTTGTGTCCATCAGCAAAATGAATGTTCATCATTCCTTTGGTGCATCACCTTATAGCTTAGTTTGATTTCTTGTATTCCTTTTATCCCTGTCTCCTTGGTAAAACTTAGATTAGGTTTAGGAATAGGCCCTCTACAAGTTTTCATGTATGCACCTAAATAGAGGAATAGGAACCAACCTTTAATCTAGAGAGCTTTTCCGATTCTACAAGGTCCCACACTTTGGGAAAAGCTCAATGTTGTGCAATCACACCAAATGAATCTACCTTAGAAAAGTGGATCTGATGACTCATTTGGGGGTGTTGTGATTTCGCACTAACACCTACCCATAAGAAGGATGTTTATCAGAAACCATGGAGGTACTATGAAATCTTCACTGAAATACAATGTTTAAAGGTACAATCACGTAGTTGGAACAAAAAAGGCAAAGCAGAGCTTATCCAATTGTTCGGATATTGATGATTTGAAAGAGGTATGCAAGATGCTATGTGCCAGAGAATACCATTCCATTACTAGGAATTTGCTAAAGGAAAAACTTCAGTGCATAAGTATTGAGAATGGATGGTAGATCCTACATGCTAATCTTCCCCCTCATAGCTTGGATTATGACAAGGAGATCACTCTGAATGTTGTTGTGGATGGGTGGATTTTGAGCAATATATTGATTGACACAAGTGTAGAAGTAAATGTGCTTAGTTTAGATTCATGGGTACAAATGGGAAGACCCCATTAAAACCATCCTCTAATGTCTTGTTTATGGCTCATTGTTGTTGAGAAAATTTTTCGGGTGGACAAACTTGTGGATTTCTTGCCAACACTCTAGGAATCTAAGTCCCTCTACTTAACCTATGTAGCTGTCCGTATGTGCATGTGTGCAAAAATGTAGATTTATGTGGTGGCCTTTTGACCGGGATCTAACAAGGGCACTCTATCGACCTACTTGAAAAATCTAGCAATTTCTTGCTAGGGAAGAATTTTTCTAAAAGTGGGAAAGGGAGTGATAATTGAGGTAGGAGAACTAATGTTGTAGGTAAAAAATTAGATTCCTACACCCACACTAGTTAGGAAATTCATCACATGCACTAAATTTAGAAGAAACAACCTTGCAAATGGCAACAAGACCAAATAGAATTTGATGAACACAAAGTATCATGAAATCCCTCAGTCAAAGAAAGCTAGAAACTCCTTCTTCTTGTATTGATGCTTAAACAAAAGTTGTACATAGTGGAGAAATGGAGGAAATTGAGAAGGGGGAAATGGAAGAAAATGGCTATCTCCTTTGTTCTCTCAAAGTACAATATACTCTTGAGTTTACAAGATCAATCACCAACCCTTTGAAATGGGAATGGCTTTACAATTTATAGAGTAGACTTGACTCCTCGTCTTCCTCATGACCTTTCAAATACCTTAATATGACTTAAGACTATTCATATTCCACTTTAAATATTTAAGTCCCTTTTATAATAGCAAGGCAACTTAATTTACATTATATTTCTAAAGTCACTTAAGTCATATTAAAAAGTGCAACCCTCAACACAAAAATATAACATTGAAGAGAGAGAGTGTCGTATGAGGAGTGAAGAGAGAGAGAAAAGAAGAGAAGAAGAATTATGCTGAAGGATGAGTTGCTGCAGTGGACTTGGCTCCATTCTCCAATTGTTCTCCACTTCGTGATCTTGAGAAGGCTTCTAACCCATCCACTTTGGCTTCATATCTCCCTTAGGTAAAATCAACTTACTATTTTTAGTAAGTGTGAGAAATCAAGTCCCCGATCTTCAATTGGATGTTGCGGCTCAGTTTTCCTCTTTCTCCCTACATTCCTCATTCTTTCTGGATCAAATTTATATTTTTAGCAGGTGTTGAGGGACCACTTACTATTTTTAGTAAGTGAAAAAAATATGTTCGTTTCCTCGTGAATTCTCACCATAGTGCACCTCCAATGTCTTCGTCTCCTTCATAGGTTCTTTTGTTGATGACTTTCCCGAAATAATAGTTCCTATGTAGTAGACCTGCTATTTTTAGAAAGTTGGCTTCTAGGAGTTGGATTGATGTGGAACAAAGTTTTTTGATATGGGTTTTTTCCCAATATCCCCCTCATAAATTTCAAGATTCTAGCCGCTTTAATAGTCTAGAGATTTTAAAGTCTTAAATTTCAGACTGGCTACGCTTCCAGATGTGGTAAACCATTAATGGACCTCAAAATTGCAGGTCTGGTTTTCTCCTCCATATTCAAATAAAATCATATATTTTATATGTGTTTTTTTATGCTTCACGTGTAATTCTACTTCGCTTTCGCCAGGTTTGACCGAAAATCATATTTTTCTTCGTTGAGCTAGAAGTGGGATTTCTTCACCGTGGATGCTCTATTGCATGAGAGGAGGGTTTGAAGGTGTCTTATTGATGGCCTTGGGTAGAGGAATTAACATCAAATTTTTTTTTCATGCATCTGTTTGGGATATTTCTTCAACTTCTCATTTCATGGTTATGGAGTTTTCTCCGTTTTCTCCTTTGTGTTCTTCATTTCTCCTTCTTAGCTTGATTAGAATTCCTTCTAAGACTTGAAAATCACTATAGAAAAGGTGATTCAGTGTTTTGAGAGTTTATGTGGCCATGTGAGCTTTTTTAAAGCAATAATGGTGGACCGGTGTTTGGACAATCATGCACGGAGCAATGGCAATGTATGAAGCTGCGAAGGAGAAATGAGGGGGAAGAAATGGATAAGTGCCGGATTTAAAATTTTCAAAAACTGCACATGGAGGGTCTAGAAACATTTTTGTGTCCTTGATTTCCGACTTGAGGGACGAGGGACATCAATTTCCATGGTGGTCAAGGTGATGCCATGTGTCCTCAATCCGACGACAGGGATTGATGCTCGAAAATGCACTTAGGGTGAAAGTCAGGTCCACGTGTGTGTAAAAACTCCTCATAGGGTATGTGATCATTTTTCAAGGTCTTATGTCCCTCACCTAAGGGAAATAAGGGACATCAATCTCCACGGTGGTCCTAGAGCCGACACGTGGCGCCCGATCCGATAAGCAGTAGGAATGGATGCTCCAAAAATGCACCCGGGGATAAAAGCCGATCACGTGGGTGTCCTAAAGACTCCCCATAGGGGATGGAAGAATTTTTCCATGTATGATGTCCCAAAAATTAGGGAAATTAGTTTTCATGGTGGTCCCGGAGCCGACACGTGGCACCCGATCCACCTAGGGGGAATGGATGCTCCAAAATGCACCTGGGGGCTGAACTTTCGAGTCCGGAGGTCATATGAGGGTTTAAGAGGTCACATGGTGGCTGGGAAAATTTTTCAAGGGTTGGTGTACCATACTTTAGGGATTTCGGGGACATGAAATCATGCCAGGCTCTTGGTGTTGACACGTGTCCTCCTAAAAATGACTAAGTCCTGAATTGCCTTTGAGAGGGTAACTTGGAATGATGATAACTTGAGCTCCCAAATTAGATTTTATTGGTGAAATTTTATATGATCCTAACTAGAAATGGCATTTAAAATCCAATTATGTGGTTATAATGTCTTGATTCATCAATTTAATCCCTAAAAATCAGTAGTTTTGGTTTGAGACTCCACTTGTGCCTGATAAAAACTACCTGCAAATCCTATGCACCAAGGTATTGTGAAAATATTATTTCACCATCATGTAGGTATTGGAATAATATTTCCATTAATGTTTTATTTTACTTCTAATTCCATCCGGAGCTCCCAGAATCTTCTTTTGAAGCCTGATAACTATTTTAGGCTTGTGAACTGCCTAGGCTTGTGAACCCCGTTTCACTCGATTCGCTCCAAGTATTTCAAAAATTCTCAAATCCTTCCAAACTAATTTACATGATGTTATAAGGTATTTAATTCACATCCTTGTTTAATTTTACCCTTCTGTTACCTCCAAGGTGGTTAGTCCCCAATCTCAGGAAGTCCAGTGATTTTCCTAAATCACTAGGGGAATGAATAGACTTTCCTAAATCACCTAGGGGACCAATTTTACATCAAATAGGGGTGACCAGACTAACATATTTGACTTGGGGTTCTGGGAATGATAAAACATGAAAAATTTGGCACATGGGTATAGTTGTCATGCTTAGAAATTGTCAATTTCCTTGTTGCACATTTACATGACAACAACTGGCTCTAGCTTGGGGACATGACATGGAATGAGCGTAGTGAAGACATGACATGGGAATATAGAATCTCAATTTTAGACCATATAATTCATTGATCAGTGCTTTATCCATTGGGCCCTGTGAAGTCATGTACAACTTACAAGAGAGAGAGAAGAAGGCAACAAACACACACAAAAGTGAAAAAGACACACACAACAAAAGAAGGGAAAAACACCTAGCAATCACCTATGGTACAAGGAGAGGGACAACCTGATTTCACCGAAGCACTTTTCTTTCTGAAAAGTTACCCCGAGTAGGAAACACCGAGTGATGATGTTCTACGAAGCTTTTGAACGGATCCGTAGTAGTACCTCCCCTCTTCAAGTGTTTATAAAATCCAGTGCCTCCATGATTGTAATTTTGCTTTGTAGGAGTGATTCCATGTGAACTTATTGATGCTCAAGTCCTTGCTTGGAAATTCCACTACCTTCATGTTCTTTGAAGTTGGTTTCATAGTGCCAGTTTCCTTCCATGTTTATCCATATAGCTGATTCTCCATCGAACATCTCATTGCTGCCCCAAGGATTCTTTTCATTCAAATTCCTTGTATATTCTGAGTTACTTTTGTTTCGGGTCTATGCTCATTGACATCTTCTCCATGAGAAACATTTGATTCATCCTTTATCTCTACTTCACTGTGAGGCATTTGAGTACGCGACAGAGGATTGAAGGAAAACTCATATTTGTCTTGTATGTCCATGGCACTAGTGAAGAGATCAAGAATCAGCTCAGGATCTTCCACAACTTCTACTACATCCAATATTTTTTGCACAGAGTTATTCTTCGTTGTTTCCTGTAGCTCCTCTTTGTACGCCTTTGAAGGATCTTTATTTTGCAGCTCAAGGAAACTATCTAGAGGGATTACCTCATCATCTTGGGAACCGCTACATTTTATCACTCCTTTGTCTAGAGGAGCTTCAAATTCAAAGGCCTCAAAACTTCTTGCTTTAGTTTGTTCATCATGGAAACATTCTTCCTCTTCAAATGGGAAATAAAATATGTCCCTTTCATTGTTGTATCCATCAACCATTGGTTCGCAAGGACACCATATTTCACATCTTTCTTTGTTTCAACTTAGCTAACCTTCACATGGTCGAGGCTTCCAAGTTAGCTTCATGTTTTTCTTACATATTCATGGCTTGTATTAGGAGTTTAAGACTTATCTCACGGTCTTCGCTTTCTTCTCAGCTCTAAGCATTTCTGTATAGACATTTCTTTCAAACCTTTCATGGGCTCATCACAAGCTGATTTTGTCTCTCCATAGATGCCCCCGACTAAGGTAATCTTCATCCCCAAATGGGAATGAGAATAACTCCTCATCTTGGATAAGCATATAAGCTGTTTTTTCTTCTTGAAAATCATCAAGCGCTTATTTCCTCTTCTTCATGGTTTTCATCATTTGGAAATTTGAAGCTTCCCTCTTGTAATTCAAATCTCCTCAATGCTTCTTCAAAGTATACATATCTCCTGGAAGGCATGTCTGGACCTATCAAGATGGGATATCCTACTCCTCCTCGATTGCCACAAAGTGATTCATCCGCCTACTACCCTAGTACAAAATGTTAGCTTAAGGGCTTACGGACTTTCGTATCATGTACCTCATATTATTTTATGGAAGTAATTTCTCCATGTCCGCCTTCACCGGTATGGTTGTGGATGACCAATTTATTTTAATTTTACCTCCCAAGTCTCGGTAGAAACTTCTACTTAGAAAAATTCCAAATGAGGTTGGGACATCTGATATCAAAAACATCACCGAAATCTTCTTATTTGGAAATTTGGCAAGAGCCACTGTGTATATTTGACCTTCCCTACAAGTGGGACCTCTTTTGACTCCAAAGAGTAATAAGAGCCACTAGGTGGAGTCATGGTAAGTTTGAGAGCCTTGGCGACCTTCAAAGGCATCACGTTGTTTGAGGCACCAAAATCTATTATGTAATTATTCAGTACATATTCTCCAACAAGAAGGGAGACGTAGAAAGGTTCAACTTTATTAGTCTTTGATGCACTCGAGAAAGCATGTTCTGTGAGGGAAGTGTATGTGAGTTTGGTAGCATGCCTTTGGAACTAGACATTACAACATTGGGTATTAGACTACCACTCTTGATATATCAGTGAACCTATCAAAATTTTCGTGGATGATTCCGCAAATATTTAGTTTTGGTAATCTTCACTTTGGCTTTGTTTGCATGTTCTATGAAGTCAAAGGAGTAGATGCGATAAGGGGGTGAAGGGACTTCTTTTGGATTTAGGACAGTGTTTGGAAGTAGGAGTAGATTTTTGGGGAATAGAGGGTATTTTGAAAGGTACACTAGGAGCTTTCAAAGTACTATATTTTATAGGAGAATATTTAGATTTAGACTTGGAAAAGACATCGGAATACTTACTTGGGATTGTGAGAGTATTCTTACTTACTACAGTGGTCGAGCTTCAACAATAATACGACTTAATGGAAGATGGAAGTGGGGATCCTCGACTAATTATTTTATTTTATGGAGTTGCCATAGGAGGATCATCAATCTTCTTTTTTTTTACAGCAAAGTGGAGGGAGATGCTCTTTTCTTGGATTGAGAATGAGTGAATACCGCACATGAGAAACTCGGGCACATCCTCTTCATCTTCTTTATCACATCCGTAATACTCACTAATCTGATTTGCATATCGTTCTCAAACTCATCACTTTCTAGAAATTACCACCTTCATTTTATTGTTCAAGCTCTTCTTCACTTTATTGAAATCTACAATTTACGTTCATGGGTGGCACCTCCAAGGTGAGCCTTTGGGGTTATCTTGTAATCTGATTTCTGTTGCTTCTTTGAGAAGAAACATGTTCAAATATTTCCCTCTTCAAAGATGCTATCTCATTCAAATTTTTTTGTAATGATGGACTGGTTCTCTCATCTCCAGGATGTTGGGCCTTTCCCTTTGATGGATTCTTGATCTTCCCAGAGAGGATGAGATTGTCATCAAGTTCAATGGCCATCTTTTGTGCTTCTACAATGCTCTTTGTTCGGCTCTTTGAAACAAAAATCCTACTTCTGATGATTGAGCATTGATGAAGAATCTCTTGACATTTTTTTGAGGTGGTGCATCCTCTTCAGGTATCCTGCGAAGCAACCTTTCGAAATGATCCATGAAGTCTCTCATGATTTCATTTTATCCTTTCTCTATTTGAACCAACTGCACCAGGAGGTCCTGACAGTCTTCAGTTGATTTAAAACTCTCTGCAAAGGCATCCTTGATGTCATCCCAACTAGTGATGGATCGGGTAGGAAGGAGGTAGAACCATTCTGCTGCTTTTTCTTGGAGGGACTCCATGAACATTCTCACAGCAACGTCTTCATGTTGGACACCAAGAATTCCACATGATGTTGTGAAAGCAATAAGGTGTTCTTCAGGATGTTAAGTGTTGTCATCTTTGAACTTTGGAAAGTTAATATGGGAACCCGCTGGTAGATCGTGAAGAGGAGGTTCAAGAGAAAGTGGGCCTATATTCCTTCCCCATGGAACAATGGGTTGAGGTATTTATTCTTCGTCTTCCATTTTTCGTTTCTACTTCTGCTTCAGCTCTTTCTTTGGAAAATCCTTTTTCAAATTCCGCAGACTGAAAAAATTTGCAATGGGAATATGGAAAGACAATGTGGAATGTGAAAAGACACATGCAAGAATCAAAATGTGTCTTTTAGCAATGGATTTTCATGAACTCTTTTTTTTTTTTTTCAATATTTGATTTTTTTATATTTTGAGACCTTGCGTCATATTTTGGGTACAGATGCTGCTAAATCTGCCCCACGGTGGGTGCAAAAATTTTTGGTGAGAAAATTTGTTGGGTGGAAAAACTTGTGGATTTCTTGCCAACGCTCTGGGAATCTAGGTCCCTCTACTTAATCGGGTACAATCGCCGTATGTGCATGCACACGAAAATGTGGATTTATGTGGTTGCCTTTCGACCGGGATCCAATAGGGGCACTCCACTGACCCTGCAAAAAAGCTAGCAATCTCTTGCTAGGGAAGAATTTGTCTAAAAGTGGGAAAGGGAGTGATAATTGAGGTAGGAGAACTAATGTTGCAGGTAGAAAATCGATTCCTACACACACACTAGTTAGAAACTTCATCACATGCACTAAATTTAGAGGAAACAACCTTGTAAATGGAAACAAGACCAAATAGAATTTGATGAACACAAAGTATCATGAAATCCCTCAGTCAAAGAAAGCTAGAAACTCCTTCTTCTTGTATTGATGCTTAAACAGAAGTTGTACATAGTGGAGAAATGGAGGAAATTGAGAAGGGGGAAATGGAAGAAAATGGCTATCTCCTTTGTTCTCTCAAAGTACAATATACTCTTGAGTTTACAAGATCAATCACCAACCCTTTGAAATGGGAATGGATTTACAATTTATAGAGTAGACTTGACTCCTCATCTTCCTCATGACCTTTTGAATACCTTAATATGACTTAAGACTGTTCATATTCCACTTTAAATATTTAAGTCCCTTTTATAATAGCAAGGTGACTTAATTTACATTATATTTCTAAAGTCACTTAAGTCATATTAAAAAGTGCAACCCTTAACGCAAAAATATAACATCAAGAGAGAGTGTCGTGATGAGGAACAAAGAGAGAGAGAAAGAAGAGAAGAAGAAGAAGAAGAAGAAGAAGAAGAAGAAGAAGAAGAAGAAGAAGAAGAAGAATTATGCCAAAGGATAAGTTGCTGCAGTGGACTTGGCTCCATTCTCTCGATCGTTCTCCACTTCATAATCCCGAGACTAACCCGTGCACTTTGGCTTCATATCTCTTAGGTAAAATTAACTTACTATTTTTAGTAAGTGTGAAAAATCAAGTCCCCAATCTTCAACTGGATGTTTGCGACTCATTTTTCCTCTTTCTCCCCGCATTCCTCGTTCTTTCTAGATAAACTTTCTATTTTTAGTAGGTACTCGAGGGCCCATTAATATTTTTAGTAAGTGCAAAAATTTCTGTTCTAGTGAATTCTCACATGTAGAGTGCACCTTCGATGTCTTCATCTTCTTCGAGTTCTTTTGTTAATGAATTTCCCAAAATAATAGTTCCTATGTAAGTAGACTGCGCTATTTTTAGAAAGTTAGCTTCTCGGAGTTAGATTGATGTGGAACGAAGTTTTCTGATATGGGTTTTTCCCAATATCACCCCTCTAAAATTTTGGGCCCGCTTGTTTAATAGTCTAGGAGATTTTAAAGTCTTAAATTTCAGACTGGCAAGTGCTTCTGGATGCGACAACCATTAATGGACCTCAAAATTACAGGTCTAGTTTTCTCCTCCATTTTCAAATAAAATTATATATTTGATATGGGTTTTTTTTTTTGATGCTTCACGTGTAATTCTACTTCGTTTCGCCCAACGGTTTGACGAGAAATTGGATTTTTTCTTCGTTGAGCTAGAAGTGGGATTTCTTCACTATGGATGCTCTGTTGCACAAGAGGAGGGTTTGAAGGTGTCTTCTTGATGGCCTTGGGTAGAGGAATGAATATAAAAATATATCTTGTTGTTTCATGCATCCATTTGGGAGATTTCTTCAACTTCTCATTTCATGGTTATGGAGTTTTCTCCTTTTTCTCCTTCTGTGTTCTTCGTTTCTCCTTCTTAGCTTGATGAGAATTCCTTCTGAGACCTGAAAATCACTATGGGAAAGGTGATTCAATGTTTGGGGAGTTTATGTTGCCATGGTGGACCTGGTTTGGAGCAATAATGATGGACCAGTGTGTCCGGACAATCATGCACAGATCCATGGTAATGTATGAAGCTGTGAAGGAGAAATGAGGGGGAAGAAACAACTAAGTGCCGGATTTAAAATTTTCAAAACATGCACATGGAGGGGTTGTGAATTTTTTTTTCCTTGATGTCCCTAACCTTAGGGATGTGAGGGACATCAATTTCCACTGGTGATCAAAGTGATGCCATGTGTCCTCGATCCGACGACGGGGGATGAATGCTCGAAAATGCATCAAAGTGAAAGTCGGTCACGTGGGTGTCTGGACTCTCGGGGATGGGAAAATTTTCAAGTTATTATTTCCCTCACCTCGGGGACATAAGGGACATAAGTTTCACACGGTGGTCCCGGAGCCGACACGTGGCGCCCGATCCAATGGTCTCCAAAATGCACCCCTGGGGAAATGGGTGGGTGTCCAAGACTTTCCATAGGGGATTAGCATATTTTACATTTTTATGTCCCCTAACTCAGGGAAATAAGGGAATACCAGTTTCCACGGTGGTCCTAGAGCTGACACGTGGCGCCCGATCCAACGGCAGGGAATGGATGCTCCAAAAATGCACCTGGGGTTGGAATTGGGCCTGATGTCATATTAGAGTCCAAGAGGTCACATGGGGATGGAAATTTTTTAAAGGGTTTATGTACTTGAAATTAGGGAATTTTGGGACATGAAATCATAGGCTTTTACACGTGTTTTGAAAATGATGTCCCCTAATTACCTTCGAGAGGAAACTTGGAATGATGATAAATCAGCTCCCGTTTTATCAAAATTTTATATGATCCTGACTCGAGGCTTTGAATCACGTATTGGGTTCGCCTTTATTCATCCACTATATCCCTAAAGGAATGGATGCTTTGCAATTTAGAGTCCAAGAGGTCACATGGGGGATGGAAATTTTTTAAAGGGTTTATGTACCTGAAATTAGGAATTTTGGGACATGAAATCCTGCTAGGCTCCTAGTGCTACTTACCTTTGAGAGGGTAACTTGGAATGATGATAAATTGAGCTCCTGGTGGAATTTATTGGTGAAATTTTATATGATCCTGACTGGAAATGGCATTTGGAATCCAATTATTGGGTTCTCATGTCTTTATTCATCCACTATATCCCTAAAAATTGGATTTTTAATTTGAGACTCTACTTGTGCAAAAACTAATCCTATGCTCCAAGTTGTTGTGAAAAATATTATTTCACCATTATTTAGGTCTTGGAATAATATTTGTGGAGATTTTTTTACTTATAATTCCATTCGTGAGCTCCCAAAATCTTCTTCAAAGCCCCACAACTATTTTAGGCTTATTGATGAGTGCATTGTTTGGCCTCATTAATATCATTTCTTCAGACCGGAAATACTCTTTGTGATATGACTTATTAGTATATGGGGATGTTTTGTGTAGTTATATCTTAGTAGGTTGATGCATTTTCCTTGCTATTATTTATGAAAACCATTTATCACATGAACCTCCTACTAACTATCTTTATGAGATCAAATGTGATGATGTGTGCAGGGAATGATGGAAGTTACTGGTGGATAAGAATCCCGAGTTCGAAGCATGCGGCTGAAGACTGTTTCCATCAAATTGACCTATTAGCTTGGGCTTGATTCTAATGGCCCGTAGGAATCTATGAGTTTTAATTGATATTTGATGGACAATGTTTAATGCCGCCTGATATGGCAGATCTTGTAACCAACATTATCTATATGAAGACTTTGTCTTCAGAACTTGGTAGTACCACTTTTTGATTGTTGAAGAAGATTATCTGCATACTGTTTTGGATTTTTTTTGATGTGTTATGAACTCATTTCAAAGTTAATGAAATCCATGGCATTTTGAGAATTAGAAGTTGTTGATCACTCTATCCCGAGGAAGAGCAAGGGCCCACTCAACCGAGGAGATACGAGGTTACTTTGAGTTCATGCATATAGTCCTTCGATTAGTTTTACTGCAATTATCATTTGATGAGTTTTACATGCATGCTTTGATTAACTATCTCTGCTTTCTCCATTACCACTTTCACTTAGAATAGATGCTTTTGTTATGCAAATCTAGTTCATGAATAGTCTTGCTTTCTGCTAAAAATTCCATTTATTCAGTTGTGATTTAATTTGTTAAGAATAAGTGTGTGCATATTTTATTTTATAGTAGAAGATTAGTTGCTAAAATTCCTTTCATTACACATAGTTGAATTCTGTAGACTTGTATTTAATTTTCATAGATTTTAACTGCACTTCCGTAGAATAGTCACTAAAACTAAGCAACCCCCAAACACTCAATGTATAACTGGTTCTCCTAGACTCCATTACATATTGCTTAGACATAACCCTGTTTACTATGAAACCGACAAAGATTATGTCAGTTAAATGATTGGAAGAATACAATGACCCATAATTTTTGGCACCATTTCTAGGGATAATAACCATAAGCTTCATTACTTTATTCTATATGCTATAGGTGTTAATGGAGTTCATATAGGAAACCAGTAGTTCTCTCGGACCTCGATTTAAACCAACCAACCTGGATGCATAGGTCACGAGATAACCAAGGGAGATTTATAGCACACAATATTCAACAAATCTCTTTAGACACTTCACAAGAGAGAAACACTGAGAGTGATATAGATTCCAATTCAATGCCTAGAACCTTTTCTAAGCATTCTGTATCCTCTTCACATCATTCTGCAATGGGGGATCTTGGGAATGCTGAAGACCAACCTTTAGGATGAACCTTTACATACCCCATTGTCCTCGATGCAGATGAGGATGCACCCATGAAAAACATCTCACCATCCATCCTCCCCTCTTTCGAGGAATGACCAAAGAATACCCTGATCAGTTTCTATTTGAATTTAAAATCTTGTGCATGTATATATGACTACCGAAATGACAATAAAAACTCAAACTATTTCCCTCCACTCTCAAATATTCTGCTATGAGATGGTTTATGGGGTTACCATCTAACTCCATTAATTCCTGGGAAGCCATGGAAACAACCTTCTTGGATAAATACCAAGACTATTGTAGAGGAAGGGATAGGAAGGAAGAGTTCTTCCAAATACGAAAAAGGAAGATGAGAATCTAGAGGATTATCTAGATAGATTCCTCTTTCTCCATAAACACAGTGGGTATGAGTTACATGCAGACATCACTAAAATAGTCTTTCTGAAAGGACTGGATGAGGAAACCAAGGATTCTCTCCATCTCATGGGAGGTGGAGACGTGCATAAGCTCACCATGGAACAAATTATTGAGCTATGTAGAAGATATTCTAGAACACGTGGAGGAATACGAAGGAAACAAACATCCAAGTCTTTGGGTACCTCTGAACTTCTAGAAGAAATGGCCAACATGAAAATAGACATTCTGCTACAATTAACATCCACCATAGATGGACTCAAGGAAAAATCTACCCCTGCTAAATAACCATTGGACATGTATTGCCCTAAATGTCAGAAGAGACACCCCTTGAGAGAATGTCCTTTGATGTCACAGATATGTGCTTAATCTGTGAAGTTACTGACCATGACACTAAGCATTTCACACTTCTACCATAGTTGAAGGGAGGTTTAAATGCCATCTCTCAAACAAGTGCTGAATTAAATTTTGTCCAAAGACCAAACAATCAGGGTGGGTTCCCATCTAGACCAACTCAAAATCCTTGGAGAATGCCATGGCCAAATCAAGCCTCTCAGTCTTCTTGGGGACAACATGAGTGGGAAAACTCAAATTAGATGACTTATCCATATCCACCACCTTGAAAATCCCTACACTCAGCCAATCCACCACCCAACACCAATCCTCACAATAAGAAAGGGGGGTCCTCAACAAAATTTTTTTAGCCAAAATCAGTCCCTGCACCACCACAAAACAAGAATCAACAACGCAGTTCCATCAAGAGCCACAAAGAAGCTTTAATGCCTCCACCTCAAGCCTACCAAAATCAAGGACAAGCAACACAAACACAACTTCTCAGCTCAGCCAATATCCAATCCTAAAAATCAACAGACAACTTTGATTGATGACACAGACTTAGGTAACACCATGCAGTTAACACTATTGGTAATTTACGATTATGATCTAGCAAAATATTGAACCCTCCTATTGTTATCACAGAACTACCTGATGATGCCGATAAGGAAGAAAAACTTGAGGGTAACACTGGTTCTTCACCAATTCCAGATAAATAGGATGATCAAATACCCAAACAGACTACAACCCCTTTTCCTGAGTGATTACAGACACTCGAACTACAGATGAAACAAAACTAGTTCAGAATTGAAAAAAGTACATATTGAGGTTCCACTACTAGCGTGCAATAAGGGACATCCCTGAACTAAACCAAACCATTAGAAACAAATGTATAAATACACCAGAAGAAAAAATAAATACCCAAAGACTGTCAGAGTCAAAGGGAATTTGGCTGATTTAGTTGTTGGCACCCTTATCTCACCAAAA
Source organism: Taxus wallichiana var. yunnanensis (assembly GCA_018340775.1). Taxonomy (NCBI): domain Eukaryota; kingdom Viridiplantae; phylum Streptophyta; class Pinopsida; order Cupressales; family Taxaceae; genus Taxus; species Taxus wallichiana. Next base: position 678,555,162 of record CM031234.1, on the reverse strand, counting down.
TATGGGGATCCTGGGAGCCCTATCATTACTATTTGTATAAACAACCAGTCAATATCTAATGTTTTGGTGGATCTTGGTGCTGCTATTAATGTCATCACAACAGAAATGTTTAACCTACTATCCTTGATAGGACTTCAACCAACCAACACTTTGTTATGTAGTTAGTAGATCAATCCATTGCTGTACCTGATGGTGTGGTTGAAGATATAATGGTCACTGTTGAATCATGGGAGTACCCAGTTGATTTCATGGTTTTTAGCCTAAAGCTCGAAGTTGGGATATCCAGTCATCTTGGGAAGACCTTGGCTAGCTACGGTTATTGCTTACATTGACTGTAGGTCAGGAAACATGACAATTCTAAATGGGTAGAAATCCAAACACATTTCATTATATCCTCCTACCCAGCCTTATACGAACAATTGTGACCAGGTATGGGTGGATTCTTTGGATGCTAACTCTTTGAGTTCTTCTTTTCTAGCCACTATTATAGTACACAATCATATGATGGAAGCTACAGAGTCATATGCGCTGACTGATTCTAAGGACTCTATAACTACGGAAATCAGCACTACTGCTACAGAATCCGAATACCGGCATTAGACATTACCTCTGCTGAGTCTGGTAGGAAACTCTATGCTTATAATTCCGAACATTTAGTTCTTGATTTCTATTGTCCTTTAACCAAGGTTCTGTCTTTTGATAACATATCCATCCTACACATGCTTCAGCCCCATGTTTTCCCATTGAATTCTTTTATCACTAGTACAGAGCTTGCTCTTGCGAATGATACTAAGCAAGTGCTTATCAGTATGGGTAGAGAGCTGACTATAGGAAGTGACTTGGAGGTCAATCAAGAAGCTAGGGTGCTTGAGGTTCTGAAGAAACATTCTCATGCTTTTTCTTGGGATTACATTGATATGAAAGGAATTCATCCTAGATCTCAGTACACATCATATTTACACCGATGACATCAAACCTATAAGGCAACCGCAACGAAGAATCAATCCAACATCGAGAGACATAGTCAAAACCGAGATCGAAAAGCTCCTTAAAGGTAGGTTTCATCTATCCTATATCTGATAGTCAATGGGTTTCCCCATTAGTTATTGTCCCAAGAAGAATGGTAAGTGGCGAATATGTGTTGATTACATGGAACTTAATAAATAGACCAAGAAAGATTATTTTCCCCGCCTTTCATTTACCAAGTCCTGACAATTTGGCTAGGTAAGAAATATTTCTCTTTCTTGATGGGTTTAATGGGTATAATCAAATTAGTATTTCCTCTTGATCAAGATAAGACTAATTTTACGTGCCCTTGGGGTACATTCACTTACAAGTCTTACCTTTTGGGCTTTGTAATGCCCCCGCTACATTTCAACTGCGCCTTGGCCATTTTTGCAGATCTTGCTAACGACTGTGTTGAGGTTTACATGGATGATTTCACTTGTCCATGGATCCACTTTTGAAGAATCTTTGAATAATCTTGAGAAAGTACTCAGTCGATGTGAACAACACCAACTATCTCTGAGTCATGAAAAATGTCTAATGATGGTTGATCAAGGAATTGTCTTAGGTCACCATGTTTCAGCCCAAGGTATAAAGGTGGATCCCAAAAAGATATTAGTCATCACCCAATTACCTACACCAGCTAATCAGACTGACATCAAAAGTTTCCTTGGCCATGTAGGTTATTACCACCGATTCATAAAATATTTTAGCAAAATTTTCGCCCCAATGTTTTCATTGCTAACCAAAGATTGTGTTTTTGAATGGTCTTCTCAGTGTCAACATGCATTTGATTCTATCAAAGAAAAGTTGACAACAACCCCCGTCTTACGTGGCCCTGATTGGGGACAACCTTTCCATATCCACACTAATGCTTCTAATACAACCATGGGTGTTGTCCTTGGACAAAAAGACTCAGAAGATCATATGTATGCAATTTATTTTATCAGCAAAAATCTGACTCCTACGGAAAAGAATTACACTACTACAAAAAAAGAGTTTTTGGTTGTTGTATATGCTTTGAATAAATTTCGTCATTACATCACTGGATATAAAATTTTTGTTTACACTGACCACTCTGCCATTCGATATTTGATGAACAAACTAGTGGTTGGTGGAAGGCTCATTCACTGGTTACTCTTGTTACAAGAATTCAATCTCACTATTATAGATAAGCCTAGGAAATCTAACGTTGTTGCTGAATTTCTTTCCAGAATAAATGTTTCAGGTGATGACGAAGCAGTCCAAGACCAATTTCCGATGAACACTTGTTTTCTATCTCTACTAAGACTCCCTGGTTCGCTAATCTCACAAATTATTTAACAATAGGGAAGTTTCCTAGCCTATTTTACTCATAAGGAAAGAAGGTGATTGGTTAGAAATAGTGCAACATATAAATGGTGTAATGGATTCTTATTTAAATTTTGTCCTGACATGGTTCTTCGCAGGTGTGTTTGAGAGGATGAGGTACATGACATACTGTGAGCATGTCATGATGAGCTAGGAGGTGGACATTATTCAGTGAAATGAACAATTCACAAGATCCTTGGAGCAGGGTACTATTGGCCTTCCCTCCATAAGACTGTCAAAAAGTATGTGTGGCAATGTGATGCATGCCAACGAATGGGAAAACCTACACTTTCTATGGAAATGCCTCTCGAACCCGGGCAATTGGTTCTAGACCATTTGAGAAATGGGGTATTGATTTTGTTGGACCATTTGATCCTCCATCTTTCGGAAGGAGTATCTCTTGGTATGCACGAATATGTCATCAAATGGGCTGAAGTTCAAGCATTAGCATCTACCAATGAAGATGTTGTTGCTGATTTTCTCTACAACCGGATATGCTTGTGATTCGGAGCACCAAGGGCCATCAGATCTCGATCAAGGTCCTCAATTTTTTTCAAATATGATCAATCTTTCTTAGGAATCTATAGAATTAGGCAAGGAAATCATCACCATATCACCCCCAATCCAATGGGCAAGTGGAGGTAACCAATCGAGAACTCGAGAATATTCTAACTAAGGTGGTCAATGCCGATAGAAAGAATTAGGTACCAAAGCTTCCTGAGGCCATTTGGGCCTACAACACAACCTGGAAAACAACTACTGGTTTCTCTCCCTATGAGCTGGTCTTTGGGAAGAAGCCATTGTTACCTGTTGAGTTCAAGTTGCACACCTGGCGAACAACATTGGAAGTTGGGATTGATTTGGATGAAGCACAACATGAATGAGTGTTGCAATTGAATGAATTAGATGAAATGTGGATGGAGGCACAACAACAGATAGAAATTCTACAACATCGGCGAAAAACTTGGCATGATGCTCACATAAAAAAAGACATTTCATGAAGGACAGTGGGTTTTACTCTTTGATTCCCGCTATCAATAGTTTAAAGGAAAGTTGTGTACACATTGGTTAGGTCCCTATCAGTAAATCAAGTGTTTGATAATGGCTCTATTCAATTGATACCGATTGATGGAGACAAACAAACTCTTCTGGTGAATGGGCATAGGCTCCGAGTTTATCACCAACCATTGGATAAGAAGACTTTCACCGACGACATTCTGTTATGAACAAACATGCATGCTGAGGAGGCTCTTTGCCTCTCAAACATGGAGTAATCAATCTCTTGCAAATTCAATAAAGGAAGATGATCCTTCATTCGATCTTCTTCCCTTAGTTAGCAGTTTTTATTGTAATTTCCAATAAATGTAAGAATTTTCATTATTTCTACTACCGCTAATCATGTTTCATCCCAAATTGCAGGGCGTAGGAATCTATGGATATCAGCTAACTAAATGTGGCATGGGTAAGTGCATTTTAACTTGCTAATGATATTTCTATGCAAAACATTTCCCCATGTATTCATTTGTCATTATGACGCCATCATGAAATGATTGCTATGGTCATTCTGGATCTCTTTCCAAATCTGCTCTATGAATGATGGCATAAAAGGAGTAATGGCTCATAAATCACCACATGCCTTGATGTGTCACACTCTCCAATGTCAGGATAGGTGGCACTTGCTCCTCAACCATGGGATATGTGCCGCCACAAAAATCTTAATCTCACACGGTGGCCGGTCTCATCACTATTTTTCACCATCACCTTCACTTGATGTTGCACTACCCAAGGAATATGGTGTCATTTGAAATTTAATGCTTCTAACCACTTCTTCCCATTGTGGTATGCACATCAATCATGACTGGTTTTATCAGACACTAGACGGGAAGTGGAAGAAACACTCTGCTCTGGTTTTTCCACTACCATGTATTTCTCACTTTTTGGCTCAACATGGGACCACGAAAGACATCAGAACCTACTTCACCTGACGCCTTGCTCCTGGAATGCCACCCTTTCACAGTATTTCATGATTTTGGATGGTTAGATTTCATTCAGCAATTTGAAGGTTTTGATGAGGGCATTATGGAAGAGTTCTTGAATAATTTTGAGTCCACCTACTCACAAGTTGGTGGACAAGAGTTGAAATTACCAGTCAGGTCATTTCTGACCTGTCTGACTTGCCAAACTTCGGTTTAAAGGTTATGACGAATGCCCCTTTGCAAAGTCTGATTGCTTAGTTCCATGACAAAGGAGAGGCACTCCCAGAGGTCATCCTGACTCCATTAGGTGTCTAGAAGGGTGTTAAGCAGACAAGTTTACCTGGAATTTGGGGTGAGATTGTGAAATGGGTCAACCAGTATTTCATATGCGACGGCCAGGCCTCTGTTCTGGGTGGTGATGCACTCAAAATACTCATTCACCTTAAAAAGGGACATGTCAACTAGGCCCTTCGGGTAAATCTGCCAGAGTACCTCACAGACTCCATCATTAAAGTATGCCGTAAAAACCGGTGCAAAGGGAGGCAAGTCTATGATTAAGCACCCGAGGTTGATTCATCTGTTGTGTTCACACCAAGTCTTCTTTTGACTAAAGTGGAGGCTCGAGGGACGTGCTAGTGGTGAAGGGTCTAGGCTAAAGAAATTAAAATATGGTCTCTCTTCTGCACCTTGGTCTACCCTTGCATCGGGCCCTTTCCCTTCACATAGCCAAGCAGAGGTAGCTGATGTTCCTGAGCATGCCGACATAGTTGGTACTCCTGAGGGACCATCCCCATCCATTTCTGATTCAAAAGGCAAGTGTCCCATGGCCCCATCTTCCTCCAAGTAACCATGGTCCCAATGGCTTAGCTCATTTTTGCAGACAGGTGGTTTCCAATCGAGTCCTTGCCTGATGATACCGCCCACATTCGGGAGGAACTGCATACAGAGGATGACCCAGCCTGCTCCATCATCTATTGTTCCGTCATCTACGGAAATTCACACTGTAACTCCTAAAATGCTTGACACCCAAGTGGCACCTTCTCACAACTATCTGGAGGAAATCACACTGCTAAAATCTTAGTTACAAGGTATGGAAGAAACCACCCTTTTATTACAAGCTAAATTTACACAAAAGACAAGAAAAAGTTTAGGAGATTGCTTGCCCCAAGCTTGAAGTAAGTTGTTTAAAGTGATAGTGTGATAAGAGTCTTACCCTCTTGAATAGTTTCCAACAGTTGTCCCTTCAGGAAAGGGAATTGTGGAAGGAAAATCAAAAATTAAAAAAGAAAAAGAATCTATGGAAGAGGAAAAACAAAAAGTAACATCTATCTTAGACTCTGTCTATCCTTTGGCCATCAAACTACTGTCCTATAGGAAACCCTCCTCAGTCTACAACATGTATGTCCAAGAACAATTTTATTCTTGGCAGTTATTTCAATTGTGTTCTCAAGCCCCTCACGAAATTCCATGATGGCCCTAGTTTTTTATCAGTTTACAAGTGCAGTGCTCTGAAAATTCAAAATTTGCTCTGTGAATTTTATCTACATAACATGATAGTGACCAATGTCCCTGATTTCTTGATCAACCTATTTGTGGGTGATTTTCAAATTAAATCCTTTCAGTCTGTATTATGGAATCAGATAATTTGGAGGCAGAAACATACGCCACAATAACACTGGTTCACCCATTGGATTTCACATTCGCCCAACTCATCATACAGATGTCGCCCTGTGGAAAAAATTTCAATCATTTTACTATCAGGCAGGGGTGGGGTGAATACTTCTTAGATTTTGCTTCAGTGTGTTATTGATTTTGAAAATTATAGTTAGGAGAATTTTGGGGCTGCTTGGAAAGCTTGTGATAGGAGATGGGATACTTTAAGCCTACCTTTGAAATGTAGGGAGGTTCTCTCTCCCTAGAATTTGAGCTGGAGCATGCACAGGGGTGATGCCCTCATCACCATTATCAAACAAACTATAGAGAAAACCAGCCAGAAATACACTGATGAATGGGCAGGCCTCCAAGTACAGCCACCACTCCTCTTGAGCCCTCTCACGACCTGGCAGAACAATGCAGCATAGTCCCATGATAGTTTCACTACCTGGGTGGAAATTACCTCCAATACTCAGGGCTGCAAGAATACCACAAAGCAATACACTGATCAATTCGAGGAGTATGACATGGCTGAACAACTTGGAAGGTGAGCAGGGTGCAAATGAGTTGCATTGGGACATGCAACAGGTAAATTTAGGGGGAAAATGATGAGTGCATTGTTTGGCTCATTAATATCATTTCTTCGACCGAAATACTCTTTGTGATATGACTTATTAGTATATGGGGATGTTTTGTGTAGTTATATCTTAGTAGGTTGATGCATTTTCCTTGCTATTATTTATGAAAACCATTTATCACATGAACCTCCTACTAACTGTCTTTATGAGATCAAATGTGATGATGTGTGTAGGGAATGATGGAAGTTACTGGTGGATAAGAAGCCCGAGTTCAAAGCATGCGGCTGAAGACTATTTCCATCAAATTGACCTATTAGCTTGGGCTTGATTCTAATGGCCCGTAGGAATCTATGAGTTTTAATTGATATTTGATGGACAATGTTTAATGCCACCTGATATGGCAGATCTTGTAACCAACATTATCTATATGAAGACTTTGTCTTCAAAACTTGGAGTAGTACCACTTTTTGATTGTTGAAGAAGATTATCTCCATACTGTTCGAGAATTTTTTTGATGTGTTATGAACTCATTTCAAAGTTAATGAAAGCCATGACATTTTGAGAATCAGAATTTGTTGATCACTCTATCTCGAGGAAGAGCAAGGGCCCACTCAATCGAGGAGATACAAGGTTACTTTGAGTTCATGCATACAATCCTTCGATTAGTTTTACTGCAATTATCATTTGATGAGTTTTACATGCATGCTTTGATTAACTATCTCTTCTTTCTCCATTACCAATCACTTATTACAAATCTAGTTCATGAATAGTCTTGCTTTCTACTAAAAATTCCATTTATTCGAATTTAATTTGTTAAGATGCTTTTTATTTTATAGTTATGCAAATCTAGTTCATGAATAGTCTTTCTTTCATTTTTAAAAATTCCATTTATTCGGTTGTGAAATTTGTTCCACGTTGTATAAGTTTATTTTATAGTAGAAGATTAGTTATGTAAAATTCCTTTCATTACACGTAGTTGAATTTTGTAAGAAGATTAGTTACAAGATGTGCGTGCATATATCATGGTAATCAACATGTTCAACACCACGTTCAGTAGTGTGAGAGACTCTAGACAGAGGGGTAGGAAGCTTTACCACCTTCACTTTGGGTGCACAAACTTTATTCCACTTTGTAAGGCTACGCACATGCTTGGTATGTTTATGTAGAACTGCATAGGAGACTTGAAATTGACAAGATTTGATTACAAGAATGACCCAGACTTTTGAGTAATTCTCTACTAAACCTCCAATAAGATAGGCATTATGGGTTATGGAGTGCTTAACTATGGGAGACAATGCAAAGGTTGAAGAACTCATTCAGGAGTTATTTGGTGAGGAATAACAAGGAGCACATTTTGATGAAGTAGATGACGATCTATTTACATGTATTTTCTTTGAGAAGGAGAAAGGAAAGATGGTATACATAGTGAATGATGAGGAAGTAGAGTATTTGAACATAGCTCATTCAAAAGGTACGTGTGAGGTTTTAGAAATTACAGAGATAAAAATGTGCGTGCCTAACATGAACCTATGAAGACCAAGAAAGTGAACATTGGCATAGATGTTGAACTAAAGAAGGTCATAATTGGAGATTATTGGTCTGATTTTTAAGTAGCGAAGATAATTGAGTTACTACGGGATTTCCAAGACATATTTCCTAAGGGCTACCATGAGTTAAAGGGAGTGTATGAGTCACTAGGTGAAATTTAGATTAAGCTAAAGGAAGGTGTGCGCATGGTCGTGAAGAGATCTTATAGGAGGAACCCTAGCATGCACGTAAAAGTTAAGGAAGAAATTGCCAAAATGTTGAAATCTGGTATCATCAAGCCCCTAGAAGAATCGAGTGGGCTAGCCCCATGGTAATCGGTATAAAGAAAGATGGTCGATTAGGATTTTTTTGGATTACGGTGGAGTTGAGTTCTCGCATGTGTGATTGATCCTTTTCCTACGCTTTTCATAGAGGAAATATTAGAAGGTGTTGCAGGGTGTGAAGTTTACTCTTTCACAGATGGATTCTTAGGGTATCACCAAGTTAGAATTGCATAGGAGGATCAAGAGAAAATGACTTTCACCACTGAATGGGAATTTTTACATATACTATGATGCCCTTTGGTTTGAAGAATGTGCCTATTGTATTTTCAGTGCATAGTTGTTCAAACATTCTAGGATTTTATTCAAAAATTCTTGCAGGTTTACTTGGATGATTGGATGGTGTATGGGCTTGTTAAGGATCATTGTGACAACTTGTGCTTAATGTTTGAAATATGTAGACAGTTAAGCATCTCATTAAACATCAAGAAGTGCGTGTTTGCTACACCTTTTGGAACTCTGCTGGGGCACATCATCTATAAGGAAGGTTTGTTAGTAGATCTAGCTAAGGTTACAATTATTGTAGGCCTGGAGAAACCTACCAGTCAAAGTGAGGTATGCAGATTCTTGGGCCACACAAGGTATTATAGAAAATTTATCAAAGGATATGCGAAGATTGCCACACCCCCGGAATAGTTCTTTGAAAGGAAAAGGAAAATTTTATTGGGGAGAACTGAGCAACATGCATTTGAGGCATTGAAGGAGAGACTTAATACAATCCCTATTATGTGTTTTCCCTCATGGAGCCAACCATTTCACATACATGTGGATGCCTTTGGCATGACCATTGGCGTAGTGTTAGCTCAACATGTAGAAGGTATTATAGATCATCCTATCTACTTTGCTAGTAGAAAGTTTACTCCTAAGGAATAGAATTTTACAACTTTAGAGTGTGAGGCCTTGTCAATGATCTATGCAATGCATTAATTTAGACAATATTTGCTAGCAACACCTTTTGTATTTTATACAGATCACATGACATTAAAATACTTAGTAAATAAGCCCATTTTACAAGGGTGCATATGTCGATGGGTGCTCTTATTCTAGAATTTGAATTTAAAGTCATGATAAAACTAGGTAAAAGTAATTATGGCCCAGACCACTTATCAAGAATTCAATCGGAGAATAATCACACACAGACAATTGAAGATACCATGCTGGATGCACAATTATATAGGTTACATCGCACACCTTTAGAATTGGAGGATATTGCTATATTTTTATGTACATGTATGGTGCTAAAAGGAATGAAAGCCTTAGAGAAGAAACAACTTGAAATTCACGTGGAACCCTTCATGTTGATCAATGGCGACTTATACAAACTAGGCCAAGATGAAGTATTATGCTGGTGTGTAATAGAACATGAGTGCACAGATATCATGGAAGAGGCTGATGGTGGTATTACAAGTGAGCATTATGTAGGTGACACCACCATGTGTAAGATTATACTCACTAGATTATTGTGGGAGACCTTGTACAAGGATTGTAAAGAGTATTGTAAGGCGTGTGATCACTATAAGTTCCTTGTAAAACCTGGGTAAAGAGATGGAATGACTTTGAGGCCTATTCCTAGTGCAGAGCTATTTGAAAAATGGGAAATAAACTTTGTGGGTCCTATTTCCCCAGCCATGCATAGAATCGGATCGCGATACATCATCACTTGTATATATTATCTTACAAGGTGGGAAAAAGTAGCACCTATAAAGGATTGTATAATATCTACAACAACAAGGTTATTATGGGAACATATTATTTCTAGGTATGGATTTCCACCGAGCTTGACAAGTGATAGGGTACACACTTCTTAAATGAGACAATCAAGATATTGTTGGATGAATTTATGGTCGCACACCACAAGACTACACCTTATCACCCTCAAGAAAATGGGATTGCTGAGGCCTTAAACAAGATATTGAGCTAGAATTTAACAAAAATTTGTGATTTTGGAAGGAAAGATTGGGATGATAAAGTTTTTTCTGTACTTTGGGCATATAGAATAACCTACAAGAGGTTGAATAAGGCTACACCTTTTTAGTTGGTGTCCAGTGCGAAGCAGCTTCTTCCAATGGAATTCATGTTACCTTCTTTACGTATTGCACATGCTGGAGGTCTAGTTGATGCATATGAATTAGAAGAGAGAATTGACAAGTTAATACATTTGTATGAGAGGAGCGCTATAACACATTGGAGTTAGAAGCAAGAAAGGCTAGGTAGAAGGCATGACATGACAGACACTTCAGGGACAAAGAAGCTTAAGGTTGGATAGATGGTACTCATTTATGATTCCAAGTTTTTGCGCCATCCAAGAAAACTTAAGGTGCATTGGTTGGGACCATATGTTATCACTCACATCCTTGAATTAGGTGCTTTTAAGTTAAAAGCACTTAATGGAGCACAATTACCTAGTTACTTTAATGGGAGGAGGTCAAGCCCCACAATATAAATAAGTCTTCTTGGTGTTTGTAGTAAGGAAATATTTCCATTTAGTATAGATTTCCCTTATGTATTTCTTTTAATGTATTTCCTTCTTCATTGCTATGATTTTTCAATTTAGTTTGGTGTTTTGTGTAATAAGCGCATTTGCGCGCTAGAAGCTAATTACAATCTGAAGTATTTTTATGCGCAAAGGACTACACATACCATTGGTGTGGGGTGGTTATTATTTATTATTCAACAAAGGGAACACATGAGAACATACTTATTACAGGTGCTATTCAAGAATGGAAAGGAGCTACTAGAAAGAAGATTGATCCTAGAGAAGACCATAGTTGGAAATAAATGAATGAATAGTATAATGCAAGGTAAGCGGCGTGGAAACTACTAGGGGAAGGTGCGGTGGCGGTACTTCCTCACACGAAAGTGTGCAGGAGGAGGTATACAACTAGAAGGTAGGAAGGCATGCTAGAAGGTTATAGTTGGAGTAGGAAGATGTACCACGTGGACGTTTGGAAAATGGTCAATTAATGAGAGGATTGGTGGTAGGTGAAGGAGCAATAAATACAATTTTTTTGAAAATCTATATAAGGATGTGATGTAGGTTCATTTTTACCTTTGCGATCATAAGTATTTGAATAAGATAAGTGCGACCAAGCCAAGTGAAATGTATTGAGGTGCGAAGAGTTGCAAAACTAGACATGGAGAGCAGATTTGTGCGTAGAAGTGGCTTACATCACCATTGGTGAAGGGTTTGAGCAAAGCGGATGCATTGAGAAGGACTAGGGCATGTAATTTTGAGCTAGGGTTTGAGCTTACTTGACATGGAAGAAAAAAGTGTGGGATTTTTATAGTGACACCAAGAAAGCACTTACAACAGCAGTGCGAAGGGAAAGAAAAATGTGGAAGTTGAGGTTGAAGTTTCTCTCGAGAGTAATTTTTCAGAGATGCAATATCCGAAGAGTGATAGTAAAAAGGATTGGGATTACCATATCCACAAATGTAAAGTAAATGATTACAATGACCACATCACTCGAAAATAAGGGAGAGTTGGATGCATTGTTGAATAAGAAGACCAACAAGCACACGTTGGACAATATGCTTAAGTATATGATGATGTTGGGGAGAAATTGATCAAGAAGGTAGGGTTTATCAATTGTATAAACTCCCATATTTTGGAAAACTAGAAGCTTTATACCAATGGCTTATGAGCAGAGTCCATGAGGAATTTTTCTATTTTACTTGGATGGAGGGTAAGGATCACAACAACTTTGATTACTATATTGACAAGATTGAAGGGCACATGGACATATATTATTACCGATCCGATGATAAAGTAGTTTTTGTAGCCACCAACAAGGAGTTGGGATACTCCAAGGGTCCGTGTGGAATGGACATATACAAATTGAGGAAGTATCATGTGGTGTAGGTAGCGCACGCACTCTCATTAAGTTGAATGTCCAAGAGAGATGGTCGAGAGGTAAATACCATGTTGCTACATATCGTGAAGAAAATGTCAGAAGGAGAATTCTACAATCTAGAAAGCTACATTGCAAAAAATATTATTGAGGAAGTGCACATAGGTGAGAAGATAAGTTTTGGTGCTATTCTATTATCTCTTGTCTTTGTAGAAATTGGAGTGCCTAATGGGCCAAAGAACAAAATTTGGGAATACCCCACAGAGAAAAAGTCCCTTGCGGAGAGGTTTGAGAAGTACTTGTGTGAAGGAACAATGAGTGGCCCATTCAAGAAAAGGGAAGAACTATGGTATGACTGAATTCACATGGTGTTTGAGGAGGAATGGTGCATTCCAAAGGAGTTACCTTCAGTAGTGGGTAAGGAAATATAGTTCACGATGTATCAAAATTTATGCATCACACGGTTTACAATGAAGGATGTGACATGGAGTCCATGGTGAAAACTTCCCTATGCATTCACATCACGCTACTTCTAGGCCTCAATACACATGTTTACTGATGCATGCTAGTTGAGATTTAATGTGGACAAGGTAGATTGTGACTACCATACTCTCAGAAAAACTTATGTATATCCAGGTCGATCTACCTACATTGAGAGGCTCATTTCAGATGTTATAAATATGAAGCTAGTAAGTTTTGCTATTGGGGATAGTGGAGCCATGCTCGTATATCTTCACTTAAGCCTAGGTTGGAGAATAAAAAGTATGTGGAGAATGAATTTATGCTCCCAGAGGCTGCCTAAGGGAAAACACATAGTTGAGAATGTGGAAGCTCCAAAGCCTACCTCGACCATAGAGATAAAGGAAGAAGAAGAACATGAGGATAGTGGAGGCTTAGACCATGGAGGTTGGAGGTAGCCCATAAACAAAGTGGAAAGTGAGTGCACGATATTCCACCATAGGTATAAGAAGGAGAGGAGGACTTGGATGAGGATGTAGTCCTTGAAGAGTGCCAATTTAAGAAGGTATTTAGAAGAACTAGGACTCAAGGTGCAAGAACATCACAACCTGTACAAAGATCACCTTGACTCTCCCCTCAGAAAGAAGCACTAGAGAAAAAGAAAATAAGAAAGCTGTGGCTTAACGAGGAGGTAGAGGATTCCAAACAGAGTGTGCCCGGAACCCTAGTTCAACCGAAGATGTGGAGGAGCTCTTCGATGAATAAATGAGAGATGAAGAAGAAGGCATGAAAGAAACAAAAGAAATTGTGCGAGAGCAGAACAATGCACTAGTTATGACTCAAGTAGGAGAAAGGCCAACTCTAGATCTTGGTACTCATGTTCCTAAAAGGTTAAGGGAAAAGATAAGTGAAGAGTATGTTGCACCTAGTTTAGGATATCTTTGAGGACGTAAGAAAAATTGTTTGCGCCGGTTTCAAAGCACTATGGAACTTAAGGAATTATATGGATGGGAGTTGATGGATCTAGATATGGCCACTACGCGTGTAAGGTAACAACTATCCTAGTCCATACAAACCCATATTGATGAAATGGATTTTAATGTGTGCGAGAAGTCCTATGTCTTTCGAAGAGTGAAGAAGGCACCTAAAAAGCGGACACCTAACAATAAAGCCCACTCTTATGTCTCGATGAGCAGGTTAACAATGCCTTAGTCAAGGTATATGCTTTGAGGTGGCGTATAAATAATGCTAAGGATGCCACCATTAGAGTGCTTGATGGAGGATAACAAGGAAAAATCTGCAGAGATAGAGTGGTTAAAGGCAAAGAAGGAACAAGAATGAGAAAATAATGAAGCTTTTGTTAGCATGGTTGAAGAAATTGGTGATTACTAACTAAAAGTGAGGCCTCATCTTGAACCAAAGGTACCTAAAAATTTTCCTTCTACTATGCATTATGTGTGCACTTTGGTCGATTTGGTGTTAGAAGATGGACCAATTTGGATGCCCACACCAAAAGATGCTTTGAACAAGAAGTAGAGAGAGCAAGGGCCTCTATGATCAAGAAAATTTCAAATTATGAGGCATTGCTCCAAACTTTGAAGGATGAGCTAAAGAAAGTAGACCAAGCTCTAAACTTGTGTGCAACACTAGAGGTAGTAATAAGGACTAGAACTCTAGTTGAAGATAATGAAGTTCGGTAGTAATGAAAGATGAAACTTTAGGGCATGCACAAATATTGGCACTAGTAAAAAAAAGTGTAAATCCCTTGCAATAGCTCAAGATCCACATAAGGAGAGGATAGATGAGATTGGGAAGCTCATAACATAGAATATGGATCTTCTGGAAGGAATGATGTCTGGTATGGCCAATGTTTTCTGAGTACTACAGAATGAGAAGGAAAAGATCACTCAGGATGTACTAGACACCATAACCACAGACATTCCATAAAAGAAAAGGACAACCCTAGATGACTAGGAGACATTAGAGGAAGACATGAAACTTGAATATCTAGAGCTAATCTTCCCGGTTGAAGGAGCTACAGAGTAAAGATTCATTCTTTTGTACAGTGATTCTTTCATTCTTTCAATTCTTATTATTTATTGTTGGGGACACTAGAAGGAATTCCCATTACTGGGATGACAATGTAATTTAGTGTGGGGTAATGTTGAGCAGACATAATATTGTTCTAAGGAGAAGACACACAAAGAATACGCGCATAGGAACAAGGTGCATTTGAAGGCACAGAATGATAGGGAAGGAAACACATGCCATAATAGTTTGCTTCAAACTTAGACATTTTTATGGATACAAGCTATATTTGGAGATAACATGTGAAGCACACATCGAAATGGAGACTTGCACGACACCTAACTAGTATTTTGGGAATGAGCAAACTAATAAGCACCATGCATGGTTTGAGATAATAATATAATTTCTTCTTCCGATTAATCGTAGGATGTCTATTAGGAACATGACTATTATCAGTATGAGACCTATTTTGAAAAGTGTGCGAGTGGTGAAGGGAAATTCCCCACCCCTATAAATATGTATTGAACTATGTAGTTTAGTGTTTGTGTGACTGAGTTATTTCTAGAGTTATCTTTGCTAGATCCGATGCATGCATGACTTATGGATATACTTTATAATGTAAGAAGCTTATGTGTTTTAAATGTTTAATGCAATGGATAACATTAGCTAGATAATGGTGTTAAACATAATTGAATTTGGTTCATGTATGGTTAATCTTATTATAGTTATTGTTTAGTTCATGATTCTCTAAGATCTAGATCTGGATTATGCATTGTGGAATGTTTATGTTTAATTATGGATCTAAATATGTCTTATCTTCATCACACTAACATCCTACACAAACAAATCTAAAGAGGGCCTGAGTACTGTGCATGCTTGAGTGAGTGCCCACTCAGGGCAAGGTGATGTGCTAGCGTGCTCTAAGGGTTATTCACATAGATTCTAGGTCTGTATCACTTGGATACACAGATACCATAGAAAATTCATCAGGAATTATGTGGAGATTAGTGCACCTTTAGAAGAGCTGCTAAAGAAAAGAAAAAAAAGAAAATACAATGGACAAAATAATGTGTGGATGATTTTGAAGTTTTGAAGGATAAGATCTTACATGCACCTATCTTAATATTTCTAGATTGGAAAGTTCCATTCCACGTCCATGTAGACACATCTAGCATTTCCATTGGTGCAGTATTGACACAACCTAGAGAAAAAATGGATCATCTAGTAGCATTTGCAAGCGAAAGTTATCCAAGGATGAGAGAAATTATTCAACTATGGAGAGAGAGGCATTGAGCATGGTCTATGCCCTACAAAAATATAGAAAATATTTATTGGCTACATCATTTGTTTTCTACATAGATCATGAGCCATTGAAATATTTATTAAATATATTAGTGCTACAAGGGTGGATATGTCGTTGGTTAATGCTATTTCAAGAATTTGACTTTACCATTGTAGTCAAACCAGAAAATTGAACAATGGACTAGATTATTTGTCAAGAAGAGAAATGGGAGAATAAAAATGAATAATTGATGATGATTTACCGGTGCACACTTATTTAGAGTTGAGGTTATTCCAAGAGAATTTTATGAATAACGAGTTACCAGCCACATGATAATTCCCCTACAATCATACAAAAACAGAGAGAGGAACTTATTAAGTCAAGCCTTCCCCTTAACCTTGATCCAGGGAAATTTATATAAGAAAGGACAAGATGATGTCCTTAGAAGGGTGGCCTTAGAACATGAAAGAAATAATATATTAGTAGAATCTCATGAAGGTATAACTGGAGGACATAATGAAGGGGATCAAACAACTAGGAAAGTGATGATGGTCGATTGTGGTGGCCTACACTATTTAAAGATGCACATAAACATGTAAGGTCTTGTGAAATTTTTCGGTGAGTAGGAAAATCAAATTCCTTAGATGAGATGCCTTTGAAAGCGATCTTAACATTAGTTTGGTTTAAAAAGTGGGCTATAGACTTCATTAGACCAATTAAACCAGCCACAAGACACTCTCAGGAAAGATTCATCATTACAAGGACATAGTATCTAACAAGATGGGAAGAAGCTATCCCAACTAAATATTGTACAGCTAAGAAAGTGGCTAGATTCATTTATGAACATATAATTACGTAGTTTGGATTTCCTTTAAGTATTACAAGTGATCAAGGGAAACACTTTGTAAATGCTACTGTGAGGGAATTACTAAACAACTTCATGATAAACCATAACCGAAGTATGCCTTATCACCCACAAGTGAATGAGATAGTAGAATATTTTAACAAAGTATTGGAGAAGGTACTTACAAAAATATGTTCATTACAACAAGCAGATTGGGATTTGAAGATACCTGTAGCCTTATGGGCTTACTACACCACATATAAAAGGTTGACTAAATACTCCCCATTTAGATTAGTCTATGGACTTAAAGTGCAGTTCCTATAGATTTTGTTCTCCCAAGTTTAAGAGTGGTGGTAACATTTAGGATGAATGAAGACTCTTCACTTCATGAGAGATTGATTGAATTAGAGAAGTTGGATGAAAAAAGGTTCTAGTAGTATACAATCTAACTCAGAAAAGAGGAGACATAAAGCTGACATGACTGCCACATCAAAAGAAATGAGTTTAACATTGGAGATCAAGTACTAATCTAAGATAGTAAATGGAAACATCCAGGAAAAATTAAAGTTAGATGGCTAGGACCTTACATTATCAAGGAAATATTACCTTCAGGAGCAATGAAACTTCAAACCCTACAACTTAAGGAACTACCAGGCTATGTGAATGGATCAAGATTAAAAAAGTATAATAACTGAAATATATATATATAATAATAATAATAATAAATAAATAAATAAAAAAATAATAAAGTCTATCTCGAAAAGCCGACAATCAGTGCAGGTAGGATGAGGGGTAGGGTGAAAACTTTGTAAGGGCATCCTTTAAAAAATCAAGAAAACCAAAAATTAAAAGGAAATCAGGAGAGAAATACCCATGGAACAAATAAGTATAAAGCCACAGAGGGATAATACCGATAGAATAAAAAAGGAAAACACATAGAGGGAGAATACATTGAAATGAAGAGAAAAACATGCGAGAGGGAGAATACCCACGGAACAAGGGTGGAGGAAAAAAACCATGGAAGAAGAAAAGCCATGGAATGAAGGAAAGGAAAAATCGATGAAATGAAGAAAACACACGGAATGAAGGAAAAAAGCTGCGAAATAAAGAAAGCACATGGAAGGAGGGACAAAGCCAAGGATGAAACAAAAGCTATTTTTCTCAAAAGATAATAAATGTGGTAGGTACAAGTGGAGGGTTATAAAATGCATCGAATCATAATGAATTGAAGCACACAAAGATAAAGCAGAGATAGTAGAATTCACCAACGAAATTGCAAAGACGTGAGCTAGGGAAAACTAGGGAAAATTGAGAGAGATGGATACTCCTACTATACTCATGCAAGATGAGATTTGAAAACAAAAGTTCTAGAAGCATTCCCAAAAATCTAATAAACATGATCCAACGGGAGATTTTTCACACATTCCATTCAAATTTTCCAATACATGGGATTTGTAGAAATATATTCACTCATAGATCACCGAATATGACCACACATGAATCAAAATAGATAAAAATACCACTTGAATAAATCATGATACCAAAGAGATGCAATAAAAAAAAAAGAATACAAAGGTGACCAACAAATTAAAAATAGATTCCCGAGTGAATTCCATACTTTTCTAGGGCTGATCATGCAATTAGAGTTCTTTTGAGCCAATTACATAATCAAATGTTGTATTTGGATCAACCATACCCAATTAACACAGAGGTCATGGCTAGGGTTATGGGGTTATGGGCACAAGGATGATCAACGATCACAAAGAAGAAAACAATAATGAAAAGATACGACACTAGCGATGGGGGTCATGAAGACAAAGAGAGGAGTACACATCATGGAAATATCAAACCATAGACTAAGGTACACCACCTAGGCCATATGTTTGATAATTTATCATACAAATTGTGAAGATGGAACTCATGGGCTTAGTGCACAAATTTTTCTAGACATGGTGAATTCACATTCAAGGTACAATTTAGCTGAATTATTGGCTTTTGAATTTCACGAAAATACTAGAAAAAAGGAAGGGAAACATACATTTTGTTATGGGTTGGTATTATTGTGTTTAGCTATGTATTTCATGAAAACCCTACCCCAAAAATCAGAATTGGTTGAATGGTGGAACAACACACACGTGGTTGAGCGAGATGAATAGACAACATTTTTGGTGACTCACAGGGGTCATCTGCTTGCTAGATGAATTGATCATTGGCATGGAGCATCCATTAGGCATGAAGTCATCCTGATAATCTAAAATCTGATCTGGAAAATTTGAAACCCAACCCCGAGTCCGCTTGAAGAATTGATAGACTTGACCTCTACAAATGATCTATCAGGGCTTATTGAATACATTTTGAAATATTTCCCAAAATATGATTACACCATGAAATTGCAAAAACTATATACAAAAGGGAAAATCATACATGCTCCAAGTGGAACATGCAAAGTGTGTAAAAACACTTTTTCTAGAAAAAAATCTACTCCTACCCTACTCTAACTAGATACAAGAGAAGCTAAACAAATCCTACAATAGGTAGGGAGAAGTAGCTTCCCTTCTTTACAAAGTGTGGCCATGTAATTAATTTGGAAATAAAACCACATGGTGGAAGTGCAAACATGATCCACACTTCCTCTTTCAACAAAGTATCAACTACAAACAAGATGTATACCTCCTCAAGTTGTTCTACATCTAGTTGGAGGTGTTGCAGTGAACTTTGGTACCTTGATGATCATCCTCATGCTCTGTGGTGAACATGGCTGGTGGTAATTTTTGGGCTCCAAACTAGCCAAATATCTGATTGGGCATGTGGCCTTGGGAAACCATGGAATGATCCTTGTGATCTACCCATCTTGTTGAAGCTCATCCCTATAGATGGGGACATCATGTAGATTTTCCAGAAGGGATCTATTTACAAGATGATTTGGCCGTTGTTCAACCTCTACAAATAACTCATGAAAGGTCTCTATAACCTCCATGATGAATGATATGTCATCATCCTTCTCTTCCTCCTCCATGGATGGCCGATGAGAAATTCTTGCATCAAGAGGCTCGTTGTTGGAAGACAACTGGTGGGGCTGAAAAATTAGTGAGCTCAATGGGTTCCTCTTCACCAATGCAATCTTCCAAGTTTGATAGATGATCAACCTCTTCTTAACCAAGCACTGTAAGACACTCCTCTATTTGACCCGCATATTTCTCCACTTCCGATTCTATGAGCTGAGATGAATGAATAACCTTTGTGAACATTGTGCCATCATGCACACTACATTCAGAGTATAGAGATTATTGGTCATCCTCTTATGCTTGCTCTACTGCAAAATCATCTTCCATAACTTTTTCTTATTCCCACGGATTTCTTAAACTCGTAGCTTCATCCAGTGTTAAATAGATTTAAATCACACGGATTTCTTTAATTTTAATCCATGGCTTATTCACGGGTTTGACCAACAATGGCACATCATCAATTCAAAGTTTAAAGCCCAATCTTTTAAAATTTAAATGACATATTCTCTGTTTGGGCTATTCAACTAGATCTTGTCTTATTTTTGGTGGAGGGGAAGGAGTTTTGGAAGGAAAAATGGCAGAGAATTCAAGGTGGGATGAAAGGAGAGAAGATGGAGAAGGGGAGTCCTCAATGGGGGCAGGTAGAAAAGAACTAGGAGCATGGGAAACAAGTTGAGATTGTATAGGTTGGGGAGGAGGAATGGGAGAGCTATAGGATAGTGTAGAGTTTTCCCATTGATAGGGTTTCCCAAAATTGAATTGGGAGCCTAAATTTCTTTAACCCACTCTGTAATTCGTGGCATAATTTCCTCTAAAAACTGTAGCTTCTGCTAAGGGTTGAACTAGTTTGCTACAAATCCTATCCATGGGTAGGGATTTATAAAACTAATCATAAAACTGGAGTTTCGTCTACATAAAATGGTGCAAGATCTCTGTAAATTCTCTCATAAGAAGATAATTGAGTTGGATAGAGAATTTAAGGCTCTACAATGAAGGAAATACTGACGACAGAGGCCGAATGGGTTGGGTACCAAGCTACTTTAAAGAAACTCTGAGTGACATCTCTTTGAGCCACATTTCAAAATTTCGATGAGGTTAGGATTGTCATATTCTTCCATGACTAGCACAGAGTCCTTTGGTGAGTTGCCATAATTGTAGAATGAATTCTACATTGTTTTGGGGCCCTTCCATTTTTCTATCTTTTGTCACGCCATGACCCCATTTTCCTTTTGGTGTTCTTTTTTTGTATTTCTTCGAACTGAATTTTTCCTAAGTATGGAACTGAATGCAGAGGGTATCCATGTGCCCCTTCAGTTCATTTTGGAGAAGGTGAAAATAATTAGAAGTCTTTGAGCAATGAGAATCAACCACGTGGTTAAAAGTACGACAAGGCAACTAAAGTAGGATGAAAAGTCAATGTAAATAAAAAGGACACAAAGGCCTCCACATGTCATCCAGGTGAGAATTCAAAAGGAAAGAGAGAAAAATAAGTCCCAAAGCTACACAAGGTCTCTACATGTCACACATGCAACTACCACCACTAAAAGGACCAATCAAAGAAGCGAAGGGCTTGAGATTCGACAGATTGAATGCGATCTCGGTCCCCAAAGCATGCAGTTGAGATTTTTCTCCAAAGGTTGAAGATTTCATAGGTAAAAACTAAATGCGGATGGTGGAAACCTTAATGGAGGCATGTTGAAGCAAGAGCCGTGAAGATCTATAAGAGAATGTTCTTGTGCCAGATAGAGATACACATAGATAGAAAAAGAAGTTCTAGAATGTGAAAAGAGATGAATTTAGGTTTAGTCTATTGTGTTCATTGGCCTTAACAAGGCTA
Source organism: Taxus wallichiana var. yunnanensis (assembly GCA_018340775.1). NCBI lineage: Eukaryota > Viridiplantae > Streptophyta > Pinopsida > Cupressales > Taxaceae > Taxus > Taxus wallichiana. Next base: position 678,533,426 of record CM031234.1, on the reverse strand, counting down.
TGTTGTAAAGAAGTGCTGTAATCTGTGCCATTTCAGCCTTATGTACTATTTTCTATATAAATAAGAGTTCTTGTTTTGTGCACCTACAAGTTCACAATATTCTATATCCTATGTTTCCTCATGTTTACTTGTATTCAATTCTAGATGAATGTTTAAATATCTATCATGCTACACGCCCTTAGATCTTTACATAAATCTATTCATTTACCTACGATTATGTTTTAAGTTTCATTTCACCTTTGATAGTTTGAAACATATTTGAAATAGTAGATCATGTTTGATCCTCTTCAACTATTTTAGTAGTTATTTCAATATCTGTCTATGTGCTTTTAGTAAATATTCGACGCATCTCCTTAGATAGGATTTACATACTGATTTGTTTTCTCTCTAACCCTTATCTCAACCCAAATAAGAGAAGAGCCAACTTCTATAAAATTTGGAGGTTATCTTAGGGCCAAGTACCACATCTCTAAGATTTCCCATAACTTTGATGGTTCAGATGCAAAGATAATCATCAAAAAAATCCCAAGTTATTGATGCAGACTCATATATATAGAGGAGGATAATTTTCATACATAGAAAGATTGTTAGCTATAGAATATGGGAAAGTAATCTATTGATAAAATGCATCTACAAATCTATTATAAACAACATCTAAATGAGTAGTGGAAGGAATACAAGTAGTATCTAAAAGAGTAATGATTTTAGCATGACACTTAGGATTGGATAACAAGTAATCATGAATAGAAATATCCATTATGAGAGGAGCACTGAGAAAAATGCAAGTGATGAAAGATGATCCAAGAGTGGTCAAATGAGTTAGGTTCACCAAGTGATTTAACAAATATAGAAATTATAAATGTTAAATTCTAAATATGTTATAACAAAGATATAAACAATGAAATACAAATTTGACCCAAGCAAGTAAGCTAGAAAAATATGAAAACCATAGTTACAAGAGAGAGGGTAAGATAATTAGATGATTCAAAATAAATCTGATCGTCCCGCTGATTTTTTTGGAAAAACTGATGAAACATGAAATAAGACTATCACACTCGGACCCGAGAAAAATACAGAGCTCTCCATAATGTTGAGACTAAGGCACCTCTATAGGGTCGGGGGTGTTTAGGGAATCAAAGACCTTCTCTGGGCATTGGTGACTACTTAGAACCTCGTATAACCAATTTCGTAGGGTCAATAGATGTTTGTTGGATGTATTACTTAGTCACTTGATGTCATTGTACCTCACTATTACTTTCCTAAAACCTATAAGAAGAAATAGTATCTCACTAAACATCTGAAAACACATCAAATCCTAAAATAAAAAGATGTAAATGGGGAGTTAGATTTACCTGATGGTTAAGTGAATGAGTGAACTTATGATCTAGGAACTACACTACATTTAAAACTCCATGTAGTTCTACGCGAGTGTGTTTAAAATCATTCCTTAGGTGTGTCTTATGCGAGTCTCACTTGAATAACGAGCAATAACTAGATGTAGAAAATATAGATAGATGTGTGCATGGAAAAATGAAATCCCCCTCCTATGAAGTGTATGCAGAAGAATGACATCCCTTTTCCATTATGTGAGTGCTAGATGGATGCTTGAATTCTCTTGTAATGGCCTTTGAGTGAAACCTTAGAAGGGTGATAGTATATATTTGTGCTTGGTGCCTTATTATGATAACATAAATTTTTATTTATATGATTACCTTGCTTGAATTTCGTAATTAACCACTAAAAGGATAAGCACCAAGAAAACATGATGCCCAACAACTAGAAAGGAACCAAAAGTTGTGAGAAAAATATAAAGAGGTCGGGGATGCTAAGAGGGGATGGGGGTGCTTTGATGTATTGGATGGGAATGGGTATCTAGACTCAAGAAAATTGAAGCGTCAAAATTCAAACTAGAAAAGAAGGTGTGTAAGACAAAAGTAGAAAGAAGAAAGAAATAAAATTGGCCAAAGACAGTTTTCAATTAGTAATTTTATCGCTTAGGAATCATATGAATAGTTGTATATGATGAGGACTAGAAATATACCCAAATTTCATGATTTAGTGTCTCCATACCCTTAAATGTTGAATAAAGGTCTTCTTACTAGTCCATATTTCATGTGGAGTTTTATCTTTAAGGGTGGATGTCATTAATCTATTGATAAGATAACAAGTAGTTTACCACTAGAATTTCCCATCCAAAAGCGCACCATTAAGCATACTCCTACCCTTATCCAATAAAGTTATGTTCATTTTTTCTATAAATCCATTTTGTTATGGCATATATGGAGTTATCATCTTTATATTAATTTTACATTGTTTACAAAATTTCTCAAAGGAACGAGAACAATATTCCCCACCATTATCACTTCTCAAAACCTTCATCTTTTTCTGTCTCATTTTTCACAAGAGTCATAAACTCTTTGAGCTTATTGAAAATCTCAGACTTGTTCCAAATTAAAGATACCCAAGTCTTCCTTAAGAAATCATCTATAAATGTGACATAATAAAAATATTTTCCTAGTTATATAACTTTCATAGGTCCAAACACATCACCAGTATTTAATGTAGAATCCGTTATGATCTTATAAGCAATGCTATGCAATTTTACCATAATTTTCTTTCTAGATACTCATATAAATGAAACCTAAGGGAAAATAAAAATTCCTTTAACTATAAATTTTGTTTTTAATGCACAAAAGGCATTTCTCTCCAATATCTCCAATCCTTTTATGCCACAACATCATATTTTTGTAAGAGATATAAGAGTTAAATCTGTAGCTTTCTTATCCTCTAGAACCAAAAATAAATTTGTATCATCACTCATAGTTCTTATCTCAATCCTGGAAAGAGTTCTAATATATAATTCCCTTGATGGTAACATTTCACCTCAAACCATCTTGTAACTATCCTTAGTAAAGAATACCTTTACCTTGCATTATTCATCTTACTTATATACAAGAGGTTTTTTTGTTCAAACCTAGAATGTACAGAACACCGGGGAGGGTTTTAAACCTTCCATTTATAAACCTCAACTTATATCTCCCATGAATTATGATCTTGTATGTAAAATTTTCTCCCAAGAATACTTCACCTCCATTGATCTTTTCATATTTACAAAACCACTCCCAATATTAGGTCATATGAAAATAGGTACTTGAGTCAATCAACCATACAACAACACATAAATGTGAGCTAGACACTACAAAAATGTTCTCCCCTAAGTATTTATTAGATGTTCTTGTATATGAATATCCAACATCATCATAGGGATTATCCTTTTATACCTTTTAGTTCTACATCTTTCTTAAAATGCCTTATTTTACCACAATTCAAACATTTCCTCTTATCTTTTCTCGTAGTATTCAATTTATTCATGGAATTTTCATATCCTTGCTTCTTCTTAATTTTATCTTAGGTATGGACTATCACATATAATTCATCCTTAGATTTATAATCCTCAATGGATTTGTGTCTCATTTATTTCAAAAATAAATCCCATGAACTACATCCTTAACTAATAACTTTGTTTTAGTACTAGTAATATTCATGAATAGATTATCTCAATATTCAAATAAAGAACACAAAAAGTAATACACTTATCCTATTCTTCCATTCTAATATCAATAGAAATCATGTGACTTACTAAAGTATTAAATATGTTTAGATGTTTTGTGATAGATTTAATGCCATTCATTACGAATGGATATAGATTTTTTCAAAGAAACACTTTGTTCACCAAATAATTTAGTTGATACAAAGTCCTCAACTTCTCCCATAGCACATGATAATTTTTCTCATTTAATACATTAAAAAAATTGAATTTTACTGAGACACAATTTAATTAAACTATTTCCCTTCCTATATAAATTTTCCCAATCCTTTATCTTCATAACCTCTGAACACAAGAGTCCACTAATCTCTATCTAAAAGAAGATCTTCCATCTTGAGTTTTCATAACTCGGAATGTTGGCCATTAATTTTTTTTATCTCAATCCTTCCACTTCCAACTATTTCCTTCTCTCAAAGTAGATTCACACATGTAAAAATACAACTCAAATAAAATCTTATCAACAAGGTTCATAAACCCTAACTCTTCACAAAAAGATATAACCTTAGAGCCTTGATACCAAATGAAGAGAATTTTATTTGATAAAAATATGAGAGAAAAATAATTCAAATTTTTTTGAGATAAATAGAAAAAATTAGAAATGACATGCTAAAAACAACACAATACATAAGATATATCTTGGGAAACCCTCTCAGAATGCAGAACCAACACAATAAGTTTTCTCCTTATTGTATTAATTCTCAATTTTCTCCATCCTATTACATGTACAACTATACACAAGAACATTAGTAGGTAATTGTCATAGTAATATTACACAAAATGGGTACCAAAACCATGGTACAAGAATACAACCAATAATGGTTCCTCACAAACATGAGTTATCTAACCACCCAAAATAACATAACCAACCCTTTGAATATGCCCCTTCATTACAATATATAGGAAGAATAAGAGAGAGAAGAGGGAAGAATTAGAATCCTACTTTAACCACCTAGAGATATGCATTGAATCCTTGCTTTGAAATCTCAACCACTATCAATCAATGCCTTTCTCAAATCCACCCCAAATCTGTCATGTCTAGTTCCCCCGGATGGATCAAATCGAATCAAATCTAGTAGTTGGAGAAATCGGGCTTTGTATTAATGGCTAGAAGATGTTTTCCCATTTTCACCCACCAAATCCTATTAAGAATGATATTTTATGTTTCCATGGCATGTAGAGGGTGTTGAGATGTTTCCAAAAAGTCTTCTCCCACCAAATATGAGTCTCCAGTCAAAAGATATGGCCATTTGAATATTTGGATCGTGGGCGTGCAATATTTTAAAGAGTTTGTCCATACAGGGTCCACGTGGCGGCCTCCGTGCTCCTTGGGCTTCTTTGTATTTTTCTGAGTCTCTTTGCTTGGCAGGGCCAAAAGTCTGACCCTGGACATGTGGCGGCCTGGAGCTTGTTTTGTTTGGAAACCCACCCCAAATTTTACCTATGAAATAGCGTCGTGTTGACACTTGGCTCCCTCCATTGCCTTCCTCTGCCTTGACTATTCAACCCCCAACTCTATCCCTTTTTGGACTTTGAGACACGTGGAAGGCCCACGCTCATTTGAAACCCACTCAAGATTTTACCTTTGAAGGAGCATCGTGTTGACACTTGGCTGCCTCCTTCCGCCCTGCACTCTATACTTAGTCATTTTGGGCCCGCTCTCCTTTTGACCTCTGTTGACCATTTGCTATGTGGAGGGCTGGCACAAGTTTGAGTCTCTAGGCTTGGATCCCACTTTTGAATGTGCATCGTTAAGACACTTGGCACCCTCCACTAAGTCGAAGACTTTTCAATGGTTGGTGAAACTTTTTGGGCTCTGGACACGTGGAAGCTTGGCACTCGTTTGGGTCTACCCCTTTGGATTTAATCTTTGGAGGTGCATCATTTGGACACTTGGCTCCCTCCATTGTCTCCTCCATACTTAGTCATTTTTGGGCCCATTCTAAACCATTTGTGAAGCCCAAAGACTTTGAATCTTCATCATTTCTTTTCCTTTGAGCCTCTGGTTCTTTTGACACTGCTCGACCTCCTACCCCAACCCTACTATTCCATTTCCAGAGCCCTTTATAATCTATTTTCTGGATTTGAAGCACGGGTTCACTCGTAAAGTCCGTTTCTTGAATTTCTTCTTACACGGGGTCATTTGATCTTTCACAGGCCTTACCACTCCATTGTAGAGTTCCTCTGTTTCCTGATTGTAGGATTTGAATGTGAATTCTCTGGCTTCTTCTTGTGTGGGGTCATGGCTGATCAATTTTTCTAGGGGAAAAATATGGATAACAATTTGGTGACTCGTAGGGGTATCTTCCTACTAGATGAGAGGACCAATTTGCCTTGAAGCATCCATTGGGCATGGAGTCACAATTAATGGCCTGGTACTGACCCTTCTTTCAAAATGGACTCTCCGATTACCCACTTTTCACTTTTTCTTGACCCTAAGCACCCTGTGCATCCACACTCTCAATTTTCATAAGAGATCTTGAAACAAGGCTTATGAGAGTAGAAAATTGTTTTGACTTGGGCTTTCATTTGTCCCTGAATGGGTTATCTTGAAAACATTCTTTAGTTGCTCTACATTTGTTTTATTTTGAAATTTGCAACTGTTACAGGAAACTATGAGTCTTCTGCCATGAATAGTGAAGGGCCTTGGCCTCAGTAGCTCTAGAGCAATACGAAAAAAAACTTATGTACAAAGAAAAAATCATACATGCCTCAAATGAGACATGCAGAGTGTGCACAAGCACTTCTTCTACTGGAAAAAAAGTCTACTCCTACTCCTAAACTAACCAGAGAGAAAAGGGGCTAAACAAATCCTGCTATAGGCAGGGAGAAGTAGCTTCCCTTTCTCAAGAGAGGCAGCCATGCAAATGATTTGACACTAAATATGGCTTCTGTATGAGTGAAAAACTGACTTTAAGTTGATCCTCCACCCATATCAACAAGGTATCAACATTAATGGAAAATACCTCCTCAAGCTGATTTGCATTGGACTCCTGGAGGTGTTGATGGTGACCCTTGGTGCTTTGATACTCATCCTCATGCCTGAAGTAGGCATGACTAGTTTTGGCTTCTCCCTTGGCTCCAATGAAGCCAAATATCTGATTGGGCAAGGTATGGTCCTTTGAATCTGCCCATGGTTCTGAACTCTAACTCCAAGAATGGAGCCTTCTTGCTGACCCTCATGGATGGATGGTGTGGGAGGAATGATAGCCTCATACTCTTTCTCTTCCTCTCGTAGCAGTGTGACTTTTGGAAGATCAAAATCTTCCAACTTTGATTCAGGAGGCATGTTGCAAACTGCAGGTTGTGCTTGCACACTCTCTTCCATGGCAGCAGGCTCTTGTGATTGAAGAATGAATGATGGGGGAGAAAATATTGCAATTTCAACTGGCTCCCTCTTATCAAAACATTCTTTTGAGTCTGGTAGGAAATCAAACTCTTTACTATCCTATTATAACAAGGTCTCTCCCTTTTGCATGGTGATCTTAAAATCTTCGTTATCTTCACCATATGAAGCTTCATCTTCAAACATGAAGCTAATGAGTTCAAGATCCTCCAAAAGATCAGACTTTTGGAGAGGTTGAATGGGAGAGGGGGCTGTATTTTCTTGTGTAACCAGCTCATGATTCAGTGCCTCTAAATTTGTCTTGGTCACCTCCATATGCTCCTTTTTAACTGGGCTTGGAGCTGGTTGTTCTTCTTCCTTCTCTTGTGAAGAACATGGAAGACTCATATCTTCCAACCTTGGTTCCAGAGATACGTTGTGAGACATAGGCTTGCTGCTCTTGAATGCCCTCCTTCATGGCAGTAGCAAGGCTCATATGCTTGGAAGATGGATGATGGAAGAGAAAATGATGTGATCTCCATGGGATTTTCTCCATCAAAGCAATCCTCCAAGTCAGATAGATAATCTGCCTCATTGTTGTCCTGTTGCATGTGCTCAACCTCCTCCATGGTGTCCTCCTGATCTGAAAATTTCTCACCATGGTTTCCCTCTTCCTCAAACATGAAGTTTGAAAGATCAAACTCTTCTTCAACATCAAAGCTCGAAGGGGATGAAGTGGGAGGAAGAACTGAAGGTTCTTCGTAGCCTGCTCCACACTTGGGGCCTCTGAAACTATATGGTCCTCCTCCTCTGCTGCAAATTCAACCTCAGCCACCACTGGCTCTTCAACCTTGACCTCCTCTATTGGCTTGACCATCAAGGGGATCTTTGTAAACCCAAATTTAGCAGCCCAACTCATCAGATTGTCATTATTTCTTTTTTTGGGCTCCTCTTCTTGTTGTCCTTGACTGGATTCTTGAGTATCTTCCCAACATGGACTTGGGAAAGCAAGAGGAGTGGTAGGTTGGGGTTCAACCAGCTTTGCAATTGTTTGTGGTGGGGAGGGAGGTGGAACTTCTTGTTTGTTTGGAGGGGATGACTATTTGGAAGGGAAAAGGGTAGAAGAACTGAGATGAGGTGGAAGATCGGAATGGAGAAATGGAATCAACACTTGGGGCAGCATTGCTGGGAAGCTTGAAATTTGAGCATGGGTTGAGATGATAAAGCTACTGAGAAGAGAAAAAGAAAAGCTATGAGATGGTGGACTTACCCATTGACAAGGTTGTCTTGACTCCAACTCATAAGCCTCGATCTCCTCAGTCCATTGTGTAAGTTGGGGCAACATTTCAACCATGAAGTCTAAGCTTCTCTTGAGGGTTGTAATGTCTTGGAAAAGGGCCTCCCCATGGACAAGGTGCCCTGTAACCAATCTTGAATGCCTTCATTTGTGCTATGGCCCTTAGACTGAACCATGCTAGCCTCCATTTTTGAATCTTCTCCAATAAACCAACATTCTCCACATAGTTGTTACCATTGTATGCATCCCCTTGTTCTTGATAAGCTCCATGGCCAAACTGATTTTGACCTTGCTCATATGGGTAAGCATAATGGTTCTGGATCTGATCATAATGCTGATTTGGAGGAGTTGGGAAATGCATTGGAGGTGGATTGCATTGTTGTAAGTGTGAGTTCCATGAAGGGAATGAAGTCATGATTGCACAACTTCATGGAATGGGAGAAAATGAAAGAGATGGAAGAAGAAAATGGATGAAAATGAGTGGAAATGGATGGAAAAGGTCTGCAACTCAGAGGATGGGTTATTGACCAGATGGAGTCACTAGATGTGCTTGCATGTGCCTCAAAAGGTTGAACCTTAACAGGAACACACCAACCTACTAAGATGAAGTGGTAAGGTGCTTCGAACTATCCCACCAAGCATGCCAAAACTGTTAGTGTGGTCACATGGTGGCTTATGATTTGTTGTTTGTAATGAGACACCTTGGAAAGATGGAAGATCTAACCTCAGTGTCCCACCGGGTGTGCCAAAACTTATTATGTGGTCACACGGTGGCTTATGATTTGTTGTTTGTAATGAGACACCTTGGAAAGATGGAAGATCTAACCTCGGTCCCCCATCTGGTCACATGGTGGCTTATGATTTGCTTGTTTGTAATGAGACACCTTAGAAAGATGGAAGATCTAACCTCAGTGTCCCACCGGGTGTGCCAAAACTGTTAGTGAATCAAAGCACCCCCAAATGGCCTGGGTGTGAAGTGGGGCATTCGGTGTGATTGCACAACATGGGACCATCTCTCAAGTTGTGGGACTTGCAAAACTTGAGATGGACCTCCAGAGAAAGCGGTTCTTGCTTCCTAATCTACCCACAAGCTACTCTAGTGTAAGTAAAACCTATTCTATCCTAATCTAACCATTCCAAGGGGATAGAGAGAGAGGGTGAAAGAGCCTACACTAAGTGGTGATACACCAGAAAAGGAAGTGGTTGAATCACGACCCACCACCAAAGTGGAGAGAGGTGAGAAAGAGGAGAGGAGGGATGGACAAGATGCACCATGGACCAGAGATAGATTTCACATAGAACACCACTTTGAAACCCATTAAACATAGCTCCCAGGACCTGCAACAAACATCAAAATATGCACAGTATACCTACCTGAATGAGAGGTAAGAAGAGACAACAAAATAAGCCAAGGATGGACAAATGCATCACAAAACATATTTTATTGCTCCAAAATGTTACACAGTACATCATCAATGGGCAAGAGGCAAGAAAATGCCATTACAGAGCCATGGGAGGAGGCTTAGACTCCACATTCTACCCTAAGGAAGAAAGAGAGAGGGGGGGAGAGAGAGAAACAATGACCAACCCTTTGAATATGCCCCTTCATTACAATATATAGGAAGAATAAGAGAGAGAAGAGGGAAGAATTAGAATCCTACTTCAACCACCTAGAGATACGCATTGAATCCTACTTTGAAATCTCAACCACTATCAATCAATGCCTTTCTCAAATCCACCCCAAATCTATCATGTCTAGTTCCCAATGATCAAATCAAATCAATCAGATGGTAGTTGGAGAAATCGGGCTTTGTATTAATGGCCTGGAAGACATTTTCCCATTTTCACCCACAAAATCCTATTAAGAATGATATTTTATGTTTCCATGGCATAGAGGGTGTCGAGACATTTCCAAAAAGTCTTCTCCCACCCAAATCTAAGTCTCCAGTCAAAAGATATGGCCATTTGAATATTTGGATCATGGGCGCAATATTTTAAAGAGTTTGTCCATACGGGTCCACATGGCAGGCCTCCGCGTGCTCCTTGGGCTTCTTTGTATTTTTCCTAAGTCTCTTTGCTTGGCGGGGCCAAAATCTAACCCTGGACACGTGGCGGCTGGCGCTTGTTTGGAAACCCACCCCAAATTTTACCTATGAAATAGTGTCGTGTTGACACTTGGCTCCCTCCACTAGCCTACCTCTGCCTTGACTATTCACCCCGACTCTGTCCCTTTTTGGACTCTGAGACATGTGGAAGGCCCACTGCTCATTTGAAAACCCACTCAGGATTTTACCTTTGAAGGAGCATCGTGTTGACACTTGGCACCTTCCACTGCACTCTATACTTAGTCGTTTTGGGCCCACTCTCCTTTTTGACCTCTGTTGACCATTTTCTACGTGGAGGGTGGTGCAAGTTTGAGTCTCTAGCCTAGATCCCACTTTTGAATGTGCATCGTTAAGACACTTGGCACCCTCCGCTAAGTTGAAGACTTTTCAACGGGTGTAACTTTTTGGGGCTCTAGACGCATGGAAGCTTGGCACTCATTTGGGTCTGCCCCTTTGGATTTAATCTTTGGAGGTGCGCCATTTGGACACTTGGCTCCCTCCATTGTCTCCTCCATACTTAGTCATTTTTGGGCCCATTCTAAACCATTTGCGAAGCTCGAAGACTTTGAATCTTCTCCATTTCTTTTCCTTTGAGCCTCTGGTTCTTTTGACACTGCTCGGCCTCCTACCCCAACCATGCTATTCCATTTTTGAGCCCACCTATGTAATCTATTTGTTGGATTTGAAGCACGGGTTTGCTCGATAGAGCATTTCTTGAATTTGCAGGGTCGTTTGATCTTTTGAGAGCCTTGCCACTCCATTATAGAGTTCCTCTGTTTCTGATTATAGGATTTGAATGTGAATTTAAAAACAATAATAATCATAACTATGACCAAATAAAAAAATCCTTTACCAAAACAAGGAAAACATCATCCTAAGGCTTATAGACCTAAGATACAACCGTCCACCTAATTTCAATCCTAAAAATTTATGCAACATTCTTAGACAAAAGGATCCATTCATCCAAAATCCACCTCCTACATCTAGCAACCCTTTGGGTTCAACCTCACAAAATCTATAATCCATAAAAATACAACTCCTACATTTAGAAACCCTTTAGTTTAAACCTCTCAAAATCCCAAATCCATAAAAAAATCCACCTCCTACAATCTAAAAACCCTTTGGGTTTAACCTAACCAAATCCCGAATCCATCCAAAATCCACCTCCTACATCTAGTAACCCTTTCGATTAAACCTCGGTAAATCCACGAATCCATCTAAAATCTAACTCTTATATCTAGCCACACTTTGATTTTGACCTCACCAAATCCTTAATCCATCAATAAAAAATCAACCCTAAAATCGCCCACATCAAAACCAACATAAAAAATGAGAAATAGTCCTCAACTAATGACAACCTCTTAATAATAACAATCATTTCATAAATGACCAAATCCAATAATTGAGCATCAAATCCTTCACCACATGATAAAAATTCCACAATTATGCATATAAAGCCAAATTAATCCAACAATAAGACCCATGAGCCACAAAATTCCAACATCATCTTAAGACCTTACATCAATCTCCTTAGGGGAAATCTAAGAGGGAAACAAAACACCAACAATTCACTCGGGTAAATATTTATCATCATCTTACATAAAATTTAAAACAACATGATCATATATCCATGAAAAAAAAATCAAGGAGAACACACCTAAACCCTCTTGGTATTAATAAAATGAATACTACAATTTTGATCATATTGAGGGAAATAGTACAAATCAGATTGCTTGAAAATAAATAATCACACCGAAGACCTAATCGATAGAGGGGATATTGAGCTTGAAAGAACACATGTGTGTTGTATCATAATTTAGAACACACGTTTCAAGTTTTTAAATAATGTTCTCTACCCAAAGGCCAAGTTCTAAATGATCATGATTTAGAACACACATTCCATGCCAATCAATCTCATAAATGATCATGATAACCATATGTCAATCTCATAATAGATAACCATATGCAGTTGTAATGACTCGATGAACTGCCGATCTCTCATTTCATGACTCGAGTTTCATCGATCTCTCATTTCATGACTCGGTTTCTTACCGATCCTTCATGTTAATTCAATGTATTGTATACTAAGTATACTTGGTTATTTTACCCTTTTTGGGGTATTGAAGTGTTCCATTTAAGAGGCCTATCTGAATATTTGTTACCAATATTCATCTGAAATCCTGCTTCTTAAACTAGGTGATATAGACAACGCACCAAAACTTGCGATACTTTTGGCCAAATATTTTCACATGCTTTACATGATCATATTCCTAGATGGCATACTTGTCATCAATGGAATACATCCTTCACCCCCACTTCATATGTTATCTAGAATGGTCTTCACTAACTCCTGTCAGTCCTCTTGTCCAAGGTTTAACCATAACTCAGAGTTAGCAACATAGATTGGTATAGAGGGCCACTCACGGTGACTAAGGGTACATAGACATACTCAATCAACCTAGGTTGATTACATGTGTCTAGTTACTTCATCATCGAGAGTCCTTCCTATACAAATCATGTCCCTAAACTGACCTAGAGTGTAACCAAGTCAAGTCCAAGTTTATGTAAACCTAGATGATCCGATTCGAAAGGGTGTTATGACATGTCGTTGCTATACATTGTGTCCTCATGAAGACTTGGTCTTCATGATGACACATTATTATAGTTAGTGTGTACCAACATCCCACGGAATCCCCTCATCTAGAGGTACATATCTAGATAAGAGGTTAAATACTTTCTTATCTTCTTAATTTAAGATTCAATTTCAGCAACCTTGTTGATTTTCTAATCTCTTCGATCATTATGGTTGCTAGTCATAAATGACTTATGGTTGTCATGTAGATTAATCTGCAACCAATCCTTCTTCTTGAAGGTTTGTATGTCATTCTTTAGTTTCTTAACTTTAAGTTTCAAACTAACATTCCAAACCAGCTTAACAACAGTAAGACTAACTTACTTAACTTGACCAAATTTATCCATGGCTGAACTTAGATTCTGATTTCTTTATAATAGACTTCATTAAGATGAAGTCTATTTCATGTATATATATTTTCATTTTCAGTTACCTTATTTTAGGATTAAGGTTTACTAAGAAGAGGTATAGATTCCCTCTTTCCAAATATCCCTTGAGTATTATACCCAAAAAGGATAGTAATGAATATTTAATTTCAAGACTAATTGTCTTTCCCTTAACATATATTCATTAGGGTCCATTGCAACAATTACTTATACAAAAACCATATGTAATTTACTTATCTATTATTGTCAATGAATAAACCATATTGACCTAGTTGAGTGTTCATCTATGCATGCCAACTTAAAAGTTGCAATTAAGAGTAGATAGAGTATCAATACTCTTTTTCTCTATTTCATTTGAGTCCAACTGAAATAATCCAAAACATATATGTTTACAAGAGAATAAGAATAAGTTTACAATCCCCTTGTAGTAAGCCCAAAAGATAATGGCACATCAAAGATCAATAACACTCAATCCCTTTTCCATTTATCAAACAAAATACATATTTTATAGATCTAAACATTTCAGACATCTTTCATGTCAATCAACATTGATAAGATTAAGTAAAATTTACAACTTTTCCTTTTTCAATTACATCTCAAAAAGAATAATAATTCCTCATTAAAGATGCAACCTTTAAGTAAACACAGAAGCATCATACAAGAACTTGTCTTCTTTTATCACTTACGGAATCCATCTGCAAAAATTGCTAGCATGGGTTAGTTCATCGAACTGAGCATGATAAGCACTAAACATTAAAATGATGTGCTTTTGACTAACTATCTCATAAAAAGAACTCTGCTTTTATGAAACATTTAAGCAATTCAGATAGATATCACATAAGAAATAAGGATCAAAAAGGGGATCACATGAACAATCCACATTACTTCAAGTAAGGATCATGATCAATCAACATTCTTAAGTCAACAATTTCATAAGAAAATCTACAATAGATAAGTAATATTACATCCCAATTTACTTATCTGTTTCATACTATAATGTCTATAGTTCATTCTTGATTCAAACAAAGGTTCAAGAAGAATATTAACTCTAATAGTTCTCAGAAGAGAATTATTTTAAAGAAACAATGAATCACAATACTTATCTTTTAACATAATTCTCATTTAATATAAAAGGTCAAATTCATTTTACCTTTAAAGAATGGAATTTAGAATGAACCAACAACATCCTAAAACAAGAATTCCATTCTTTCCAACACTTGAACCAAATTCAAATTCAATTTCAATTTATCGATTCAATAGGAATAAGGAGTGTAGGTTTTTCCTTAATTACCCACTCAACTTCAACCAGGTTTAATGCAGAAGAGAGAAAAAGTGAATAGATAAGAATTGAAACAACTTTTGTCATCCTTCAAGTTCATCAAAAACAACATTGCGTTCAACAACTCAGAGAGAGAAAATAGAATGTAATCTCCTTCAGATTTTGAAGAAAAACAACGATGCATACCTAGCTCAGAAATAGAGAAAAGATCTCAGTAATCCCTTCTATTAAAGAAAAATTAAACATAGTCAATATTCCAAGAAGGTTCGAACCGATCCTTTCCTAACAACATCCAAATTCAACAACCACCGCCACACAAACAACACAATTGAAATCGAATCGATATATGAATAAACAACTGAAACTAGCAAGACAGAGTCAAGAGAGGGCTTCTCATCAAATAAAGAGAACAATCACTGCGGCACAAAAATGATACAAGTTTTCAAGCAACAAGCTCAATAACTAATTCCTTAGCTTCATTTCAGTGAAGATAGCCTCTGCCCAGACATTTCCCTTAATTCCTAAATAGAGAGAGACTTACAATATATATATTATACGCCCAAAAGAATGAATACAAGTTACAACTAAGCCAACCATGTACCCACTTTACAGGGGTTAAGGAAATAGTAAAAAGGTAAGAAGGATAGAATTCCAACCCTATTTTGAACAAGATGTAGGAAAATCAAAAGGAGATTCAACCCCAAGTTGGTTCCTAAAATCGAACAAAAGAGAGGAGAGTAAAATAGAATGTTCCAACTCTTTCCCCTTAGATAACCAAAACCAAACTAATTCCACGTTCCACTACAGTAGTCAATTTTCACATCAACATCTACAGATGTAAATCAAAAGGTTTTCCACAAACCATTTCATACATATAGGTAAGAGAACAACAAGAAATTCTACCAATTGTTTCAAATGGATACACAAGAATCCACATAATTTATTCATACCAAGCACAATAAGACTTCCTTATTGTTATTTTCAACAAGTTTGATTCCATAAAATAGAGGCTACCAACAACCATGACAAATGAAGGGTCAAACTGAGTGACATAGACCGAAACTACTTCAAGAGTGCTAAGGTTATCTTCCTTCAAAGCATTCTAACAGAGATTCACAACTCAAGCGTGCAAGGTTCAGAAGTAATAAACTCATTTTCTATTACATCTAACAAATGTGAATCTACCCAATGTAGAATCCAAACCACTGTTCCATTATAAATCAATAGAATGAAAAGATTCGAAGCAACTCAAGCTTCAACAAAAGACACAACATTTTATACTTTCCTTTAATAGAGGAAACAAACCGTATCAAATCTTTGCCCAACAATTTTTCCTAATCCATTTTGCACAGGAAGTCAGAAGTCCACGTGACTTAAGCAACAATCTAGTTTCAAATAAGATAAACATGATTTACTCAAACATGCATCAAGAAAATACCCATATCAATTCTTTTTCCAAACAACAAACTTAAACAGAAGATCACAACAAAAATACACCAAGGCATTCCACAAAACCACTCATTTCATGAGAGAAAAGTTCTTTTAATGAAGACATTTAATAAAAAGCATAAACTATTTAATAAGAAGAGCCTATCATGCCTGATAAAATTTCTTATTGATTTGTAGAAGATCTCTAGCCGAGCTTCTCAAGAATCTCTTCTTTTCAAACAACGTCAATAGTCAAATCTCCTAACTACCTCCATGTTTCCACAGGTTCAAAAATAGTTCGAGGATGCTCAAGATCACTATGGATCAAAAATAGACTTGCTGGTTCGAAGAACCAAAACCACATGCAGAGCAAAAACTAGAAAGACCAGAATGACCAACAACTTCCACAAAACACCCTTCTCCTCTTTCCTAGGTGGTCTCTTCACCGAAATCAATGCCATTAATGCATTGAATGCAAATTCCCTCTCTTTTCTTGTGCCACCACCACTTCAAATTTGGCGAAGTGATTTCAAAATTTAACATGCATTTTAAATTTAGCAATGATGCCAGCTAGGCATCCTACCTACCTTCCTTGCCTCCGCCAAACTTGGCAAATTAAGATGTAAGGACTGAGATTTAATTCTCATTAATACCTTAGAAACCACCACCACCAACCTTCCATTTTCCACGTAACCCATAGGTCCTCTTTAGGCTTAGTGATAGTTTAGGTTACATTAGCATCAGTTAGGTTTCCATCTTAGTTCTTAGGTCTTTAGAATTTATCTTAGGTTAGTTCAAAAATCATAACCATATAATATACCTTCTTAGGTTAGGTCATAACCCCCCCTTAGGTTAGAATCCATATAGGGTAGGGCACTGCAACATAGTTTTAGGCGTCAACCGTAATAGTTTAGTAATAGGTCCTAGGTAAGTATTATTACCTTAGGTCAAAAATCCAATAGGGAAACATTACAGTTTAGGTCAGATCCGAATAGCACCAACCATTCCGACCAAAGTTAAGGCATTTGCCTTATAAGACCAATAATAGGTCCTTAATCTCCTCACGTTGTTCAACGTTCCAAAACATTAATAAAGGAGGTCCAAACTTACAGTTTGCAACATGATGCTAGTAAGGATACCTGAAGTCGGTCCTTAAAATTTATATCAAAACATAGCTTGGTTCCATAATATGTTTCATTCAACATGTCTATTAACAAGATGACAATAAAGAGAACTAAAGCATACCTTGGATCAATGGAATTGATTCAAGGTGTGTGTTAACATATGGAAGATGTGAAAACAATGGTACAAATTTACAACTTATATTTCACAAAGTAGAATGGCTTCACTTCCAAGTAAAAAAATTACAACAAGCATGAATTTTGGAATAGTAATAACTTATCCATTGCAAACATGATTTTCAATGTCAAAAGAATACACCTTCCTAAGACAAATAGAATAAATATGACCAAGACATTACATTTCAGATCAGTGAAATGGTAATAAAGAAAATAAACAACTCTAATAATGAGAGAGTTTAAGGATAAATATTTATAAGAAGATGATGGGTAGGATCACAAAATATCCTCCTCATAAATGAGCTTGATTACCCACACAACAAAGAGAAACTTAACAAGAAAATGATTAGTAGATAGGAGGGTGGGTTTCTAACAACGTTAGTCCCAAGAAGTAAAAACTTCCTATGATGGATGTCAACCCATTTTGATAAAATATAAATAAGATGATAATGGATAAATGATAATATGAAAAAAAATCTAAGCTGAAACAAAAAAATTGAAAAGTTCTAAATAAGAACAAATGTAGATCTGATAACAATAATTGATGAAAAATGAACCAAAATTGATTGAGTCGATGACAACTCAAGACTACTGACACAATCAACGATGACTAACAGATCTAAAGAGGTCATATGAAGTTGATATGAGACTAATGATAATCCTAAGGTGATGTAGAGGATCCGGATCTGATGAGGATAGAAACTATGCAAGAAAATTGGTAGATTTGCTAATATAAGTGATAACTACAAGTTGGGTCGAGAGAGATTGGGACGGATTGATGATGACTGTTTATGAGGAAGATGAGATATGAAGCAATAAGTGTGTAGAATGGAAAGATTGGGAGATTTGAGGGATTGTGGGATAATAAAACAAGTGGTTGATAGGATAGATAAAAGATAGTAGATCGTGTCGATGATAATTGTGTAGAGTTAATGATGACTGTTGAGTTGTGGAGCTCAATTACTTTAGTTTAGCATGCTATATTAAACTTATAAAAAACAAACTAACTGACATCAGTTATGAAGGGACCAACATTGGTCACCTATGACCATGTCGATCAGAAAGTAAGATCCGACATTAGTTACTCCGTGTGTGGGTGTTTTATTTAACTCATGGGAATTAGATCTAAATTTATCATTAAAACAAATCTATTGATTGTAATTGCATGGCTAAGTGCCCTAAGTTTGTATATGCCTATATAAGCATGAAATCTAGGGTTTAGAAGTAAGGATTGAGAGAGTTAATGATTATTGTGAAAATAATTGTGAGAGAGAATTCTTGGAGAAGAAGGAGAAGCTTGAGAGAAAGAAAGTGCTGTAAATCTGAGAGGTGTGGAAGATTGCATATCTTCAATTGTATGTATTCTCCAAAGCTTTGGATAATAGATTGCCTTTTTCTTGTGGATGTATCCCACACTAGGTGAACCACATTAAATATGGTGTTGATTTATATCTCTTGTTTTGTATATTTCTTCTAGTAGAATATCCTCTTTTATTATATGTATGCTTAGATCTAATATATTATTTGTACAACCTTGTGCTAACCCCAAAAATGGTATCAGAGTTTTTTTGAGGGTTTTTTGTTTTGAAAAATTTACTCATAGAGAGTTTTCTGATTGAGTGGGAGCTATAACAATGGCAGAAGAAAATAAATACAAGGTAGAGAAGTTAGACAACCAAAATTACAATTATGGAAGATGTAGATTGAGGATTATATGTATCAAAGAGATTTGTACTTAGCATTGGATGAAAAGTATATACCTATGAAGATAATTGATGAAGAATGGAATACTCTTGATAGAAAGGCTTTGGGATCTATAAGATTGAGCTTGTCGAGTGTCTGTGGCTTCTAATATTACTGGGCAAATAACATCTATGGTAGAGTTAATGAAATATCTTGCTAATTTATATGAAAAACCTAATGCTTAAAATAAAGTTTATTTGATGAAGAGACTATTTAATTCTAAGATGCATGAAGGTGGATCTACATCTAGTCATTTGAATTATTTCATATCTATTATAAATCGATTAAAATTGGTTGATATTCTGTTATCCAAAATGTGCCCCTACTCATTTTTTGTGGCTAACTCCTCTCATTTTTTCCTCTCTTGTGCCTCAGTCATAATATTTTAATTTTTAGGCACTCAAAACCTTCTAGAAATGAAACCATTGGATAGAGCTCTTTCTCAGCTTTCCAGAAAGGTAAAGTTTTCCTCCTAACTCCATGTATTTTTGAAGTTATGGCTCGATGGAGTTTTTTGGAAAAATTTTCCCCTAAAAGGCCCGCAGCCAATGAGATGCCGCCACGTGGCACCTAGAGTGGCAGAGTGCGGGGAAATTTTGGAAAATTTTCCAAATGACCAAAAAGGTGCAAAAATTCAAATTTTTGTCCCGCCAACTTGATTTGGCCCTGTTTTGCCCTAAAACTTCAAATCGCCATATCTTTCGATCCAGAGCTTGGTTTTTCATGTTCTTTATATCAATGGAAAGCTGGTGAAATTATCTACAAGATTATGGGGTAAATTTTGAATTTTGGTGGATTTTGGAGAGAGAAAATCAAAAAATACTTCTGGCACGTGGTCATGAACAGAAATGATGTTTCAACCACCGATTTTAATGAAGAATGGCTCACATTCTCTCCCAGCATGGTTAAAAGTGTCAGGGGATGGGTCTCACAAAGTTGCCCATGATGTTTTGATGGAATTTTGGTCAATGGTTGAACCCCTTGCATGTTTTCCCACGTTTCTCTCTCCTGGGGTCGTGATTTGCACTGTAAAAGCCAGAATGAGTTCATTTTTGCAAAAGAGAGACACTTTTCAGTTCTGCAACTTCCTTTTTCTTCCTCCTTGGCGAATTTGTGAAGAAGAAATTTTACCTTTCCATGTAATGCATCACCTTTTCTTGCTTCGGATCACTTAAATGTACTTTATTGGATCTCGAGATGTTGATATATGTTACGTGATTAAAATCCCTCAATCCTTTCATATATCTATCATTGCTTTCTTGATCTTTCATTACATTTTGAGAATTTGTGCATGTTTTGTGTTGTGTTTCCTTGTGGATTGTGTATTTCATGTAGCATCAGGTGTCTACAACTCCTTTGGTGCATCACCTATTAGCATTAGTTCTTTCTTTTTGCATTCCCTATCTCTGTCTCCTTGGAATTTAGAGTAGATTTAGGAGTTTAAACCTCTGCAATTGTGCAAGTAAAATAGCTGATCAGAGGAGTTGAGGAACCAGCCTCTAATCTGGAGATTCCTCTTCCATTTTTGTGAGTCCCACACTTGGGAAGAGGATTCAATGTTGTGCAATCACACTGGATGCTAGTATGATCAAACTAGAAATCTGATCAACATCCAGGGGGTGCTGCTGATTTGCCACAACAGTTTTGGCATTTCACTTTGGGACAAAGAGGTCATTCCACAAGATTTGAAGGATTTTTCAAGAAATTTGGACTAAAAAATTGCAGGTTTTACAATTTCAGATTTTTCACCTTCCAGGATGAACTTTGAAATCGATTTTCAAGGACTTAACTTGCTCAAAACAAGTCAAAATTTCACCAGTTGATAGATCGGGATAATATTCAAAAGGGTATTCTTAGATTTTTGAGATTTTGAATTTCAAAATTTCATGGTTTTTTGTGTTTCGGGGATTTGCAGCTGCACAACAAGACCCAAATTCATTGAAGACTGTATCCTCCGGGTCCTTCGAAGTTTTAAATTCCATTTTCAATATTGTCAAGTTTGGTGTGTAACTTGGTAGGATCTAGCCTTTTAGAGGCATATTCAAAAGCACATCTGGCGACTCCATCTGGTAAATAACTCATTCTCTGAGTTGCAGACCACTTTTCCATCCATTTCCATCCATCCTTCTTTCCATCTCTTTCATCCTTTCCCATTCCATGAAGTTGTGCAATCATGACTTCATTTCCATCATGGAATTCACATTTTCAACAACAGCAATATATCAAACCTCCAACATGTTTTACAAATCCTCCAAATCAGCATTTTGGTCAAATTTAAAATCAGCATGTCTACCCATATGAGCAGAAGTAGTACCAAAGTCATTTTGGTCGTGAAGCACATCAAGAGAAAGGGTACGATGCAATGAAAAAAATCAAATGGAAGATGCAGATTTTGTGGAAAAATACAAAAGATGGAGGCAAAAATGGTGCAATCAAGAGTAACAAAGACAAATGAAAGCATTTAGAATCGGTTTGTAGAGCACCTTGTCCATGGGTGGGACCTTTTCCAAGGCATTACAACCCTCAAGAGAAGCTAGAATTCATGATTAAAACACTACCATTGCTTTAAAGTGGACTGAAGGAATAAAGGTGTATGAGAGGAGTATTCAACAACCTTGTCAACAGGTAAGCACACCATCTCATGCCTTTTCTCTCCCTCTTTCCCAATCTGCTTTTCATCTCAACAAAGGTCAAGTTTTAAACTCTCCATCTGTTGTCCCAAGTGTTGAATCCATTTCTCCATTCCATAATCTTCCACCCCATCTCAATTCTTCTATCCTTTTCCCTTCCAAACAGCCATTCCCTCCAAAGAAACAAGAGTTCCTACCTCCTCCACCACCACAAAAATTGCAAAATCAATTGAGTTACAATCCACTTCTCCTCTTGCATTCCCAAATCCATGTTGACGGATAAAAATCAGAATGCCAATCCAAGGAAAATAAGAGCAGAAAGAAGAGCCAAACAAGGATGAAGAAATTCAAAGTCCAAGAGTTGGGCTCTTAAATTCGAGATTACAAAATCCCTTGATGGTGAAACCAATAGAGGATGTTGAAGTTGGAGAACAAGTGGAAAACAAGGCTGATTTTATAACAGCAGTGAAGTGAGAAAAACAACAGTTTGTTGGTGATGAGTTGGGTGTCCATGTTGGCACTTTGCCCAAAGAAAATGCTGATCCAGTTTGCACTACAAAATCAGCCATTGAGAAGGAAGGAAAACCATCTCAAAACCCCATCTTTGAGGAGCAAATGGATGAGGTCAAGTCAGTTTTTACAACAATAGAAGAAGGAAGCATTATTGATACATTTTTGCTTTCATTTGAAGGGGCTGATTTGATTGATGAAGTTATTATGGAGGTGAACAAAATAGGTCCAAATTGTGAGCAAAAGGCACAATAAATTTCATGCTTCTCTCCCACTTCATCTCTCCAACAATCTGATTTTTGGGATGAGTTTGGATTGACAAGTTTCATGTTTGAAAATGAAGTTATACAGGGTGAAGAAAATGTAGATTTGGAGGCCACCATACAAGAGGGAGAGACTTTGCTGCAGCAAGACATTCAAGAGTTTGATTTGCCATCAGACTTAGAAGAATGTTTAGATGAAGAGCTAGCTGAAATTACCATGTTTCCTTCTTCACCATTCATTCTCCAACAACAAGAACTTACTGCCATGGACAAAAGAGTTCAAGGACAATAGCCTCCAATTTGCAACATGCCTCTTGAATCAAAGCTGGAAGAATTTGATCTTCCAAAAGCTATAATGGAGGAGCCCCAAAGCCAACAATGTATTGCAGTAGGTAACAACAATGCAAAAGCAACTTCATTGGATGTTGCAATCAATAACGAGGAGTTGCACACTATTGAAGAGTTCCATGTTGCCATGAAGGAAGAGAAAGGGCAGAAAAGTCCTACCATTACTTCCACATCACCCACCCACCCAAGAAGGTCTACAATAAGACTCCATTTTGGAATTGAAAATCAGAGCTATGGGAATATCAAATGGATCATACCTTGCCCAATAAGGTATTTGACTTCATTGGAGTCAAAGGAGAAGTCATAACCAGTCATGCTTGCTTCTAAACATGAGGGTGAGCTACAAAGTACCAAGGATCAGCTGTCATACCTCTTCAATCCAAATGCAGAGCAACTAAAAGAGGTATTGGATTTGTTTTCAGTTGAAACCTTGATGATTTGGGTAGAAGACCAGCTTCTTGTTGATTTTCCACTCATTCAATCAGCCATGTTCAGTGCCAAATCAGTTGCATGGTTGTAACTTTTGAGAAAGGGAAGCTATTTCTCCCAACCAGTTGCAGGGTTTGTTTAGCCCACTTTTGCTTCCAGTTAGAGTAGGATAGGTAGTTTTTCTTTCAGTAAAAGAAGTGCTTGTGCACACTCTGCATGTTCCATTTTGGAGCATGTATGACCTTTAGTTTTGTACATAGTTTTTGTGGTGCTGGTTTTTCTCTTGCACAGTCCATTTCAGTGGGTTTCCAAGTGGCTCAGAGAGGAGGTTTTCAAAGTTTAGATCAGTTTGTAGGCTACAACTCATGACTCCATGCCCAATGGATGCTTCAGGCAACTGGTAACTTCATCCAGTAGGCAGATGACCCCTCTGAGTCGCCAAAATTGTTATCCAAAATGTGCCCCTGCTCATTTTTTATGGCTAACTCCTCTCATTTTTTCCTCTCTTGTGCCTCAGTCATAATATTTTGCTTTTCAGGCACTCAAAACCTTCTAGAAATGACACCATTGGATAGAGCTCTTTCTCATCTTTCCAGAAAGGTAAAGTTTTCCTCCTAACTCCATGTATTTTTGAAGTTATGGCTCAAGCGAGTTTTTGGAAAATTTTCCTCAAAGGCTCGCAAGGCCAATGAGATGCACCACGTGGCACCTAGAGTGGTGGAGCACAGGGAAATTTTGGAAAATTTTCCAAATGACAAAAAGGTGCAAAAATTCAAATTTTTGCCCACCAACCCGATTTGGCCCTATTTTGCCCTAAAACTTCAAATCGCCATATCTTTCAATCCAGAGCTTCGGTTTTCGCGTTCTTTATATCAATGGAAAGTTGGGTGAAATTATCTACAAGATTTTAGGTCAATTTTGAATTTTGGTGGAGTTTTGAGAGAGAAAATCAAAAATAATTTTGGCACGTGATCATGAACATAAATGACGCTTCAACCGGGTAAGTGCGGGGAAGTTGATGGATAAATATAGGGTCATCCGTGGACATCATATTGCAAATAACAACATAATATCAACTTGTAGGGATTATTAGCAATACATACACTCAAAATTAGACAAAATTATATTAATATGAATTGTAGCATCTGGAATCTAGTTTCTAAAATACTAATTTTTGTAAAAAATAGATAATATTAGCTATATTAAACACTCAAAATTCAATGACTTGGTATTTTTTTTTTAAAAACGCGATAAGATTATAGTCCGTTTGCCCAAAATTTGGATGACCAAAAATTGATATATATTTTTTCCTTTGGTGAGAAGTTATATGCCACTATCTATCTTGGGATGGATTTTATTTTGTATTTTTTGAGTAATATTTTATTTTTTATGATTTTTTCCGTGAAAGTGGTATGAAAACATAAAGAAAACATAGCACTTTCTGTTTGCCCGCCATAACTTCATCAAAAAATATTGAAATCAAATTATTATTTTTTTGAACATGTATATAATTTCACCACAGTTGGGATGGTATAAGTTTTATCACATTCTGATAAGTGAAACAAATTTTGCAGTCTTAAACGTAGACATAAACATTCACAGGAAAAAGTGTCTTAAAGACCTACTATTAGTAAAAAATTATAAAATGATATTTATCCTCTTCTATTCACTTTAAAATCAGTATTTCTACAAAGCTAATAGTCTCCCCTACGCAATGGTACCATTTTTATGACATAGTTTTTACTTTTCGGCATGGTTCAAGTCTCATGGAAGACTAAATTTGATGTTTTGTTGTTTTTAATGTAAAATTTAGGATTTGATGTCCACTTAATTGTCCCCCAACTTGGTGCACTTACCCAACCACCGATTTTAATGAAGAATGGCTCACATTCTCTCCTAGCATGGTTAAAAATGTTAGGGGATGGGTCTGTCAGGTCACCCATGCTATTTTGATGGCATTTTGGTCAATGGTTGAACCCCTTTCATGTTTTCCCTTGTTTCTCTCTCCTGGGGTTGTGATTTACACTGTAAAAGCTAGAATGAGTTCATTTTTGCAAAAGAGAGACACTTTTCAGTTCTGCAACTTCCTTTTTCTTCCTCCTTGGTAGAATTTGTGAAGAAATTTTACCTTTCCATGTAATGCAGCACCTTTTCTTACCTCTGGATCACTGTAATGTACTGTATTAGATCTGAGATGTTGATATATGTTCTGTGATTAAAATCCCTCAATCCTTTCATATATCTATCATTGCTTTCTTGATCTTTCATTACATTTTGAGCATTTGTGCATGTTTTGTGCTGTGTTTCCTTATGGATTGTGTATTTCATGCAAATGATCAGTATCTACAACTCCTTTGGTGCATCACCTATTATCATTAGTTATTTCTTTTTGCATTCCCTATCTCTGTCTCCTTGAATTTAGAGTAGATTTAGGAGTTTAAACCTCTCTGCAATTATGCAAGTAAAATAGCTGATCAGAGGAGTTGAGGAACCAGCCTCTAATCTGAGATTCCTTTTCCATTTTTGTGAGTCCCACACTGGGAAGAGGATTCAATGTTGTGCAATCACACTCGGATGCTAGTATGATCAAACTAGAAATCGATCAACATCCGGGGTGCTGTGATTTGATTTGCAACAACAATTCCATTTGATGATGAAGTGAAATCACTTTTATTCTTATGTTCTTTGCACGATAGTTGGAATAACTTGGTAATGGATGTTAGTAATAATCTGTGATCCATGCTAATAATATTTTGAAGTTTTATGATGTGGTTAGTATAATATTGAATGAATAAATTCGTAGGAAAAGTGCAGAGGAAGGAATCATCATTTTGGAAAGCTTTGAATGTAGAAAGAAGAGGTAGGAAGAAGTAGAGATCCAAGAGTAAGAATAATGAAAAATAAAATTCAAGGGATGAAAGATCTAGATCCAAAGGTAAGAGAATTACCCGTTGGAAATGTGGAAAGAAAAGACATATAAAGAAAGATTATTGGTCAAAGGATAAATAGAATCAAGACCTAGACAAAGGTAAAGAGGAAAATACTATAGTAGAGGTAATGCAAGATGCTCTTATTATTTCTTTGGATAATAGAATAGAATCATGGGTTTTAGATTCATGAGATTATTTCCACGCAACCCCTAATAAGGGTTATTTTAGAAATTATGTCTAGGAAATTTTGGGCATGTTTATTTGGGTGACAATGAACTCAAATGAGTATTACTAGTAAAGATGAAGTTCAAATAAAATTACGAATGTAAATACATGGGTATTGAAATATTTGAGGCATGTGCCAAGCCTCAAGAGGAATCTTATTTTTGTAAGGCAACTAGGTGAAGTTGGTTGCATGGTTACATTCCAGCCAAGATTCTTGGAAAGTCACCAAGGGTGCTTTTGTTGTGGCAAGAGGTAAGAAAGTAGAACATTATATTTATATACTGTGTTATTGATTCCTTTTCTATGCTATCTACTTCAGATTTAGATGCATGCATGTGGCCTAATCAGTTGGGCCATATGAGTTAAAAAGAATGCAAATCTTAAAGGCTAAGGGTAAGTTATTAGATTTGAAATATTTAGATCTTGATTTCTATGAGCATTGTAAGTTTGGAAAGAAAAGAGAGTTAGATTTCTCAAAGTTGGGGAAACTAAGGAGTAGAAATTAGAGCTTCTACACTTAGATGTGTAGGGACCATACCAGTAGCTTCTCATGGAGGATACAAATATTATGTTACTTTCATTGATGATGCTATAAGAAAATTATGGGTTTATTGTATTAAACATAAATCTGATGTTTTTGAGACTTTTAAAAGATGGAAAGATCTTGTTGAGAATGAATAAAATTCAAAGTTAAAGTTCCTTAGATCTGAAAATGGTGGTGAATACTGTAGCAATAATTTCAATGATTATTGTTCGGTGAATGAAATATGTAGAGAAAGAATGGTTCCAAGAACACCACAAGAGAATGGTGTTGCATAAAGAATAAACATGACAATCATGGAACATCCTAGAAGTACGAGGATACATGCTGGATTACCCTTGCAGCTTTTGGGTAGAATCAGTTGATACAATAGTTTATTCTATTAACAAGGGGCCTTCAAGTTCATTAGATGGAGGAATACAAGAGGAAGCTTGGATCGAAAAAGTGGTAGATCTTTCTTTTCTTAAAGTTTTCATTCGAAGCTTTTGTGCATATTGATAAGGAAAATAGGAAAAAGTTAGATGCAAAATCCAAGAGATGCACTTTCATTAGTTATGGATCTAGTGATTTAGGATTCTATTTTTGGGATTTAGAGAATTCTAAAGTTATTAGGATTCATGATATTGAATGGAATGAAAAGAGAATGTACAGGGATCAGATTTTGGTACCCAAGGATGAACTAGTTGAGAAGTTTATGATTGAAAATGAACTCTCGATTTAAAAATCATACCTACTGAGTTATACAGGTACAAGAATCGGTGTTGATTAATTTGATCGACATTAGTCGATGCATGCGGATCGTATCGATTCTGAAGAGCCAAACCAAATCGGTAAGAAAAATTGGTAGTGGTTACATCAGATATTTCTTTATGTGGCTATGTTGATTCGGATATGGTGGAGATCTGGATGGTAGAAGGAACACTACTGGATATATTTTCACAGTGGGTGGGACAACGAGTTAGTTGGATTTCAAGATTGAAGAAGGTTGTGGATTTGTCTACTATAGAGGCAGAGTATGTTACAGCTACACAGAGGCTAAGAAAGAGATGATATAGATGAGAAGTTTCATGGAAGAGTTGGGAAAGGAGTAAAATTATTATAAATTGTTCAAAGGATGACGTGAGTGTAATTCATTTGGAAAATAACTCAACTTTCAATTCTAGGAAAAAAACACATTCAATTGAGGTATCACTTCATATGACATGTATTGAGGATGGGAAATTAAAATTGGAGAAGATACAAACAAGTGAAAACCCTACGGATACTCTAACGAAGCCATTAGGAAAAGAGATGTTGGAACTACACTCCACTTTCTGATGGTCTTCAAGTTTCGACTTGAAGAGGAAGAAACCAAGCTAAGGAAAGGATCCAAGAATGATGTTGTATAAGTATAGTGTAGTAATTTATCTCCAAGTGGGAGATTGTTGAGTTGTGGAGCTCAATTACTTTAGTTTAGCATGCTATATTAAACTTGTAGGAAAACATAATAAGTGACATTGGTTATGAAGGGACCGACATTAATTACCTATGATTAGTATCCGTTAGGCAAGTAGGAACCGACATTGGTGACTTGTGTGTGGGTGTTTTATTTAACTCATGGGAGTGAGATCTAAATTTATCATTAAATAAGATCTATTGATTGTAATTACATGGCTAAGTTCCCTAGAGTTTGTAAATGCCTATATAAGCATGAAATCTAGGGTTTAAGAGTAAGGATTGAGAGAGTTAATGATTATTGTGAAAATAATTGTGAGAGAGAGAATTCTTGGAGAAGGATAAGCTTGAGAGAAAGAGAGTGTTGTACATTTGAGAGGTGTGGAAGATTGTAGATCTTGATTGTATATATTCTAAAATCTTTGGATAATATATTGACTTGTTTCTTGGTGGATGTAGCCCACACTAGGTGAACCATGTTAAATGCGGTGTTGATTTATATCTCTTATTTTGTATATTTCTTCTGGTAGAATATACACTTTTATTGCATGTATGCTTAGACCTGATATATTATCTCAGAAACCTTGTACTAACCCCAACAACGACTCGGTAAGGGATCCAAGGGTTGATATATGAAAATGTATGGAAAAATGAACTATAGAGAGAGATTGATGATGACTGATGGGAGGGAAAATATATAATGTGAATGGTAAACCTAAGGTTGATGCACAAGAGGGATAGAATGAAAATGTGGGTCCCCAAGCTAGCTTAAATTTTCCAAGATCTTCAAAATGGCATGCAAGGTATTAAAAATAGCTCCAAGATGATAATGAATAACTCTAAAGAAGAGAGAGAAATATAGAATTTTTTAAAGAAAGCTCGAGATCTCAAAATTGAATCCTAGAAGAGGAGGGGTATAAGTGTATTTATAGGGTCACCGGCAAACATGGCGGATCATAGATTTAGGTGGTGGAGATGTGATCAACTCGATGCAAAAGGGCCTAAAAGGGGTAATATTAGGGTTTTGAGTGGTTAATGTGGGTTAGGGTTACTTAGGGAGGATAAAAGGTGATTAGGGGATAAGAAAACATTAAATGAGGGTAAGTGGGAACCTAGAGATGAAAAAGGATTATTAGAGAGCATAAAAGGATTAGGGATAATAAAAGTGTAGTATTTTTATTTTCCCACCAAAGCTAGGTGCACTGACACCTCATTTAGTAGAGATGAATGCTTACTTGAAGCATGCATAGGTACCAAGTCCCTCATTTGTGTTTCTTGTTATGATGTAACACCCTCGAATTGTTACCTTCTCCTGAGCATTCAAGTGTTGATATATGATTTCTTCTGTATAAGGACATGTTCCTTTGGTTTCGGGAAGTCATGCTTGATATGGATTGTATCTTCTTTGCTCTTGAAGATCTTTGACTCACCTTGATCGGGCTTACATTGATCCAAGGAATGTTTTAAGCTTATTCAGGATGAACAAAATTTATGGACCTTACGAAAGTTACAAGGTCTGAATGAGATTGAATGAGCTATCCCGGAGTTTAACTCAGGCTGAACATGTTAAATGAAATTTGGTTCCCGATATCGTAACATCAGGAAGGCCTAGACCTTAAGCCAGGTAAGATGTTCTTGTGAATACCGTAAGCTTAATTAGCAATGCCAGATAGGATCCTTTACAGGAATGTTTACCCTATTTGGCTCTAATACTGATTGGTCCTACTTGGGAGACCCAGACTGGATTTGTTAAGGTTAATAATCTTAACCTAAACTTTAACCTATTGGTTAAAATAATTGCTAATCTAACCTAGCCCTAAACTATAAGCTTAATGCTCCTAAGAGTTAACTTCTTCTAGCACTATGGATGTAAGACTAATGTCTTACCCTATGATCTAACCTATGTTTCTTACCTATCCTAACTAATGACAAGAATGGAGGGGGACCTATGAAGGGGCACGAGTCATGGGTGGTGGTTTCCATGGCATTTATGAGGGGATAAGGTTGAAGGACTTGGGATGTCACGATTTAAGTGGAGGTTGCAAATAGTTAGTATAATCCGACGTGGCAAAGATCCAAAGTATGGGAAAGGTTGGTTGTTTTCTTTTGGCTATCACCAATTTTGGCGGTCAAAGTGCAATGGAAAATAGGTGGGAGGATGGAAGTTAATGCAATTAATGAACTTCAGTTCCTGAGCGTGGATTGCTTGGGAAGGCATGCGAAATGGAATATTGTTTGGTTGTTTGGTTTTTCATGCATTCCGTTTTTCGCTCTGTCTGAGCATTGGTTCTTCGAACTGTCGACACTAAAATTTTCCTCCGTAATTTCTATTTCATTAATGTATGTATTAGGAATAGGATGTTGTTAAGTATAATTAGTAGTAGCATCTGATAGAAGATAACAAAGACTACTAAGATTTACGCGCCGCCAATAATGTATAGTATGGCAATAGTCAAAAGTACAATAGGAATGTTGTGGTAAAAAGTAAATAGTTGTCGTAAGTGGTCCAGTAATGTTAAAATGTCAAAGTTGGGGTAAGAAGAGAAGTAGGGTCTACATGATTAGGAATTAGAAATATTATATTGGTAATAAGGACAATGAGTGAGGTCATAAATATTTTGTATATTTTATTTGTAAAAAGTCTAAAAATGTGGAACCCATGTGAAATGATAAGGTTTATCTTATCTTAAAAGATAAGCTTACATGTATGCAGATAAGAGTTAAGGTATGGAATGTGATTCGTCAAAGTGGATTTCTTATCCTATCTTAGAGATGAGATGGATAAGCCTAGAAGTCTATAAATAAAGAGGCCACCCCCTCATTTAGCATAGAAGGAAGTAGTGAGAAATATTGTAGGAAGTGTGCAAAGGAAGCCATCGGTTTAAAGGTGTGTTGAAGAAGCCATTAAGAGGTGTAATTGTAAAGTTTCTCCCATAGTCTTGTGAAAGGCAAGTGAAGTCAATAATACTTGAAGTACCTCATGGGTGAGATTGTAACAATTTCATGTTAATATTATAATTTACTCTGATATTTCAGATTTATCATCATTCCTTCTTATTATAGTCTATGGTATTCTTGTGTTATGTTTGTTGTTTTGTTTCCAAATTACATCCACCAAACTAAAGGCATGCATTAGTAAATAATCATATCATGAGGAGTTCCCGGTGAAGAATTATCATAGTCCGGATTGGTGATGACAGAACTAGTCATCTACTCGTGTTGCATGGTAATCGTGAGAATTTCTAGCTTCCTTCTCTGGGGAAAGTATATAAGGCAAGGAGGTAACAATTTATTGTTGTTTAATCTATCGTGGAAGAAGAAGAGAAGGTGCGAGCACATTCAGAGGTCTTCTTCGAATTTTTAAGTGACACTATCAGGCATGATAGGCCCTAACTTTTAAAAATCTTGCTTTCCTTTAAATGCTTTCATTAGAACAACTCTGTTCAGATGATTTTTGGTTCAGTTGGTTTAAATGGTAGCAATGTATTGGGTTTATCTATTTCTTGATGATTTGGGAATCCATGGTTTTACGTAGACTCTGTTGAAGAGTTTGCTGTGTTCATTTTATGGATTCAACTTCTGTCGAAGTGTTTGCCATGATTTCTTTGTGAATTCAACTTCTGTTGGAATGCTTGTTGTGTTTTCATGCTGGTTTGATTTCTGTTGAATCCTTGCTGAGTGTACATATGGATTCATCCTCTCGTTGGAATGCCTGCTGTGTTTTCATGTTGGTTCGACTTCTGTTGAAGTCTTTGCTATGAATACTTGTGGATACGACTTCTGTTGAAGTCCTGGTAGTGTTTTCTTTTGAACTTGACTTCTGTTGAAGTCCTTACTGCGTTTGCATGTTGGTTCAATTTTGTTGAAGTCTTTGTGTGTATTCACATGGTTCGATTTTTGTTGAAGTCCTGGCAAGTTTTCTTTTGAACTCGACTTACACATTGAAGTCCTTACTTTGCGTTGCATGTTGGTTCGAATTTTGTTGAAGTCTTTGCTATGTATACACATGGTTCGATTTCTGTTGGAATGCTTGCTGTGTTTTCATGTTGGTTCGACTTCTGTTGAAGTGTAGCTGTGATTACCTTGTGGATACGACTTCTTTGAAGTCCTTGCAATGTTTCATATAAATCCAAATTCTATTGAAGTGCTAGCTGTAATGATTGCTTATGGGTTTGACTTCACATTGTGTTGTTTCCTTGCTTCGAGGAACCGAGGTAATAAGTTCCCAAATGTACCATTTTAGACGCGTTGCGTTGGATGATTTCTTGGTTGAGGAATGACATAAAAGAAAATTGTTGTGTCTTATTAGTTGGTTTATTATTTATTGCTGGTCGTATGAGTTCTTTTTGTTGCTTGATAGCTTCAGGTGAGTACATGGTTGATTTGAGATGAAACTGTAATCCCTTTCTTGGAACTCGATTGGTTTAGTAACAGGTGTATGAAAATGTATGAATACAAGTTTGTACCTCGTTGAAAAAGGGGACGGGATGGTCATTAATTATGGGTTCTGTAAGTGATGAAATATCTAGTGTAGCTATGTTTTCCTAATGATTTAACTTGGTTAACTGGGAACACAGTCTGACTGAGAGAAATCTTGCTTTGTGGAACTCTAAATCCTAATAGAGTGTGGGTAATCCTAGATCTGCATGATGGAAATTATATTTTGTACTTGGAAGGGATGGGATTGTGTTGATTTTCTTACTTTCTTTTCTTCCCTAAAGGAATTCAAGATTATTTGTATATGCTTTGCTCCTGGAAAGTTGGTACTGTCCTGAACTTGTTTGGAATGGAGATCTAAACGCCTCTGTTCTTTCTCTTCAGTTGTAAAGCACATGTTGTTATAGGAATTTTGGAATGCGAAAGTATTCTCTTCCTTTCTAGAAATTATGATTGCTCCCTTCTTTTGTATTTCCATAAGAACTCTGCTATAGGGGCATAAGATGTTTAAACTGTTAAATTTATGAGGAAAGAATGGTAAATGCTTAGTCTTGGCCTAAGGTCTTTTCTTATTTACAGTTATAATAATACCTTGTTTGAGTTATTCGATTATCTACTTTGATAAAAGTAGAATTGTAATAAAGTTGGTAAATCTATCGAAGTCTTGGAAATAATGCAATGAGTATAAAGGAAATCCATCAGTTGAACTTGCTAGAGGCTATAATCTGTCTTTGCTTGAATTATTAAATGCACATCTGTTGGATACACGTACTGGTAAGAATTCATTCTTGAATGGAGTAATTTTATTAGGATTGATACTGTCCTTGGTTTTCGGATGGATGGATATTTTAGATTCATTTTGTTCTTCTTAGTCTCTAACATAAGATGAATTATCCGAGAAGAGTCAATATGATAGTTATATTATGAATTTATGTTAAAAAGTCTTGTATGGTAGAAAGATAATTAGAGTGATTCATGTTTATAGGTTTGATGAAATGATTTCATTTAAATAGGTTGTCTAATGGAAACAATTGGTGGAATGCAATTGTTTTAAGAATTAGAGCTTATCATGCTCAGTTCGTTGAACTGACCGTGTTAGCAATTTTTGCAGATGGTCATCATAAGTGGTAAAGACACGCAGATCTGATATGATGCTCAGATTGTTTAATCTGGTTTTATGATGAATTCCAATTTGATTTCTCTATTTGTACTATATGAAGATAGTTGTTCTTTTGATGTTGAGTATTGCATCAAATATGCTGAAGAGCATAAATTGTAATTGTATGGCTTGGAAATAAATGAAATGGGGAGATTGTTATTTATGTGGCTACATTTTTATTTGACGGATTGAACTTCTTAAGTTCGATTGATTTTAAGTGCATTTTTATTATTGTATACCTTGGAGTTATTTGGTTTCTCCAAGTAGGCCTTGTAAAGATTATGTGACTGAATACTTCGTGAATGATTAGTAGTTCTGTTATGTTCTAAATAAGGCTAAATTAGAAATTAGTCCACTGCCTTTCGAGAAGTTAAGATTAAACTAAACCTTAATAGGTAGCTGAAACGGGAAGAGTAATCTATTACTCACTATCCATGATCTAATAAAGACAACGTAACTGATGATCTTAAATCACTATGTCTTAATAACAATAAGCATGATATACTTTAGACTTCGGAGTTGATATAAACCCTTACGGGTTTAGTTATCTTCCTTATGAGAGAACTTAGGGCTATTGCCCAATTATGTAGAATAAGATTATTGGGAACCAATGAACTCCTAGACGTGATCTCAAATCTTATTAAACTTCTCTCTGTGAAATTGAACTTAATTATGTAAGGCAACTCAAAGGTGTGGAACTCAGGGTTGGGAAAAGACTACCTAGTTAGGAGGGTCTGTAATTCAATTTCAACTAAACATAAGTAACTCTTTGAAGTTATGTAAATATTTCCGAGGTGGTTTGTAGGATGTCGACACATGTCAACTGCAAGGTTGTACCTTCGAGAAGATTAGGATCTTCTCGAGGATACAACAATGCAGGTGACCTTTGGCGACACCCTTTGCATTGATCGTTAAGATTTACACCTTAAACTAGAACAAGTTTTTACTCTGGGACTGGTTAGGACCATGGTCATGTTTGAGGCTGCCCTTGAGACTCGGGTACCTTGACACACAGGGTTAACTATGGTTGACCCAGTATGTCAGCTTACCCTAGTCCTCAAGAGCATCCTTACAACGTGTGTCATGATATTAATCCATTCCTGAGTGAATGACTTGGGACATGGAGGCTGACAGAAGTCAGTATAAGACATTCTATTTAACATCGGAGTGGGGTGAAGGATGTATTCCAGATTGATGAGTATGTCGTCAAGGAATACGAGACATGAACAATATGTTTCAAATCTTTGGCCAAAGTATCGCAAGCTGCTGATTGCGTTGTCCTATGTCACCTAGTCTGAGGGACGTGATGCTGATGAATAATGGTAATAATTATTCAGATAGGTTCCTTGGACAGAGCATTCTGAAATCCCATATTAGGGAAGAGAACCGCAAGAGTGAAGTGTTAAGATAAAAACGCCAACTCTATGATACTCATGAATAGATCGGTAGATCACCGAGTCATGGAATGAATAGATCGGTGGTACACCGAGTCATTACAGCTACATATGGTTATCTGTTATAAGAATGATTGTTTGATCTGTGAGTTCTAAATTATGTATTTAGAACTAGGAAGCACTTATCAAAAAAAAAAATCTCTTGTTCTAATGTATTAAAATGGGAATGTTACATCTTGGTATCAGAGCTGAAGGTTGCAGCTCTTGGACCTATTGTGTCCATAATCTGATAAAAACCTGAATTTTCTTGTAACAAAAAATGGTTAGAACAAGGGGGAATGTTGCGGATAATGCTCCACCTAAGGAAGGGGCAGCAACAACCCAAAAACTTGATGAGATCCTTGCTGCCCTATTGGACACAAGAGATCGTTTGGCTGTACTTGAACAACAAGTAATGGGAAATGAGGAGGATGAAGAAGCTGGTAATGACAATCAGCTACCTCCTGAGGACAACCCCAATATGGGTGTTGGTAATAACACTGAAAATGTACCTGTCCAACCAGAAAACAAAAAGGCCAGGTTGGCAGCGGAACTCACTAATGATATAAAAAGGATAAGTCCACCTAAATATGATGGCACCACATTAGGAGATGGAGCTGAGAATTGGCTCAGAGATGGAGAAGTACTTTGCAATAAGAAACTTCTCGGAGGAAACCAAAGCTATTTGGGGAGCCTATCAACTTTCCCACGAAGCATCTTCGTGGTGGGACAGCCAGTAAAGCTGAGCTAAATATTGATGAGACCAATATCACTTGGGATCAATTTAAAGGCTATTTTAGGCAACGTTGGCTACCACAAATTTTCTATGATCAGAAAATGACAGAATTCCAGAACTTAGCTCAAGGAAAGCTAATCAGAATCGAATACTTGGGAGTGGTTTATGAAACTCCTCAAGCACGTACTACAATGATATCAAACCGACGAGAAGTTTAGAATACAAAATTCATCATGGACCGAATCTTGTGATAGGAGGAGAGGTTGATGTTCACAACCAAACCACTATGGAAGGGGTTGTTGAAAAGTCCATAAGGTAAGAACAGAAAATTAAAGGCTATTTCTGCTCATAAAGAAGAAGTGCGGAAGAAGATCAAAAACCCTTCTTCAACTTCACTTGCACCCAAGAAGGGGCCATGGAAAAGTTTGGAAATAGAAGTAAGTTTCAGGGACAATAGTAAGAAAATGATAGCGAATAAGCTTGGCGGAAATGTAAGGGATAGTTTTGCCAAAATTATAACAATGGGCGTAAGCCCTATGGAGGACAACGTGATAATTTTAAGGCTGGAATTAATTTTGAGCCTAAAAAGGGACAAGTAGGAGGTTGCTTTATAGATTGTGGCAAAGACCACTATGCAAAATTAGTGCCTTTTGAAGAAGGATGATCGTAATCAATGCAGCATAAGATATATGCTGCAGAGCAGTGCATGCAAGTCGAAAAGCAAGTGACACCTATAGAAGTTCCTGGGTAATTTATTTAGCATACTGCTACTATTCTTTTTGATACAGAGCTACCAATGTTTTATTTCTAGTAAACTTGCTTCTAAACTTAAAAGAAAGGCTGGAAAAATGGATAAATCTTGGACTGTATAGTATGGTAATAACTCTGTTCATACAGTGAGTATGTGTCTTTTTGGGGCAGTCCTTGACTTACCTAACTTTTCCACGGAAGTTGACCTATATGTTGCACCTTTGGGATCCTATGACGTTGTCATCGGCGTCAATTGGTTAGCTAACCATAAAGCAAAAGTAGACTACTTTGAAAAGAATATAAGATGTTTAGATGATCGGCTGAAAACAACAGAGATTCAAGGTGTGAAACGGGAAATTTCAGTTAGGAAACTATCAGCTATGTAACTTAAAAAGGCTAAAAACAAAGGATGTACCTTATATGCCGTAAAGATATCTAAATTTTTAGAAGAAGATGGTGATTCCATGAAACGTTACCCACTGTTGCAAAGTTTCAAGGATGTATTTCTGGAGGAATTACCAGGTTTACCACCCAAAAGGGAATTTGACTTCACCATTGAAATCAAACCTGGGATGGAACCTATTTCTAAGGCACCTTATCGGATGACTACTACAGAGTTAGTCGAGCTTAAGGCACAATTGCAAGAAATTTTTCTAAGAGTTTAATTAGACCAAGTGTTTCACCTTGGGGAGCACCAGTAATATTTGTAAAAAAGAAAGATGGAACACTTAGACTATGTATTGATTATCGGATGTTGAACAAAGCAACAATTAAGAATAGATACCCACTTCCAAGGATTGATGATCTATTTGATCAGATGCATGGAGCAGCGGTTTATTCCAAGATAGATCTTCGATCTGGTTATCATCAATTAAGGATTAAAGATGAAGATATTCATAAAACAACTTTCCGAACCAGGTACAAACATTATGAATTCATGGTTCTACCCTTTGGATTAACTAATGCACCCGCAACTTTTATGAACTTAATGAATAATATCTTTCAAGAATATTTGGACAAGTTTGTGCTTGTATTCTTGGATGATATTCTCATATATTCTAAAAGCGTTGAAGAGCACAATGAGCAATTGAAGATAGTTTTGGAAATTTTGAGAAAAAGAAAGTTATACGGTAAGTTATCCAAATGTTCTTTCTTTGATACTGAAGTTCACTATTTGGGTCATGTCATTAGTAAAGAAGGAATTGCAGTGGATCCTTCAAAAATAGTGGCAATAACCGAGTGGCCTGCACCAAAGAATGTACATGAAGTAAGAAGCTTCATGGGCCTTGCTGGTTATTATAGAAAATTTGTTAAGGATTTTTCTAAAGTGGCTGCACCAATAACTTCATTGCAGAAGAAGGATAAGAAATTTATTTGGAATGATAAGTGTGAAACTGCTTTTAAAAGTTTGAAAAGCCAGCTGACTTCAGCACCTATATTAGTTGCACTGCACTTAATGGAACTTTATCACATAACAGATGCTTCTGGGAAGGCCTTGGAGGTGTTTTGTTACAAAATGATCATGTCATAGCATATGAAAGTAGAAAGCTTAAGTTACATGAGCTGAATTATGCCCCTCATGATTTAGAGCTTGCTGCAATTGTTCATGCGCTTCAAGTATGGAGACACTATTTACTTGGGAAACCTTTTGAGTTGAAAACTGATCATTTAGGGCTGAAGTATATTTTCACTCAGCCTAATCTAAATGCAAGACAACGAAGGTGGTTAGAGTTTTTATCTCAATATGATTTTGATATTAGCTACATCAAAGGGAAAGAGAATAGAGTAGCGGATGCTCTAAGTCGTAGGAAGCACATTTCTGCTCTTATAACATTAAGAACTCAGTTTAAAGATGAGGTAAAAAGTGCCTCAGAATCTGATATATACTTTCAGCAAGTAAAAGCAGCACTTGCTGCAGAACCAAAAGATGAAAGGTATAAAGGTTTTCATTTTGATAATGAAGGGATCTTACGTTATGAAAACAGGGTATATGTACCTTTGCTAAACGATTTGAGAAAGAAATTGTTAGTTGAATTTCATAATTCGCCCTTCTCTGGACACCCGGGTATCACAAAAATGCTTGCTGATCTAAAACAACAATACTTTTGGAAAGGTATGAAAAAGGATGTTATTGATTTTGTGACACATTGTCTAGAATGTCAGCAGGTTAAGGCAGAACACATGCACCCTGCTAGACTATTATATCCCCATAGCATACCACAGTATAAATGGCAAGTAATAAGCATGGACTTTGTACAAGGGTTGCCTATGTCGAGAAATAAACATGATGTTATCTTGGTAGTTGTAGACAAACTAACAAAGGTAGCTCATTTCATCGCTGGAAATCTGAAGGATGATTCTCCAGTGTTAGCAAAAAGATTCGTGCACGAAATTTTCAGGTTACATGGAGTACCAAAATTGATTATATCTGACAGGGATCCTAGAATGACATCAAGATTTTGGCAAATGCTTAATGCAGCTCTTGGAATGAAACTAAACTTCAGTTCTGCATATCATCCGAAATGGATGGACAAACTGAGAGAGTAAATCAAGTGTTGGAAGATATGTTACGAATGTATTGCATGGATCAACAATATAAATGGGAAGAGTATCTTCCATTAGTTGAGTTCGCATACAACAACACTTATCACTCATCTCTTAAAATGGCACCTTTTGAGGCACTTTATGGAAGAAAGTGCAGAACCCCTGTTAGTTGGGATAGTATTGAGGATAGAGTGGTAATTGGACCAGAAATCCTCACTGAAATGGAACAACAAGTAAAGATGATTCGTGAACGATCGAAGGAAGCAACAGATAGGCAGAAGAGCTATGCTGACCTTAAGTGGGTTGATCGAAGGTTTGAACTTGGTGAAAAGGTTTTTCTTCATGTTAAACCCAGAAAGAGTTCTATAACTTTTGGCAAGGCTGCCAAGTTATCACCTCATTATGTGGGACCTTTCGAAATTGTCGAAATAATCAATCTTGTAGCTTACCGATTAGCATTACCACCTGCTTTGTCTCACATGCATGATGTTTTCCATATTTCTTTGCTTAAGAAATACGTTTCAGACTTGTCACATGTTTTAAATTGGAATTCCTTGCAGGTCCAAGACCCAGGAATAATCGTGGTTAAACCCACACAAGAGTGCTGAAACTCACCAATTCCATTTGAGAAATCGTGAAATACAACAATGTAAGGTCCAGTGGGACCAGTTTAACGAAGAGAGTGCAACTTGGGAAAATCTGGAAGAGATGAAAATTTCTTTTCCCTTTCTTTTTGAATAGAATGGAATCTGTTGACAAAAAAATTTAATTATTATGAAATTATCTTTTTCATGTCTTTATGTAAGCTAACTTTGAGGCAAACATTATTCAGGTTGAATAAATTGTATCATGACATTGATTTATGAAATAATTCATGTTGGAATTGGTCTTTTGTATTGTGAGCTAATAAATTGATTGACTGAAGGTAAAAATCAAAATATGTAATCATCGGGATGATGAATCTTTTAGGAGGGAAGCATGTAACACCCTGAACTGTTGTTACCTTCTCCTGAGCATTCAAGTGTTGATATATGATTTCTTCTAGTATAAGGACATGTTCCTTTGGTTTCGGAAGTCATGCTTGATATGGATTGTATCTTCTTTGCTCTTGAAGATCTTTGACTCAACCTTGGATCAGTTACATTGATCCAAGGAATGTTTTAAGCTTATTCAGGATGAACAAAATTTATGGACCTTACGAAAGTTACAAGGTCTGAATGAGATTGAATGAGCTATCCCGGAGTTTAACTCAGGCTGAACATGTTAAATGAAATTTGGTTCCCGATATCGTAACATCAGGAAGGCCTAGACCTTAAGCCAGGTAAGATGTTCTTGTGAATACCGTAAGCTTAATTAGCAATGCCAGATAGGATCCTTTACAGGAATGTTTACCCTGTTTGGCTCTAATACTGATTGGTCCTACTTGGGAGACCTAGACTGGATTTGTTAAGGTTAATAATCTTAACCTAAACTTTAACCTATTGGTTAAAATAACTGCTAATCTAACCTAGCCCTAAACTATAAGCTTAATGCTCCTAAGAGTTAACTTCTTCTAGCACTATGGATGTAAGACTAATGTCTTACCCTATGATCTAACCTATGTTTCTTACCTATCCTAACTAATGACAAGAATGGAGGGGGACCTATGAAGGGGCGCGAGTCATGGGCGGTGGTTTCCATGGCATTTATGAGGGGGATAAGGTTGAAGGACTTGGGATGCTGTCAGATTTGGAGGAGGTTGCAAATGGCTAGTATAATCTGACGTGGCAGTATCACCAAGTATGGGAAAGGTTGTTTGTTTTCTTTTGGCTATCACCAATTTTGCGGTCGGTGGCAATGGAAAATAGGTGGGAGGATGGAAGTTAATGCAATTAATGAACTTCGGTTCCCGAGTGCGATTGCTTGGGAAGGCATGCAAATGGAATATTGTTTGGTTGTTTGGTTTTTCATGCATTCCATTTTTTCTCTTCGCTTGAGCACTCGTTCTTCAACCAAATGTCGTTACTCTGTGTTGCATGGCAACTGTGAGAATTTCTAGCTTCCTTCTCTTCAGGGGAAAGTATATAAGGCAAGGAGGTAACAATTTATTGTTGTTTAATCTATCGTGGAAGAAGAAGAGAAGGTGCGAGCACATTCAGAGGTCTTCTTCAAATTTTTAAGCGACTATCATGCATGATAGGCCCTAACTTTTAAAAATCTTGCTTTCCTTTAAATGCTTTCATTAGAACAACTCTGTTCAGATGATTTTTAGTTCAGTTGGTTTAAATGGTAGCAATGTATTGGGTTTCTCTTTTTCTTGATGATTTGGGAATCCATGGTTTTACGTAGACTCTGTTGAAGAGTTTGTTGTGTTCATTTTATGGATTCAACTTCTATTGAAGTGTTTGCCATGATTTCTTTGTGAATTCAACTTCGTGTGGAATGCTTGTTTGTGTTTTCATGTGGTTCATTTTCGTTGAATTCTTATTGAGTATACATATGGATTCATCCTCTGTTGGAATTCCTTGCATTTGTGTTTTCATGTTGGATTCGACTTCCATTGAAGTCTTTGCTTGAATATTGTGGATATAACTGATCCTCGAAGTCCTCGTAGTGTTTTCTCATGACTTGGAAAGTCCTTCTATTTCGCATGTTGGTTCGACTTTTGTTGAAGTCTTTCTTTGTATTCACATGGTTCAATTTTTGTTGAAGTCTCGTGTTTTTCTTTTGAACTCAACTTCTTGAAGTCCTTACTGCATTTGCATGTTGGTTCGAATTTTTTTGAAGTCTTTGCTATGTATACACATGGTTCAATTTCTTGGAATGCTTCTTCTATGTTTTCATGTTGGTTTGACTTCTATTGAAGTGTAGCTGTGATTACCTTGTGGATATGACTTCTTTGAAGTCCTTGCAATGTTTCATATGAATCCAACTTCTGTTGAAGTGCTAGCTGTGATTGCTTATGGGTTCGACTTCTGTTGTGTTGTTTCCTTGCTTCTTGAGGAACTGAGGTAATAAGTTCCCAACTGTACCATGTTAGACGTTGCGTTGGATGATTTCTTGGTTGAGGAATGACATAAAAGAAAATTGTTGTGTCTTATTAGTTGGTTTATTGTTTATCGCTGGTCGTATGAGTTCTTTTTGTTGCTTGATAGCTTCAGGTGAGTACATGGTTGATTTGAGATGAAACTGTAATCCCTTTCTTGGAACTCGACTGGTTTAGTAACAGGTGTATGAAAAATGTATGAATACAAGTCTGTACCTCTGTTGAAAAGGGGATGGGATGGTCATTAATTATGGGTTCTGTAAGTGATGAAATATCTAGTGTAGCTGTGTTTTCCTTACGATTTAACTTGGTTAACGGGAACACAGACTGACTGAGAGAAATCTTGCTTTGTGGAACTCTGAATCCTAATAGAGTGTGGGTAATCCTAGATCTGCATG
Source organism: Taxus wallichiana var. yunnanensis (assembly GCA_018340775.1). Lineage (NCBI taxonomy): Eukaryota > Viridiplantae > Streptophyta > Pinopsida > Cupressales > Taxaceae > Taxus > Taxus wallichiana. Next base: position 678,490,537 of record CM031234.1, on the reverse strand, counting down.
ATGGAAATTAGATTTTGTACTTGGAAGGGATGGGATTGTGTTGATTTTCTTACTTTCTTTTCTTCCCTAAAGGAATTCAAGATTATTTGTATATGCTTTGCTCCTGGAAAGTTGGTACTGTCCTGAACTTGTTTGGAATGGAGATCTGAACACCTCTGTTCTTTCTCTTCAAATTGTAAAGCACATGTTATAGGAATTTTGGAATGCGAAAGTATTCTCTCCCTTTCTGGAAATTATGATTGCTCCCTTCTTTTGTATTTCCATAAGAACTCTGCTATAGGGGCATAAGATGTTTAAACTGTTAAATTTATGAGGAAAGAATGGTAAATGCTTAGTCTTGGCCTAAGGTCTTTTCTTATTTACAGTTATAATAATACCTTGTTTGAGTTATTCAGTTATCTACTTTGATAAAAGTAGAATTGTAATAGAAGTTGGTAAATCTATCGAAGTCTTGGAAATAATGCAATGAGTATAAAGGAAATCCATCAGTTGAACTTGCTAGAGGCTATAATCTATCTTTGCTTGAATTATTAAATGCACAGTTGTTGGATACACGTACTGGTAAGAATTCATTTCTGAATGGAGTAATTTTATTAGGATTGATACTGTCCCTGGTTTTCGATGGATGGATATATTAGATTCATTTTGTTCTTCTTAGTCTCTAACATAAGATGAATTATCCGAGAAGAGTCAATATGATAGTTATATTATGAATTTATGTTAAAAAGTCTTGTATGGTAGAAAGATAATTAGAGTGATTCATGTTTATAGGTTTGATGAAATGATTTCATTTAAACAGGTTGTCTAATGGAAACAATTGGTGGAATGCAATTGTTTTAAGAATTAGAGCTTATCATGCTCAGTTCGTTGAACTGACCCGTGTTAGCAATTTTTGCAGATGGTCATCATAAGTGGTAAAGACACATGATCTCGATATGATGCTCAGATTGTTTAATCTGGTTTTATGATGAATTCCAATTTGATTTCTCTATTTGTACTATATGAAGATAGTTGTTCTTTTGCTGTTGAGTATTGCATCAAATATGCTGAAGAGCATAAATTGTAATTGTATGGCTTGGAAATAAATGAAATGGGGAGATTGTTATTTATGTGGCTGCATTTTTATTTGACGGATTGAACTTCTTAAGTTCGATTGATTTTAAGTGCATTTTTATTATTGTATACCTTGGAGTTATTTGGTTTCTCCAAGTAGGCCTTGTAAAGATTATGTGACTGAATACTTCGTGAATGATTAGTAGTTCTGTTATGTTCTAAATAAGGCTAAATTGGAAATTAGTCCACTACCTTTCGAGAAGTTAAGATTAAACTAAACCTTAATAGGTAGCTGAAATGGGAAGAGTAATCTATTACTCACTATCCATGATCTAATAAAGACAACGTAACTGATGATCTTAAATCACTATGTCTTAATAACAATAAGCATGATATACTTTAGACTTCAGAGTTGATATAAACCCTTACGGGTTTAGTTATCTTCCTTATGAGAGAACTTAGGGCTATTGCCCAATTATGTAGAATAAGATTATTAGGAACCAATGAACTCCTAGACGTGATCTCAAATCTTATTAAACTTCTCTCTGTGAAATTGAACTTAATTATGTAAGGAAACTCAAAGGTGTGGAACTCAGGGTTAGGAAAAGACTACCTAGTTAGGAGGGTCTGTAATTCAATTTCAACTAAACATAAGTAACTCTTTGAAGTTATGTAAATATTTCCGAGGTGGTTTGTAGTATGTCGACACATATCAACTGCAAGGTTGTACCTTCGAGAAGATTAGGATCTTCTCGAGGATACAACAATGTAGGTGACCTTTAATGGCGACACCCTTTGCATTGATCGTTAAGATTTACACCTTAAAATAGAACAAGTTTTTATTCTGGGACTGGTTAGGACCATGGTCATGTTTGAGGCTGCCCTTGGAGACTCGGGGTACCTTGACACACAGGGTTAACTGTGGTTGACCCAGTATGTCAGCTTACCCTAGTCCTCAAGAGCATCCTTACAACGTGTGTAATGATATTAATCCATTCATAAGTGAATGAATTGGGACATGAGGCCGATGTGGTATAAGACATTCTATTTAACATCGGAGTGGGGTGAAGGATGTATTCTAGATTGATGAGTATGCCATCAAGGAATACGAGACATGAACAGTATGTTTCAAATCTTTGGCCAAAGTATCGCAAGCTGCTTGATTCCGTTGTGTTTCTTGTTATGATGTTAGCATGCACATTCATACTTGATACTAACTAAGAACATATTCAAAAACACTAAATCATCACATTAATTTACTTGGAAACATATGTAATGAGGAAACATAACAGATCGACAGTTACCAATATCAACCGCACCATGAAATCTCCTTATTTAGGCATATCAATGATCATAGTCCATCCACCATATTTCACTATATCAAAAGTATTACATCACATAATTCGAATACAAAACTAGTCCTTATAGAATCATGCGAGGCAACAATGAAAAACCCTAGATCACAATTCTCACATATACCATAGAATTTTAGAACTAAGACGTGGCTGACGATAATGCCAAAAAAATGATGTACTATATATATATAGAAATATATAGAAATATATAGGGGTGTGGAATTTCTCTTCACCACCCATGCACTTCATAATAATAGTCGTGTTAAAATAGACTACATGTATGCTTTAAAAAATCTAATAATAGACTATCCTATAAATAGAACTTGTTTTATTCCTATTAATAGCCTCCATGCATGAGATCGATCTACATGTTTAGTATTTAAAAATAGCATTTAATTTCTGTAAAGACACTATGCTTTAGTCATTGCTTGGTCGAAACTCTATCCTTAGTTTATATTTTCAACCTATAAAATGGAAAATTGGCCAAGTCTTGAATTGTTTCTTGTATGTGCATAGTCCCACGTGCAGATTTTCCAACATCTCGTGCACGTCCTCCTGCGTGCTTCCTCTACTCACTTGTGCACAAATGTACATGCATTAATGTTTTTTGGGTACTTAGTCATTTCTCATCTCAAAATTACCCCACACTAGGTATTTTTTCCATCCTCGGTAACACTTGGCCTAAAATAACCATGAAAGAATAACGAATGTGTATATAAAGAATGAAAGAATTATCCATTGTGCTAATTTTCTACTTCTCAATGGGATGCAACAATTTGGGCATATCCTTAGTAAGGGTGCTCTCTAATTCACCCCACTCTACCAAAAATTTTGTGGCTATATTTGGGATCAAACGTGCTTCTTTCACCATTTATTTAAGAGTCATATCTTCACCCTTATGATTCAACTCCCTTATTACTTCAACTAGTCCCGAGATCACTTCCTCCAATCCATCCATTTTCCACATGATGAGGGATCCTAGCTCCTTAAACCTATCTTCATACATGTCCCTCACTATTTTTAGAGCATCAAGCTTCTATGCAATCTCAGCCAGGGAGTTCCTCTTGCCCAAGTTTCCCCTCCTTTGTAGCCTACATACTTTCCAAATCTACCTCCTCTTGTGTGGCATATGCTTTATGGATGGGATCAAGGTCCTAACTATGGTCAAAATCCCATCCCACCTTCTTCAAAAATCCTTTATGGTTTGTAACATGGCCTCATATTCTCTAATTTTTTACACTATGATATTTTTATTCTTCTCCTTCTTAGGTGCTGCATCTCGTCCACTTTGCCACTACACACTTGGTTTCTCTTGTAATAGCATATGCATCAAATATTGCAAGTAGTGTAATGTTGAAGGCTATATTATCTTGGTTCTCTTCTCAAACACAGGGCACGCCTCCAAAAGTTCTCCTCTAATACTCTCTATCATGTCAAGGACAAATTTTGTGCACCTTTGTGCCTTCTCTACCTCCTCTGTGAGTTGCTTTGACTTCACTTGCCTTATTATTCTTATATTCCACCAACATTTGTATGGTGACCACATTGTTTGGATTTTTGCACTCTAACTCTACAACCATCTTATTCAAAATATTATTATCTTGCTCATCAATCAACTCAATTGGCTTCACCATCAAAAATTTCTTTGACACCTTCTTCAATTTTCACATGGAAAATGTGTCTCTTGCAATATCAAAATATAGCTCATCCATGTGTATCTGCATGCTCTAAGACATCATCTTCTGGTAGGCATTGATGCCTCTTCGTCATTGATGATCTCTCGAGTTATATAACTCTTATGATACCACAATACTTTGAAATAACGCATACATCACCATAGAATAATAATTAACATATCTCATTTGAGGCATATGCACGAACTCATCCCTCTTCCTCCTTCCAATAGTACACCTTCTAGTGGGTACATGTTGTTCGTTCCTTGTGTATGCACTAGTTTTGCCTAACACTTCACCCCACCAACTTTGTCTTATCTCCCTTTTCTTCCTCATCTGTTACTGGATTTCTTGTATGCACCTTCATGGACCTCGTACATATTTTATTATGCGTGGCACTTTATTCTCTACGCCCTTCCTCCTCCAAGTCATGGAATGGGTGCTCTCTAACCTCCTTATTTTTTTATAGCTCTTCTACCACATCCTTATTATCAATATCACTCTTTCACACCAGCCTTCACCTCCTCTTATTTTTATTCTTTGGGCTTTATTTAGGTGGTGACTTTTTAGGTTCGAAGGCCCCACCATCTTGTCTCACTCTTCACGCTTCATCTCGACTCTTCATCTGCTTTCACCACAGGTCAAGTGTTGCACTATTTTATTTCTCTTCTTCTTTCCAATTGTTTATTTATCCTTTGGTGGGTCTAAAATCTTTATCTCTTCCTCAAATATTTACCATTGACCAACTTAGGCTTGAGGTAGATGTATACCTTTTCCACTTCTTCATTCCCTCTTTGCCAAGTCATGGAATTGATTTTGATGTCATCCAATATCAAGGTCTTGATGTAAGTTTCCTTCCTTGGATATACATAAGCTTTCTACAATGTGTGTGTAGTAAAAGTCCACTTTATCGACATCGAATCTCAACTTGCACATGTATGATAAGAAGTTCACTGATGCTTGAAAATAACACGTTATAAAGGAATACTTCAACTTGCACCATGGACTCTTCTTTCCATCCTTCATATAAAACCCGCTATGCAATAGTGCTGAGTACATGGAAAAATATGCCTTTCCATCTAAGCGAGGGCAAGTTACTCGAGATGTGCCATTCATGCTCAAACACCTAGCTCATCTCCTGTATCACATCTCCACCATTAAATTGAAAGTGCATGTGACCCCATCATCGTATAATATACAAATAATTTTCAAGGGACTTATTATCCAGGTGGGTATTTCCATATCTGTCCTATAATCATGCCCTATGGATATTTCATTTTAGAAAATCTCTCTCGGTGCTTCTTCAACCTCGACCTCTGGATCCTTCTTCTTTCTTCCTTTGTGGCCATTACGGTGCTCTCTTACGTGAAATTTTCAACTTGTACATCTTACTCTTGTAATTCCTTATTTGTTCATCTTGTCTCAAGGCCTAACCCATGTGCCCTAATGTAGATTTCATTTTCCAAACCTTAGTTTCGCAACTCAGCTCCTAAACCCCGTATTTTCTTTGCATGCCATTATCTTTCCCTCACACTTTCTATGAAGGATTCATCACTCAAGCCATTATAAATCTTCCACAAGTTTGCTAAATTTTATTGATTGATCAATCTTTTCTCACTTTGTTTTTACTTTAATTATTCTTCAAGGCTTGAACACTATATCACACAAGGTAAGAATGAGATCATTTGCCTCCATTTTATATATTTTCATGCTTTTTCCGCATTTATTGCTCATGAACTACCATCATATAATAAATTTAAATCTGATTTTCTACTTTTTCACTCTTTCTGCTGCTTTCTTCCATGAACTACATTCATAAAATTCCAGGTATGCCTACGATTTCCTAAGACACGACCTCCTCGCACATACCTTCATGCACTTTGCAATTTCCACTTTTTTGCACATGTACGCCACAACCAACACACTATCCTTCCATCATTGTGCGTACATATTTATCCACTTAAGCTCACCTTCAACAAGATATTTTTTCATGTACTTCATGTATCTGGTTCACCCACACTAAAAGTATGCACGGTCCTTTATGTATGAACTCAATAGATAATAATCAACTTCTTGCACATAAGTGAACTTATTAAAAAAATAAAAGGAAAGAAAGAAAAACATGAAAGGGAAACCTAATCTAAATGGAAATACCGCTTATTACAAACACCAAAATATTTATTTATATTAGGACTTGGCCTACTCCCCATTGAAGTAACTAGGAAACATGGTGCCATCCATCTCCTAATATTGACATGCACGCCGATTCAAGTATCTTAGTTACTATAAAATATCTCAATCAATGCACCTTGAATTTTCTTGGGTGGCACACAAAGTTGGAGTCATAGAGAAGGACCATCTTTCCAACTGTAAATGTCTTGTTCTTAATGTGCCTATCATGCCATGTTTTATCTTTCCTTTTTCAGTATTTTAACTCTAATGTATGATAGCGCATTTGCTCATCTAATTGCATTAGTTTGTCAATGCGATCCTCTATATTTTTTCAACATCTAGCCCACATCATAAGCGCAATACGTAGGGATGAAAACATGAAATCAAATGGGAGTACAAAATATATACCAAACACCAACTAAAAGGCTGTAGCCTTGTTTAATCATTTATCACGTGGTCTTGTAAGTCTAAAATACATTTGGCACTTTATCATCCCAATCCTTTCTTCCAACATCACAATTGTTTTCAATGTTTTCCCCAAAATATCGTTGAAAGATTCTCATAGTACCATTAGCTTGAGGGTGATAAGGAGTGGTTGTATGGAGAGACACCATAAACTCTACCAAAAATTCTGATTGTCTCAATACGAAATGAGTTCCTATATCACTTTCCAAGCCTAATGGGAAGCCATACGTACTGATTATATTCTCCCATAAAATTTTTGCTGTTGTAGTTGTAGTACAATCCTTTGTAGAGGTGTAGTCTCTTGCCCACCTTGTCGGATAATCTCTATAAGCAATAATGTATCACGCTCTAGTTCTACATGTGGGTGTTATAATAGGTCCTACAAAGTCAATAGACTACTTCTCAAAAGGTTCTACACTTGTAATAGGTCTAAGTGGCATCTCATCTCTATGTCAAGGATTTCCAAGGTGTTGATAATGATCACATGATTTTACATACTCCTTGGTATATTTGTACAAAATTTCCCACCAAAGGCCAACCATTAGGATCTTCAAGCGTGCAATCACATCACCTACATAATGTCGTCCTGCTATACTGTCATGAGCATATTCCAAAATAGCTTCACACTCATGCTCAAGAACACACCGACACAAAACCTCATCTCTTCGATCTTGTATAAGTCACCTTGATAAACTGATATGGTGTTGGGTGTATAACAAGATGCTTTTTCTCCAGTGTCTTCATCCTTTCTGACACCAATCCAGTGCATAAAAAAGAAAACTATATATTCCAAATCTAAGGGCATGCAGTTTAACCTAAAAAATATGCATCGGGCATAGTATATTTAATGCTCTACCCATCCTCACCTGAATTTATCCTTAATAGATGGTCAGGCCTTGAATTTCTGTTTCTTGGTTTGACTATAGTTATGAAATTAAACTCTGAAATAGAAGTATCCACCTGCAGATGCGCCCTTGAAAAAAAAATTGTTTGTTAGGATTATAATAGTTTCTGTACAGATAAACAAGCATGCAATGAATAATGTAGAAAACATAAAACAAAAAGAATGCAATAAAATAGAGACACATATTTAACGTGGTTCACCCAAAATGGGATACGTCCACCAGAAACAACCAATCCTTTTATTCATTCTAGCCAAAACACTCTCTCACAGTGCTTCCACTAATACAATGAGCCTCATACATAACGACCCTTTAAAGATATTAGGGTTTTTATCATTTCGGGAAACATAGAAAACCATCCGCTAGATCTATGACCTAATAAGGAATGATCCAAATTTCATAATGCATATATATGTATATAAAAATGTGGCTTACGAGGGCACTGTCTCCTGAATCCTTTATAATCCCCATCACTATCAAGCTCCACACCAACATTTTTGACCAAATACTTCAATGCCATATGATCTGTGTAGAAAATAAATGGGGTAACCAATAAGTCTTGTATGAATTTATGCAATGTGTAGATCACGAGACAAGGCTTCACGCATTGTTGTTGTGTAATTCTGCTCTATGGGTGTCAACTTCCTGCTTGCAAAGAAAATAGGATGATCCATAATCCCTTCTCTTGGTTGCACCAAGATTATGCAAATTATCATACCCGAGGCATTAACTTGTCGTTAAATAATTTTTCCCATGAAGGAAAGTGTAAAATTGGTGCAGTGGTAAGCCTCTCCTTTAATGTCTCAAATGCATGTTGTTGCGTGTCACCCCAATAAAATTTCCCTTTAGCCTTGAGTAACTCTTCTAGGGGTGCAGAAATATTTACATATCCCTTGATAAACTTTCTGTAGTATCTAATATGTCCTAAAAATCCACACACTTCACTCTAATTGGTAGGTTCTTATAAACCCAAAATCGAGCTATCTTGGCTGGGTCTACCAATAATCCTTCTTTGCAAATAATGTGCCCAAGAAAGCGGCCAAAGGTTTAACAAACATACACTTTTTAATGTTCAAAGAGATTCTCAATTTCCTACATCTCTCAAACATGAGTCTCAAGTTTTCACAATGTTCATTCACCAATCCATATACAATCCAATCATCTAAATACACATGCAAGAATTTGTGAATAAAATCATGAAATACTTGCACAACAATGCGCGAGAACACATCCGACGTATTCCAAAATTCATAACCGTATATGTAAATATTCCCCACCGAGTAGTGAAATCGGTATTCTCTTAGTCTTCTTTCATGATGCGCACCTAATGATAGCCTTAGAACCCATCTATAAAAGAATATATCTCGTGCCTAGTAAATCCTTCCAAAATTTCCCCCATAAAAGGTATGGGAAAAGGATCTATAACACATGAAGCATTCAACTATCTATAGTCCACACAGATCTTGATCCTCCCATCTTCTTAATACTAATAAACATATGAATAACCCACTCCAAATCTTTGATTGTCTCAATAATTCCATATTTGAGCATTTTGTCAATTTCCTCCTTTACCTTGATGTGTAAATTTGGGTTCATCCTATAAGGCCTCTTCCTAATAGGTCACACACCTTCTTTCAACTTTATCTTCATCTCACCTAAAGAAGGATGCACACCCTTCAATTCATGGTAACCTCTTGAAAGAGATCCTAAAATTCATGCAAGATCTCGATGATCTTGGCTACTTCGTTTTCTAACTAGTAATGCTTAATGATTTCTTCGTTAAGCTCATCCTCCATTCCAATATTCACCTTCTTTGTTTTCATGGGATTATGGTATGCACGTGCCTTGTCATATGAGGAATCCATGACCTCACAGTTACCTTCGTGTGGCTAAAATCCAAGTGTTCCACTTCCTCATCATTAATCATGTACACTAGCTTATTGTTTTCTTTCTATTTCTAGAACGTCCCATCTGTACCTCTTCTATCTCCTTAGGATCAAGGCCCACCTCAGAATCACATTCACCCAATAGCTCTAGCATGAGTTCTTCTACCTTCGCACTATCCCCTGAATGTGATGCACTTCATAATTTGTAGTGGCTAATGGACTGGAGGTTTATTAGAAAAATAATTGAAAGTTTGAACCACACTGTTTGTCATCTCTTTCTAGTTTGTAGTCTCCTTTTCAATTCAACATGGACATACAAGGCACACACACATCTACGTAATGTGGAGTATAACTTATGTACCCGAGGGATGGTGGTAAATCCTCCTTGCCTTGAGCACATAGTATCTCATAATTATAGACATGATGGGAAGCCAAATTCTTCCCATAAAATTCAAAGATGTGTGTAGGTACATTACTCTGAATAAACCTTATGGAAAAGGATATTCTCACTTCTCACCATTCTAAAAGGATATCTGTATGTGTATCCCACTAGCGCTACTATCTTGTGTAAGGTATAGACCAACATGTTTCTTCTATCTCCTTCATTCTACCACTAAGCCTCAATGATGCACAAAAATGTATCATGTTTTCCATCACCGCATACCTTAGTACCGAGATGATCCCATCCACCTAACCATGCGTAACCTAATCATCCTAGTGAATCTTCCCTTAACTTCATGTTTGACCATCTTGTACGTGTAATGAGCCTAGTTATCATAAGTAACACTGGTAGTGTCACTTATAGAATGTGCATATTCCCACTGAAGTATGTCTTCCTTTGATGGTTCTACCTTTTCTGAATCACACACCGTCTGTGGATAAATTTGATTAAGCTCTTCTTCACTCAAAGGATCAACATAAGGCTCTTCCTTCTTATCATACAAAGGTATGATCACGTGCTTGTTATTTTTCTTAAAACTACTATATCTCTTGTTAAATTATAGATCAACATTATTCACATAGCACCAAGGCTATCCAAGTAATGCTGGAAAGTTGTTGGATTTAGCAAGCTTTAATACCTCAAAGTCTCCAATAATATTGGCTCATTGAATAATAATGGATGCATCTTGTAGTACCACTATAGGAATAACCTTATTTTTGTTTTCTATATAAAACACATTTAAATATGGCTACAATGTAGGTCTCCCCATTTGATTCCATGCATCGAGAGTGAGTAATTTTACTTTAGTGACCATATCAATCAAAATGTTGTGCACCATCTAGCTATTAATCACCACATCAAGTGTGATTTATTTGTCAAATTCATGATCATGGGGTGGTATATTAGCAAGAAGTATCTTCCTCTCATGCTCAACCCGGCTCGCAACACCTTTTCCCAAATCCACTCCCCTACCAATGGGATGATACTCTCATGGTACAACATATTACACACCTCTTTTAGGTCATCCACATCCTTATGTGGGAGCTCAACATTCTTCACATGGTCTCTCGTGCACCTATTATTTTAAGCAACGTATTTCAGCTTGTAGATCTTTGATGACTCCCATGGTTTCTTGATATACTTCCTTTTGATGTGTTGCATTTAGATACTTAACATGTATTACTTACTCCTCATGATGCATGGCTTTGCATTTAGAGGCTCATGCGTGTGTGTTGTCTTGGCAAATTGTAAACTAGCATGGGTTACAATTCTGAGATCAAGCATCTATTGATCAACATTCAACCATTTCACCTTGATCATCACTGCACCCTTTTCCTTCTTGTTTTTACTCATGTGTTCATACAGTTCAGGAAATCCTCCAACTTATGCTACTTCCCACACCATGAAAAGCTACATTCCAAGGACAATCTCTTTGATAATTATCGGGGGACCAAAATTATAACAAGTGACTCAATCCAACTTGCCTCTACCACCACCATGACCTCAACCATGATATCCTACTCAAAATCCTCCATTCCGTTCTCTCCATTATTGTGCCCCTGCATTATGTTGTCCTTCTTGCTCCTTTGATCCATTCACTACAATAGTTTGGTGCACCTCTTTAAATGGATTTATGGATATGATCAACTAATCTCGCAATCAACAATGTTGTTGGTATGGGCATGAAAAATCTTACAATATATGGACACATTCTTCTCGAATCTCACCACTGCAAGAGAGGACATTTTCGAACATCATGGTCCTTGTGAAAAATTTCATAATCCAAGATAACAACGCATACAAAAATTACACGGGAAAATATCCTTAGTATGTCTCTCAACCTCATAATCAGTGCACCATATACCACTGCGTGTGCATCTTGTGTGCTTAGTGTAGACACCAAAATTGGGTCACACTCCCCTTGGTCCCCTTTTGACTAGCCAACTTAAACACATTCACCTAACCATGACCCTTATACCCCACATTAATTTTAATTTAATTATTTACAATTAAATTAATACTCATCCTCACTTCATTCATTATTGAATTACCTCAATTAAAACCGTTTCCACCTCACCCCACCACCTCACCTAGACACCTCACCTAGACACCTCACCATAGACCTATTCATAACATGTTTCCATAACTAACTAAGACTTAGCCCTACTTACCTTAATGAACTAGGAATTAGTGAAAGAGGGATTCACGAGAACCAATGTCGAAAAGTGATGCACCACAATGAAGTTGCACTCCAATGGTAACGTCAAGCCAACGTAATACGCAAGATTCAAAACAATGGAAAGAAGATTGCAAGTAAGAAGAATGGGTCTGCTCATGCTCATAGATCGAAAAATAGGAAGTACAAATAGGGGTGCTGTGTAACCCCCATGCCTAAACATGGAAAGAAATCAATGACGCCACTGACGCATATGACATTGATTGACACATATGACACCACTAGAAGAGGAGTTACAATTCTAAATAAGGAATGTAACTCCTATGACGCATTATGCAAATGACAATGTCAAATTCTATGACAGAATCTGACACTTGTCATTTGACTTCCTAAGACCTATGACTCTCGCAAGGCGAGATGACTCACCTAGGTGATGTGGACGACACCGGATATACACACACAACACCCCCTTCATCGGCGAGGAAGAGGTCAAGGTAAGCCAAAACAAAAAAGAAGACTCCCCTAGACAACTAAGAAAGATGTGTCAATGGGGCCCGACAACTAAAGGCCTGATAAGGTGCCCATGTACAAACAACATCTTTCTAGAAAGAAGAAGAGGAGAAGGAGGAATATATAGCCTAAAGAAGATGGGTGGCTGCAGCAGACCTCACCCCAAGAAGAGACCACAAGTGAAGAAACTTCACCTCAGTGAAGGGCTTGGTGAAAATGTCTACAATCAACCTCGATTGTCTAAACATACTTTGTATGTTGATGATGTTTTCATGTATCACTGCTCTCGTATGAAGTGCATATGAATCTCAATGTGCTTCGTCCCACTTTGATGTTGAATGATATTTCTACAAATTGAGATAGTTCTCATGTTGTCACAATAGATAATGGTAGGCCGCCGAAAGTGGATGCCAAACTCTATCATAATACCACTGTAACCAAACAACTTTCGTGGCAGCATTAAGCTGCTCCTCTATATTCTACTTCATGCCGATGATATGACAATGGTGTTCTATTTCTTCTTTGGACCAACCGACAGACCTAAACCAAGAGTGAAACTGTAGCATGAGGTAGACTTCCGATGATCTAGATCACCGGCCCAATCTGAGTCTATAAATCCAACCAAGTCAATCTCAGTCCCTCTTAAGTAATGAATACCATCTGTGTGAGTGCCATGAACATAGTGAAGGATCCGCTTTGCTACTTTTAAGTGCAGCTCATGAGGCTCCTGCATAAATCTGGACACCATCCCAATGACATACGATAGATCGGCCAAGTGTGAGTAAGGCGTAGATCAAGCTTCAAACCAATTGTCGATAAAGGGTACCGTCAACCAAGGGGGAAGAGAAATCAGAAACCAAATTAATCCCGAAAAGAAAAGGAGTAGGTGAGGACTTGCAGTCAGACATGTGAAACCAAGCAAGCAAATCAAGAGAGTACTTAGGCTGATGAGATCATAATTCTGAGTCAGATTGTGAAATCTGGATCCCAAGAAAGTAATGAAGCAATCCTAAGTCAGACATGGAGAACTTGTTGGCCAAGGAGATCTTCACATAATCAATGATAGAGGAAGAGCTACCGGTGATCAACAAGTCATCAACATAGAGAACAAGAATAAGCATGGAGTCATCCTATCATAGAATATACACATTTGGGTCAGAGTGACACCGAGTGAACCCTAATGCAAGTAAAAAGGAGTCCATCTTGGCATACCAAGCCTGAGGGGCTTGTTTAAGGCCGTAGAGAGACTTCTTTAATTTGCAAATGAGGGATGGATCATGGACATAACCGGAGGTTGTTCCATATAGATCTCCTCCTCTAGGTCCCCATGAAGGAAGGCACTCTTAACGTCCATCTAGTGGACTTCCCATCTATTAGCGGTAGCGATGGCAAGGGTCAGTCGAATGGAAGTCATCTTCGCAACCGGAGAAAAGGTTTCTGAGTAATCAACCCCAACTACCTAGGAGAAACCCTTAGCTACAAGTTGCGCTTTATACTTCTTAACTTCTCCATCACTCCATACTTTGTTCGATATACCCACCTACACCGAACAATTTTCTTCCTTTCGGAAGAAGGGTAAGATCCCAAGTATCATTTTTATGAATGAGGAATACTCCTCATCCATGGCAGAATCCCACTCAGGAATCCCAGAAGCTTCGTGGAAAGATGGTGGATCAGAAGCAAAGGCGAAGAAGGAGTGAGGTCCAATGAAGTCTGAGCGAGTACGTCTCTCATCCAAAGGATCTCCAACTAAATCTCCAGCACTCTGTAAAGTTTTCCTGGCCCAAAGAGGTCCCGACGGCTCAAGCTCGAGTTGGAAGATTCTTCACTTGAGTGAGAAGGGACATAGTCCTCATCATCACTACTGTTAGAATCAGAAGACTCAAAAGTTTGAGGATTGGGAGGAGCAGGGAGAGGTGGAACTCACTCAACAACATCATCATCTGAAGAGTCAGAATCTGAATCAGTGGGAAAAAGGACCTCAATGGAAGTTAAAGTCAAGGATGACTCATCAAACTTCACACTCCTCTCAATATAAAGCTCATGGGTGGTAGGGTTCAACAATCGATATCCCTTCACGCCATCAGGATACCCGACAAAGATACAAGGTTTGGATTGTGGATCTAATGCCTTACATTTCTTTTTGGGAATCGAGCCATAGCCTTGGATCCGAAGGCTCAAAGTGCTCGACATCAGGCTTGTGTCCAAACCAGGCTTCAAAGGTGTCATCCCTCTTACTTGCTTGTGTGGGACACGAGTCTGAATATAACAAGAAAAATTCACGCTTCAGCCCAATAATATCTGTGGAGGAAGAGATTTGAGTGAACCATACAAGTAGCCATCTCCTTTAAAGTTCAGTTCTTTCTTTTTGCACTCCATTTTAGGAAGGGTCAAAGAACTGCACGATGTAAAGAAATCCCCTCAGAAGTGCAAAAATCCTCAAACCTATTGCTCACATACTCGCCTCCATTGTCGGTTCGAAGAACCTTGATAGACCGTTCCGCTTGTTTCTCAGCAAGAGCCTTAAAGTTTTGAAAATGCTCAAAACTTCAGACTTAAGCTTAAGAAAATATACCCAAGTATAACGCGAAAAGTCATCAATGAAGGTTAGTATATATAGAGCTCTAGTAAAAGAAGGAGACGAAAAGGGCCATAAACGTCACTATGAACAAGATCCAAGGGATGAGTAGCTCTCCAGGATTTTCCCTTGTCAAAGCTTTTTTCAGGGTGCTTTCCAAGGGTATAACCCTCACAAAGACCCTTAGAAAACTTAACTTGGGGTAGCCCATTGACCATTTTGTTTTGGCTCAATTGTTCAAGGTAACGATAATTTAGATGCCCAAAATGCTCATGCCATAACTTGCTAACCTCATTTGCATGAGTTAGCAAGGCATTGGGCGTCAAATCAGAAGAGAAGTGGGAAAAGGTATACAACCATGAACGATGATCTACCTTTCCCTCAGCCACAGTGCAGTCAGAGTTAAGCTCACGAATAATCACTGAGTTAGGACCAAATTCCACTCGCATTCCTTCACCAAGGTGGGTGATTTGGTAAAATGATAGGAGATTGGTAGAGATTGGGAACACTCAACACTTGGTTAAATGTTCCACCTTCAATCTCTACCGATCCACTACTGGAAACCGACACATGAGTGTCATCACCCAACATGATTTGGGACATGCCACATGGTTCAATGCTAGAGAATTCAACCTCTGAAGAAGCCATGTGGTGCGAGGCACCGTAAATCAATAATCCAAGTTGATGATGGAGCTGATCTAGCTAAGAGGGCTTACCTTTCTTCTTTTCATTTTTGTCTCCTTTGCATTAGAGGAATCACCTTTGAGCATTTTTTTAATGGATTCAGAACACTTATTTTAATCTTCTCAAGTAAATGAGTTAAGTGATCAATTTGTTTCCGAAAACAATGCTGCTCATCATGGCCAAAGATTTCTTACAATGGGAGCATTTATACTTTTCCTTCTTTGATTTAGGCTCGTCAAAGTATGAGTGATGGGCTTAATCGGGGCTTGGTTGGTCTTAGTTTCTTTCTTAGTCCTTAGTTTCTTTCTTCTTTTCATTTTCTTGCCCTTATTCGCCACAAGGGCATGTGACTTGGATTTTAGAGTCCCCATTTGAATGAGTTTGTCCTGTTCTCAAATGAGTTGGGACGAAAAACTGTCAAAGGAGGGCATAGTCCAAGTACTACCCAAGGCGGATTTTGTGGCGTGAAAAGTTGAAATGAAAACAGAGTATTCATGACCTAACTTAGAAAGAATCGACAAGATCAATTGAGAGTCTTTCTTATCCACTTTACATTCCTTTAGAAGCATTCTAGTGCGGACAAATTTTGAGAAGAAGGCCTGTAGGTTTTCAAAGTCACTAGGGTTTAACCCTAGTAGTTCATTCTCCAACTCATGCGCTCTCATGTCATCTTTCTTCCCAAACATATCATCGAGCATTTTCCATGCTTGATCGGGTGTTGAGGAAGTTTCGATGTGGAAGAGCAAGTCGGGAGAGACGGACATACAGATAAGACCTAAGGCTTCATCACAATGGTTGAACCATTTAGATTTTTCGGGTTCATTAGTAGGTTTGGTCTCTAACCCCATGGTAACTCGGTATAACCCTTTACTTCGCAAAACCAATATAATTTTAGATTTCCATTCGAAGAAATTAAAAGGTGTGAGCACTGGTACTTTAGAGATATCCATAATGAAGAGATAGAACCAAGGAATGCAGAAGGAAGGAGAGAGAAAGGAAACAACCACCCTTTGGAAAAAAATTACAGCCCCTCGAGTTTGGCACTTTATAATTCAGTGCGTTGATTACAACCAGATGCGACTATGTTCCGAGAACCAGTTTGTCACTCACCTTGCAATTAGCATAATAACGCGCAATGGTGGAGATAACAATCAAGGTTCGTAGGGCACAATAGATCGACACTGCAAGCAAGCACAGAAAGAGAGAAGCAAGAGGGGGAAGAAAGAGCTTTGTGAGAAACAATGTCTCATGTCACACGAAAGAATCCCTTTATCGTAAGACTGTGGCGGATGCGCTCACAAGTCCACAAAAAAGGAATAGAACAAAGCTCAAGAAAAAATGAGCTGAATTAAGCAATACAAAGACACCCCCTAGAATGCGGCACTTTATAAAATTAGTGTGTTTACAAAATAATGATCCCATCATCTAGAGTGTGAAAAAACATGCAACTTTGACTAAAGAAGTGCTCAAAACCGAGCAACGAGTGAAAAGTTATAAGCAAAACTAATTCCTGTAATTGATGAGAAAAAAGTCAATAAGCTGCAAACGGATTAAAAAAGTGCCTAAATGCATGAAAAAGGTGTCGTATGTATGCCCTGTAGAAATGGCATGGAATTTGAGATAGGGTTTGTTTGCATTGTGAGGGGGATTAGCCACACCAATCCTTCGGACCTCACCCTTCATCTTCGGCACTCGACGGAAGGTTAATAAAACAAGCCAAAAAACTTACAATGCCAATAAAATGTAATGTTTTTTTACCTTATACCTTTTAAAAGTAATGAAACAACACGTTTTTTAGAAGAGTGATAAGATAAAAAGAATGCAAACACGTTTTTTTTAGAAAAGTGAATAAAAAACGTATTTTTAGAGAGATATTACCTGGCAGAAGAATGTAACTGTCCACATGTGCTGGGAAAATGCCCAGAACAGGCCAAAAAATGCCTGAATGTAGAGAAAAATGCCAAGTTTGCAGTTGTGAGACGTTACAGGCATGACCAGGGGAAAAAATGCTTGGAATAACCCAAAAATAACGCCTGCCAGAGGAGAAAATGCAGCCAGGGGAGAGAAAAATGCCTTAGGATAGTTCAAAACACCTGGAACAGTTGAAAAAGCAGCCAGGGGATAGAAAAACACCTGGAACAGGTTTAAACGCCTGGAACAAAGGAGAAAACGCAGCCAGGGGAGAAAAATGCACGAGGACAGGCAAAAAAATGCCTGGAAGGGAGAAAACACTCAGAAAGGCCCAAAAAAATGTCTGGAATAGTTGAAAATGCTCGACAACGTAGGAAAACGTGAGTGCTTGTGCGAAAAATGTGAGAGACTAGGCAAAAACGTGAGAGACCAGGCAAAAACGTGAGTATTTTTACAAAAATGTGAGGGGCGAGCAAAAACGTTTTCGAGACAATGAAGGAACCACATCGATGAGGAAAAAGCTCGAATAGTCTGAGTATACACCGGTGAAGAAAAAAAAATGATCCCAACTAGTAATCATAGGTCCACACCAAAAAATGAGCTCTTCTTTTACCCTGCAGGTAGCTGAATCTGAACACAACCAACAAGAAACACACAAACAACCCAGAAACAATAGCCACAAAGATCTAGAAATATCCAAATATGAACTTAGCTGATAAGCAAACCAACCAAATACCTTAACTTCAGAAACGCTGAAACCTCAATATGAGGTGAGCAATAATTCCAAAATGATAATCGAAAAAAACTTGCACACGAGGAAATGAGAAGAAACCGAGTAAGTAATAAACAACGAGAAACGAAGAGTGCGTTCTATCAAACTAGCTCTGATACCATGAAAGAGGGATTCGCGAGAACCGATGTCGAAAAGTGATGCACCACAACGAAGTTGCACTCCGATGGTAACATCAAGCCAACGCAATACGCAAGATTCGAAACAATGGAAAGAAGATTGCAAGTAAGAAGAATGGGTCTGCTCATGCTCATAGATCGAAAAATAGGAAGTACAAATAGGGGTGCTTTGTGTAACCCCCATGCCTAAACATGGAAAGAACTCAATGACGCCACTGACACATATGACGTTGACTGACGCATATGACGCCACTAGAAGAGGAGTTACAATTCCAAATAAGGAATGTAACTCCTATGACGCATTGATGCAAATGACAATGTCAGATTCTATGACGTAATCTCGACACTTGTCATTTAACTTCCTAAGACCTATGACTCTCGCAAAGGCGAGATGACTCACCTAGGTGATGTGGACGATGATTGGACAAATACACACACACCAAAAATTAGTACAACCCTAAAATCACATGCCTATTCTCCCTCTAACCACTTTCTAGTGTATCTAAGCACAATGTTTCATTTAGACATGGAAAAAATGAGCAAAAGTAGGTAGAGGATAGCCAAGATTTTCTATTTTACGAAACCTATGATATCCCACCTTACCGATGCGCTAACCCGAAATCGACGCCGGTAACCCTAAACCATCATCGGTTACCATTTAACCATTCTAGAAACCTTGTTTGGAGGTTAGAAACATTCTCGAGTTTTGGAGCAAAGGAGATCTACATGCAAGTAAGAACCAGAGCTCTTTCACACATCCAAGTAGCCATAACCAACACAACCATTGATCAAGAGGTTTTTAAATTCATGGAGGACTCGGGAAGAATTTCCCACGACGTTGATCACCATTTCACTCACCACCAACCAACCATTGAACTCGTTTCGCATAGCGATAAGTGTGTCTCTAACATACACCACTTCATTTCCATTTATTTTATAAAGTTCTTCACCTTTGTTTATCAATCATCAGCTATATTTTCACCCTACCACTATTGCCTTCTTGTGAACCCGACCATTCCCATCACTCCTACCCCTTTTAATCACCTCTGTCTACCCCTTAAGCACCTCTAAATATTCCCAACATCCCCCTAGACCTAAACCAACTCCTCACCATCGCTGATCCAGTCTTAGAAAAATCCCCAAAACCATGAACTATTGAGTTATTACCAGCCCATAGTAACCGTCGTCGGTCCTTACTAAACCGTAGGTTGGTCATACCAGGGCCGACATCGAGGTTCTATATATTTGGCAGAGTCATGATAATACCGAGATCCTAATAACCCCTTTTAAGTGATTCAAGTGACCCAAAATCTGACCCTGACCTATTCTAGTACCTTAGTTGTTTACCTTATTTCCAGATTTGATCATAGCCTAGCATGTTATGTTAGATTTGCTTATTATATTTGGATGAGATACCTAAATCATATCAACTACAATAGGATTCTATTTACTTATGTTGTTTCTTGCATTAAATTGTATTAAAATAGTGGGTTGACTGCCACCGAGGAAGTATCACACTTCTTGGATCTAGCACATGCTAGGCAGCCCACTGACATATATTATTTAATCCTCTTTTTGTGGTCCTTGTGTATTTGTGTAGTTACTCATAGCCAAAAGGAAGCTCTCACGCTTAGCATTGGATCAAGAATCCGTAAAAGTGCGCAACAACCTCTAATCGACCATCACTACAGGTATTCCTCCTTGGCCCACACCCTTATCTCGCTCATCCAAAACTTAAAGAAAATGGTGAAACATTTTGGCATACACAGTGGGACCCTCTCTTGAGTTCATTGCATTTTCTTTGTATAGAATTTTTTTGTGTGTTTCTTTCATTTCAAAAATTACACATTTAATCTTCTCCTGTAATATTCCTTTGTTCTAATTGTCTAAATGACATTTGTCATTTGGGGCTTAAAATGAACCACTTCTTCATTCTTGCATTACATTAGTGAAAAATCCACACTCTTCCCGCTCATAATTTGCTACATTGAATATCATATTTCAATTTGGGTTTAAAACAAATATTGATCAAATTCTAATTTTGTGCATTATAGCTCACATTAAAATACACCGGAATTCATGCCCAGTTGATGGTTGACACAATTGAACCGTAGAAAGCACTTTCTTCTCTCTCTCTCTCTCTCTCTCTTTCAAACTACACAAAAATTTGAATATACACACCTTCTTAAACAACATCTTACCCGAAATGCATGTCAATGATCATATGATCAAAGGATTGACAAGTAATCCCCAGATGGTTATCTCTATCCAATACCCCATCAGAGGAAGGACCGTCCCTTCATAACATAACTTGAAACCTCACCCTTTAGATTTCCTTTTTCGTAGGACACCTTCCCAACCAAAAAATCTATTCTCGAATTCACGTAAATTCACTTTTAGGACTGCATGTTTTCATAGCTTTGTGCTTGACTTACATTTTGAGGTGAGAGGATACATTTTCTTCATCTTTATTTTTCCTTTCACACTCTACCATCATAGTTGGAGTATTCTGACTTTCTCTAAGTGTGTTAGGGCCTCATCCTATCATACCCATGCTTCTGGGTTGATTCTTCATATAATCTAAATTCACAACACCTCATTTTTCCTCATTTTTTAGATTTCACAAGAATCCGACATGGTTTACATCTAAACAACATCGGTCTACCTAACCAACATAAGTTCCTTGTTACGTTGGTCGGTTACCCAAAGAATGTTCATCTACCTTATTTTCTATCTAAAAGTTTCGTGTGTCACCATACTCTCTATATTCTGATCAAAGTCCTCCAATATAGTCTCCATGTCTAATAGATCCACCAATTTCTACTTTTTGCTGAAACTATTATTCTTCATAGTAATCGTCATCGGTCACACCTTAACCAACATCGGTTCTTACAATTGGAATCAGTCACCTTGTTTTGATTTTTATCAAAATATTTACCCAATTTTCCTCTCAAAATGTATTTTGTCCCATATTTTCTATCCCAGTGTCATTTATAGAGTACATTTAACCTGATTTATGTTGATTCACATGGTGTTAACTTGCAGCCAAATTAACGCCCTCATGTTTCATGCTAACCATCAGCCACTCCCACCTAGTCCATCAACGTCGTCCATTCTATCACCTATGGATCCAACTCAGCTTATCCCCATCGCCACAAGCAATGAGGAGTTTGCGAGACTCTCACCAAAATCCCACGCCCTCAGGTGATACCTTGCTCATTCTTCCACTCCGAGATTCCTCAGATAGCTAATATACGACATGCCCGTATCTATCCCTCCAGCTTCTAGCCCCCACTTCGCATCAACTAAAGCACCAATTTGACGCAACCATTATCCAATTTATCACATGTGGTGTCTCAGTTAAATCCCATAGCCACTATAACCACAACATCTATGTCATCAATAGCACTTCGCTGACATCGATTGTCCCCGATAACCTCTATGAGTATAGCTCCATCTCGCACTGCCACTTCCCATATACCCATTGCATCGCAACCACCTCTGGTGTTGGAAACTTACACCCCTTTCTAAAACCTCATCCTTTCTATCCCACAATCCTTACCCCCAATCACCACTAGAGTCATTACGACTACCCCACCCACTTACACATACTACCAAAACCCCGACCTCATCTATCGCTTATGTGGCAAGCTATGTGCCACCCATGTCTATTCTTCCTACGTAATTCTCATATTCAACACCACCATATAACAACATACCACCTACCATGTACCTCAAGATCAACCCCCTTTTTTTGTAAGGGGTACCCATTCATCCCAACCTACTAACAACCTCATTGAAATGATGATGGAGAAGATGTAGACCTTAAAAGCATCTATTTATGGCTCCCATAATTCTTTAACATATGAAAAATATGTAGTGATCCTATCCATCCATCTATTCCCATTCTTCCTTACCCAATGCATTGGGAAATACCTAAATATAATCACTTCAATAGTAAAGAAGACCCACAACAACATTTGTGGTCATTCAAACATGCATGTTACCTAATCTCCCATGATGACGCTTTGCTTCCTATGAAATTTCCCAATGTCCCCCGATGGACCAACATTGGATTGGTATAGTGGACTCATGCGACATTCTATTTATTCCTTTAATCAAGTAGCCCAAGATTTCCTAGATCATTTTTTAATCAATGTTACCAACAAATTCACCATGATCGATCTCTATTCAACTAGGTAGTACGAAGATGAATCTATCGTAGATTTTGTTGCTCGTTGGCAGAGTCTTATTAACCAATTGATGTTCTAACTACCTCAGACTAAAATTATTGAGTTTTTCACTAGAGCTTGTGCGAAACATCTCACCAACTCTACAAGTCCAAACCTTCCAAACCTTTGATGAAGCATTCACCATGGCCCAAAAACTAGAAATTCATGCCATTGAAGAAAATAAAATCCAATTACGAAACAAGAACACCCCATTCAAATCAAACAATTCTTCTTCATCTTCAAAACCCAAAATAAATATTCAAATCCCAAAGGATCTACCAACGCAGTAGTCCTCAAGGTGGGTCCACCTCATCCTTCTAATCAGGCCCAACCTTCTTCCAATCTTTCTCCTATCCAAGTGCCTTTCAACTTTGGTGGGAACAACGTAGTACACTTCGATCGAAGAGCCCTATTCTTCGGTCTTGGAAAAACTTCTTAAATCCGGATCCATTACACTTCCTCCCATAAAACCTCATACAGGTTTCAATCCCACTCGTCCCTATGACTCATGGTATAAAAAACATGACTACTTTGATTATAATCACGTTAAAGGACATAGTGATGATAACTACATAACTTTTAAAAACATTGTTTAAGAGATGATAGACAATGGAGACCTTGTCGTAGACAACCCAAACATGCCAGAAAATTAGAATTTGTACATATTCAAAAATCCATTCCCTAACCATAAACCATCATATAATCAAAATAGTGAACCTTCATCTAGCGACACAACAACGTCCGTGAGGTTCACACAGGCTTTTGATATCATGCCAACTCTTCCTCAAAACTCCGCCTACTTCATCTATTGAGGAAATCTTGGCATGAGGTCCTCTACCCATAGAGGAGCATACCTCTTCCACTCCTCCACTCATAGGACTCCCACTCTTCTCCCTTTCACTCATGGAGGAACCCACACTTTCCACCGATGTCATGTCATCGTCTGCTTCCCAACCTTCTGAACCGTCAACACTTGTTATTCTCCCATCTACAAGAAAATCATCATCACCTTATCCTACACCAAGAGAGAAGTCTACCTCACCCGACCTATTATCTCTCCTACCCATGGGAGATTCCTCAGACATGTCACTACTCTGCCGGGATAGTTCTCCCCTAGCATCCCAAGACCCTATTGACATGATCTTGGCTCTCTTACCTATAAATTCAAGGCCAACCAATTCCCTGTCTCACAAACATATTTTATAGGGATTACCACCCAACCTGTTCCATCCTCTTCTTCAGTAGTCCCATTTTCACGGTTGGTTGATCATTTGGATTACGTTGATCATTCCATTCTCTGGGGATGTCTTCGGCTCCCTATTTTGACCCAAATGCAAATGTTTCCTAAAGATACTTCGCAATCTACACAAAGGTATTTTTGGCAACCAAAACTACACCAACTATGCTGATTGAAATGGATTCCTCTTCATCACCCCTACCTCCATCCAAAATTCTTCCCATCACTACAACTATTCCCAAACCTAAAATCCTACCCACACTTATCCCCACACCCGTATCTGGACCCATCACTACTTTGGGTGTTATGTCGACATCAAGCCTTACTCACCCACCTGTCAGATTGGAATTAGCGCATCTTCCAAAGTTTGCAACAACATTATCATCTTTCCTACAAAGATAACCCAACCTCTATGGCATGCACACCGGTCTCGCCTTACTACACCCTATCACCTTCCCCATTCCATCCATCTTAGGGCCTCATCCATCAACCTTGACTAAAAATATCATACCCAAGACCGGTCAAAAGATAAACAACTCAAGCTCGCATCACGAGCCTTTGTTATACCTCATTCACCCACGAACCAAACTCCCTCACCCTCACCCATGTAATTCTTGCCACCTATACCTCCACCGATTCATTATAACCCTAACCTTTCTTATACAACTTCACCAATGCCACCTACCCCCACCTCTACCAACCACCTCCACCGCAACTCGGTTGCCTTGGGTAACCTATCCTCTTCCACCATCTGTTTTCCCTTCTTCATCTCATACTCCCGTTTCACCTTTACCCAAGAAGGTGCAACTCAAAGCTAAGAATCCACTACCCTCCACTAAGGTAGTCAAACCAAAAAAACCTTCCATCACTAGCTCTTCTACCCATCCTTTACCCAAATAGATGCTAGTAAGACCTAAGACCACTCCACATACCAGAGTAGTAGACCAAACCCATCCCCCTCTTGTAAAGTCTCTTCCTTCATAATTAGCCACACTTGTACCCGAACCCACACTCACTTCCCATTATAATCTGTTAACGGGGTCCTACGCCAACATTTTAACCAATCTCTTGGAGACTTTTGTCATCACATTACCACCACTTTGACCTTACAATCCTCTCAAACCAAAACCAAAAGGGTTTAATGAAACCAAGATTTTTGCCTATCATCATGTGCCAGACATGATGTTGAAAATTGTAAGGCTCTGAAGACCATTCTTCTTCAACTTTGTCCTCTTGAAAAAAATTTCTATGATGACAACCTTCTTGATGAGGACCATGCTCCACCATCACATGTCACCATACATCATCATCCTTTACCCATTCATGATTATTATCTCTACCCCACACAGTCATTTTTCCCACCTCTAAAATTTGAGATCAACATGGTCCATATTAGAGAGTTGGCCAAACCACCACCCAAATTTCCATGTGCCCTAATCATTTCATAAGTCTCTTATCCACCGCTAGGATTTTTTCCTCATGCCATTATAACTTTCATGACACACCCTCTCCATCCACCTCCTCGATTAACATGGTTCATGTTATACCACGCTTTCAAAAGACAAAGGAAAAGAAAAGAAAACTAGCCCATCAACCAACCCCATGATAACATCCTCATTTTATACATTAGAACAAGTCATTTTTTTTTTTTTGATAAATGCTTCCTGGTTCTAAATACATAATTTAGAACTCACAAATCAAATAACCATTCTTATAACAGATAACCATATGCCATTGTAATGACTCGGAGTACCTCCGATCTATTCATTCCATGACTCGGTAATCTACCGATCTATTCATGAGTAATAAGAGTTGGCGTTTTATTTAACACACCACTCTTGTAGTTCTCTTCCCTATTCTCGGGATTGAATGCTCTGCTATGAACCTATCTCAATAATTGTTACCATTATTCATCGGCATCTCATCCCTTAGACCAGGTGATTTAGGACAACGCAATCAACAAAACTTGCGATACTTTGGCC
Organism: Taxus wallichiana var. yunnanensis; assembly: GCA_018340775.1. Taxonomy (NCBI): domain Eukaryota; kingdom Viridiplantae; phylum Streptophyta; class Pinopsida; order Cupressales; family Taxaceae; genus Taxus; species Taxus wallichiana. The sequence continues at coordinate 678,464,370 of CM031234.1, read as the reverse complement.
AAAGGTTTGAAACATACTGCTTATGTCTCGTATTCCTTAACGACATACTCGTCAATCTGGAATATGTCCTTCACCCCATTCCTATGTTATGTAGAATGTCTTATACTGACTTCTGTCAGTCCCTCCTATCCCAAGTTATTCACTCGGAAATGGATTAGTAAGGTGACAATGTTATATGGGTGCTCCCGGACTAGGGATACACTGACATACTGGGTTAACCCTAGTTAAACCAGTGTGTCAAGATACCCCGAGTCTCCTAGGTAGCCTTATAACGTGACCACATTCCTAATCAGTCCCAGAGTAACTTGTTCGAGTTAAAGGTGTAAATCTTAACGATCAATGCAAAGGGTATCGTCATAAGTCACTGCATTGCTGTATCTTCGAGGAGATCCTAATCTTCTTGGAGGTACAACCCTGCTATTGACTTGTGCCGTCAACCTTTAAATCCGCCTCGAAAAGATCTACTCATAAAAAAGTGTTACATACGTTGAGTTAAATTATACCATAAGACGCTCCTTTAAGGGTAGTCTTTCCCAACCCCGGGTTCCTCACCTTAGAATTAACTTTCTTAATAAAACCCAATACATAAGAGAAGTTATTAAGACTAGAGGTCCCATCAAGGAGTTCATAGAATATACATAATTCTAAATCAATGAAATTGGACAATTACTCCCATCCTTCACATGAGATTGCTAACCAAACCCTTTTTTTGGTTTATATCAGTTCTCATAACTGAATTTATATCTTACTTATTAGTATCAAGATATAATGATTAAGAATCCAATTAAACGCGTTGTCCCGCTTAATCAAGACTAGGAATTAATAATTTAATCCACCTTGTTTAAGCGTCTTGCTTAGGTTTATTTTTACCCTAGCTTCCAGAAAGACAGTGATCTAAGTTTCAATTTAGCTTTAGATAGAACATACTAGAACTGCTAAACAATCATAAGTATTCATTCACATATTCTTGCAAGCTTACATTGATAATCACAAAAGTCTCCAATTTAAACAATAATAACAAGCTCTCAAGATCATTTGATTCAAGAAGGTCAAACTATCCAGAATCAAGTGAAATTCATCATAAAACCAAATTAAACAATCAACATCCCGCCGATCTCAGGTGCTTTTACCACTTACGAAACCATCTGCAAAATTGTCAACATGGGTCAGTTCGATGAACCGAGCATGATAAGTACTAACTCTTAAAACAATTGCAATCCACCAATCGTTTTCATTAAACAACCTCGTTTAAATGAGATCATTTCACCAAACAAGTAAACATATTTCGACTATGCTCTTGTAATACAAACATGACTATAAACGCGTAGCTCATATTATAGTCACTAAATAGTCTCGTATACCTTTCAAATATTTCATCAAAATGTTAGTGACCAAGAAAACAAATGCATCTAAACAACTATCCATCCGAATCCCAAGGACAACAACATCGAGATTGGACTAATATATTCAACATAATAAATGAATATCATAACCTTTAATGATTTCATCAAGATGTTAGAACAATTCCAAAAGTTAGATAAACAATTATATCAACCTATACTTTACAACAGAAGAGAAATAAACGAATCATACATATTTCCCTCAGAACTAGCTCATGACTGTACCGTCTTTCCAAGAGCAAAGCATTCACCTTAAACACATGCGAATAAATCAGACGAGGCCACCAGAAGCACCACAGTTTTGTTAAAGTTTAAAATATAACAAACTACTGTAGTTTACTAGCAGTACAGTAGCTCTCACGCCAAACAGTGATGACTATCTACCAAACAGACTCCACATGACCTTCCACACGAAGCGACAAACAAGAAGATATTCACTGCCATCACCTGTCGAGGTGCAGTCGACAGCTCCTTAGTTCAATCAAGCTCAAGACTAGATATCCATGCAACAGAAGACGTAATCATGCTCAAACATGACAACAATCCCTCTCAGCAACCTACAGCTCATTCTAATCCCTACTAAACACTGTAAGGCTTTAGATCCAAGGTCGAAATCAAAGAACTTCTCTTTTATCGCAGTCAACAAGAGACTCCTTGACATTAAAGCAAATGATGTTTCCCTAAGACTATGCAGAGATATTCATACAAAATCCACGCAACATGCACAACCTCATTTAATTGGAATTATTCAAAAGGAAACATAACATACTGTATTCACATCTGAACTCATTCAGAGTTTGAAAAGTATGGTAATCACGACCCACTTTTACAGAGCCAAGATACATGATATCTATCTATACTTAAGGAACCCAACAGCCAAAAACAACAAGTGTACAAAATCGGGCTTATATAGAGGTAGATACATCTGTTACCTAACAGGATTTCAATCAATCCAACAACAATATACACGATAAAGCTTCTACAGTAGCCGATATACAAGATAAATATTAGTTAATGATTCCAACCATGCCAACAATGGTAAATATTCAAAATCAGGCTTATACAAAAGCTAAATACTGATTTCGTAACAAGGAATCCAACTGAGCCTCTACAACATTATTCGCTCAAGCTTACAGGATAGGAAACGTAAAAGTACACCAACCGAGTCACATACTCAAAATTCATTACTTAAACGAAGGTATACATTACAAGATAACAGAAGTCGTATTACCAGTTACCCCTCCAGGACTCCGATAGAATCATGCTACCGGTATTCACATACATGACTTATACGAGTCCATAATATACGAACCAATCCAAGGACTCCACAGTCATCTTCAGTAAATAAATAAATATAATGCAAACCATCAACGGTTAAATCCCGTAATTACAACACAAGGGAGGGAAAAACAACTTCTACTGGTGGTCGCATTAAATATCAGAATACGCCCGAGCTTATCCGTTCAACATAACCTAAGTATCATAAATAAAACCCAACAAGATTCAAGAAACCACCACCTATAATAACCATGACAACTTACAAAAGAAGTCCAATTAAATCGAACATTCAAACAAAAGTCCATCAAGATCCTTTCCAAAAAGTATCAACAACAAGCATCAACAACAAGTATCAACAACAAGTATCAACAACAAGCTCGAACTCCAACAAGGGAACAATTCATGGGCTCTCACAAAGCAGTGTCTAGTATACTCTTTCTTGCATGCATTTCACAAACTTAAGCCGGAATGCAAAACACAACGAAATAGTGCAACAGTTCGAAACACAATACACACCCATCAAGGGTTAAATTTGAAAAATCGAACCAGCAAGAAGATACAGAACAAAAAAATCACACAAAGCTACCATAAAAACCATCTGAACCCAAAATCATCTGAACAGAGTTGTTCTAATGAAATCATTTGAAAGAGAGCAAGATTTTTAAAGGTTAGGGCCTAACATGCCTGGTTATTTGCTTAAAAATCCGAAGAAGACCACTGAAAGAGCTCGAGCCTTCTCCTCTTTTTCCAAGTTAGATTCACCAACAAAAATTTGTTATTTCCATGACTTATAAATTTTCCTTGCACAGAGAAAGAGCGAGTTACACTCATATTTGCCATGCAACTCCAAGAAGACTGCAAAGAACCAAGATCGACAAAGGGAAAACCGGAGCGCATGAAGAACCAAACAAACTACTAATTGTCCATTTTGCATGCCTTCTTGTGAAACCCGAGCTCAAGACTGAGTTCATAAATGGCATTTACTCCAAATTTCCCGCTCAATTTCCATTGCCACCGACCGCCATAGTTGGCGATGGATAAAACCGGTTCAAGACCATTTCCAACTTTGGTGACCTACCACGCCGGCTCTAGCTAGCCATTTAAAACTTCTACCAAATTACCTATCCTTCATACTTATCCATCCATTTAATGCCATGGAAACCGCCGCCATGGTTCGCACCCTTCCATAGGTCCCCTTTCTTCTTTGTTCATTAGTTAGGTTAGTAACTTAGGTTAGGATTTAAGATAACACTTAGTCTAACCTCATAGCACATAGTTACTAACTTAGAACATTAGCTTATAGCCTAGGCCTAGGTTAGATTAACACTAATCTAACCCTAGGTTATAGTTTAGTTTTAGGTTACTAACCTTAATAAATCCAGCTTAGGTCTAACATTTCAAATGCTCGTAAAAGAACTCTACCACATACATTCAAAAGTGAACAGATTCACTCCGCGCACCGCCAATAGGCTAGTGAAATAAATGTATTTTAATTATTACCTAGTCCACGATCAAGACCTTCCTGATATTACGATATCGGGAACCAATTTATTTAACACGATCAGCCTGATTTAGACTCCGAAATAGTTTATTCGATGCATTCAGACCTTGCAACCTGCGAAAGGTCTATAATTTTAGTTCATCCCAAATAAACTTAAAGCATTACTTGGATCAATGCCACTGATCCAAGGCTGGGTCTTATAGATGGATAACTCCATATTCATTCCGAGATCAGATTAAACTTAGGTTTAAAATGAAAGAATTAAAAGAGTCCAATTATGTTCCGACTCAGTCAAAGATCTGCAATTTCAAAGAAGATACAATCCATATCAAGCATGACTTCACAATCAAAGGAGCACATCCTTTTACAAAAGAAATCACATATCAACACTTGAATGCTCAGGAGGAAGTAACAACAGTTCAGGGTGTTACATCACTAATATATCATCTCGCACCCACACCCAAAATCACCATCCATGGACCTACATACCCTATCTCTAATGGGGTCACCCATCACATAATGATAAAATAATTACATTAGTCTCCTCTAAAGATTTCTTTGTATGATATCGTCTAGAATTTTGAATCCCACAGACAAGCACTTATCAAGGTTTACAATCCATTGAAGTTATACCCAAAGACCCAACACTAGTGGCCTCGATTATCACACCTCACCATGTGGTATCACTAACCAAATCAGCTCCCCTTCTTCCCCATGACTGCTCCTCATGTCGCCACCCTTATATTCTCTCGATGAGAAGATTGTACCTCTCTAGTCAGATGACCCGATCCCACCCTATTCATATTTGTTTATATCAATAACATATGTGTACAACGTGTCATGATTGATGGTGGTGCTAGCATTAACATAATATCCTCCCATGCATATAATCAAATGCATATTCCTTCTAACTATATGCATAATAACCCAAAGCTTATGTTGCACTCCTTCAATAACGCCATCATGTCCACCAAAACTATTATCCTTCACGCTCACGAGGCCCTCGCACTATCCTCCGGAACTATTCTATGTCTTAGAGGGGAATTTCAATATAACCTATTTCTCAGCTTGAACTTGGATTGGCATCATGGGTCAGTGTCCCTTCAACTTTACATTAATGTGTAAAATTCAAATATGAAGGACATAACTACGCCATCCCCGCCAACCCGTCACCATTCAAGACTCAGTAACATGCTATACTAGCCCAATGATGTTCTTTGCCAATTAAGGCATCTTCCACTACCCCCACTTCACCCTCACCCACAAGCCCATCCACCAATATGGCCACCACCTCTACCACACCTAACCTTATTATCCTTCACTGCCACTTGTAGCCTCTGCAATCGACTCATCTCGCTTCCCAATCATCTAGTGAGTCATCTATCCCCGCTACCCAAATAATGAATACCGATTCCTTAGAAGGTGTTTTTCAATGCCTCACTCTAGGGGAGTACCACTTATACAATATTGACACATTCCTAACTCCTTAAGAGTATGGGAACCTGTGCCAACACCCTAGTTATGACTACCATGTAGGTGAGGTTTTTCCTTATGGTCCTCCCCACCTTCGTACTAATCTAACGCAATGGGGGACTTGATATTGCCACTTATTCACCCAAACCTCCATCCAAAACATGACCATTTTCATCTCATACAATCTGCTTACTAACCGCCACTTCACTCACACTTTCCTCCACCATTGCGCATGGAAATTCTTTTCGGCTTCGTGTTTTATGAACAGGATGTCATACTATTATTTCTTGTACCACTTGTAAACAAAATGACCGTAGTGGCATTGGATTTACTTGTACAACCTCATAAAAATGCACACATCAACCTCATTAAGGAAGAAAACCTTCTCCACCTCATTCGCCCACGTCACCATCTTCACCCATGAAGTCCATAGATCCCGAATCTATTCCTCCTATTTTATTTTTCATAAACAAAAAATTTCCTTGGGACCTCTAACCTATCAATGTGATGGCGAGGATCCCTCTTCTCTCCCCTCATGTATCCCGACATGATCAATGATGATACACCTCCTATTAATGTCATTCATTGTCGGACGATGAGTCCATCCTCACCTACCTTGGTGTGGAAGAATCCTATATTCACTGGGTTATTACCATCTGAGACGTAAGCCATGTTGAAAAATTGAATATTGAAATCAACAATAATACTCGTCAGATGACCTACACATCCTAAAGATAGGCCGACTTTAAATGTTGTTGAACATGAAGCTTATACTTCCTTTCTTCCAGAGCATAGCAATTCTTTTGCTTGCTCCTATGTCGATATGCCCTATATTGACCTAAAAATTGTGGTCCACAATATCGTAGCCATTCATAATGCCAAACCTATCAAAAAAGATGCAGAAAATGCATCCTTACATTACTCTTTCTCGGTCAAAGAAAACTTCAATGCCTTCTCTCGCTTTCATCCTACCCATTAACTATCCCTAATGGATTTCTAACATCATTCCTATCACAAAGGTAACAAGAGGACTTCACATTTTCATGGAATTCTGTGACCTCAACCTAGCTTCTGTCCCAAATATGATTTTCCTTTACTAGGTATTGACCAACTAATTGATCTCACTATCGCCATGAAATGCTATCACTCATGGACAGTTTCTCGTGTTACAATCAACTATTACTTTCTCCAGAGGATCAACACAAAACTACCTTCATCACTCCTTGGGGACCTTCTACTATTGAGTCATGCCTTTTGGCATTAAAATCACAAGTGCTACATATCAACGAGCCATGACTTACATCTTCCATGACATCATGCATAACATATTGGAATATTATGTAGATGATCTTCTTTCCAAATCCAAACATCGAGCCAAACACTGGCTGTCCTTAAGGTCATCTTTGACCACCTCATCAAGTATTGTGTTCATCTTCAACCCAAGAAGTATGTCATTAAGGTATTTTCAGAAAACTCCTTGGTTTCATTGTGTCAATCTGCTAAAGTAAAGGCTATCCTAGAAATGCCTTTGCCTACTAATCTTTGTCAAATTTGAAGCTGCAAGGTAAGATGTAATCCATACATCATTTTATCTCATAGCTTTTCAACCGTTGTCAACCATCTCATCATCTTCTCAAGAAGGAAGTTTCATTAAAATGGGATGATGAATGCCAAGCCTTCAAGCCTTACAAAATAACTTCTTCAACCACCAAAGTGCTCATTCCTCCTAAGGATGACCAACCCTTTTACCTATACATTTCCACCACTAACCATTCTTTAGGTTTTATGCTTACTCATTGCAATGAGCAACACAGAGAGCAAGTGGTTTATTACATAAGCCATACCCTTCTCGACTACAAAACTAGATACACCCATGCCAAAAATTCTGCTTAGCCTTAGTTTTCGTCACCACCAAAATCTACCATTACCTAATCAACCACAAAACCTTTGTTATTACCAATACTGACCCCCTACACTATATGTATGCCAAACCCTATTAACACCAATATGCCGCATGTTGGCTTATGCTCCTTGTCGACCTCAACCTCAAATTCATTCATCAAAAGTCCATCAAGGGCCAAGCTATCACTGACCAAATAGTATACACACCTCTTTCCGGAATCAACCCTCTAGCTTTGATTTCACAGATGAATCCATAGCTACCCTCTCCTTAGACGAACCTGCTTACCAAATGAAACTCTTCTTTGATGGCTCCAAGTGTCAGGGAGGAGGTGCGGTTGGTGTTATCCTCATTCCTCTTGATGGTGAACCTATGCCTATATCTTTCAAACTGGATTTTGATTGTACAAACAATATCACTCAATACGAAGCACTCGTATTGGGTCTCCAAGCTTCTATGCCCTAGATGTTAAGTCAATCAATATATTTGGTGATTCCTAGCTGGTCATAAACCAAGTCAATGGTATGAACCAAAGGGCGTAATGAGATGCTTCAAAAGTATAAACATCATGTAGATATAATTTTGACCACCTTTGAGCGTTATGAACTTCAAACCACCTCATGTTCTACTAATAAATTTATGGATACCATGGCTTGTTTGGCTTCTCAGATACCCACTTCACCTACTAACTCTAAAATATTTGTCACAATAAAAAGGTTGCAATCACCCTCTTACTTACCTTGTGAGGTCTACTCTGTCGGAACCATTACACCAGACACACATGACCTTTAGTATAAGACATTTGTAGACTATCTTTCCTTTTCCATTCTACCCACTGATCTCACTCGGAATAGAAAACATATCTTTCTTAAAAGTGTCTCTCATTATGTCATCATGGGTGGTCTCCTTCATAAGTGCAATTTTGACGGTATTCTCTTACGATGCCTTACAAGTTATGAAATTACCTACACTATCAAGGAAGTTCATGATGGCATTTACAGAGGTCACTTTATTAGTTTAGCTATCACAAAACACATTCTTTGCCTTGGTTATTATTGGCCAACCCTAAACCGTGACTATTGTGACTATGTCAAACATTGTATAAAATGCTAGCAACATGCTAATCTTCATCACACACCTATTCATTCCTTATAGGTCGCATGAGACCTTTGGCCCTTTTCTCAATGGGGCTTAGATCTTGTTAGCGAGATCAATCCCCATTCCTCGCAATGCCACCAATGGATTATAACCACTACTAAATATTACACTAAATGGGTAGAATCCATCCCCCTCATTTCTACAAAAGCCAAGAAAATATGTGAATTCATCAACCATCACATCATTTGTCACTTTGGTGTTCCTCATCGTCTCATCACTGATAACGGAAAACAATTCAAAAATAAAACCCTACGTAAGTTGTGCGGTGATTTTGGTATCCAACTCGCTTTCTCATCACCTTATTACCCGTAAACCAATATCCAAGAAGAATTGACTAATAAAACCTTGAAAAAAATTCTTATGAAAGTAGTTGACGATTTATTGGCAAGGATTGGCATTCAAAAATTCCTTTCACCTTGTGGGTTTATTATACTAGTATTTACACTTTGACTACTACCACACCTTTTTCGTGGTCTACGGTACCGAGGTTGTCTTGCCTCTTGAAGTCCAGATTCCATCTCTTTGCATCTCACTACAAGATATGCTCAATGAAGATGAATTTTTCCTGGATTTTTAGCACAACTTGAGTTATTAGATGAACCTAAACATTCCTGTACCTAACCTACATTGTGTTTCTCAACAATATCCTATACCTTGGATACTTGAATCACTTCACCCTTGTTTGGATAAACCTATTGACCTTGGACAATGTAGAGTTTGCAAGCTTTTCAACTTGGTACTGTGTTGCAATCTATACGTGTGTGTGAGTTTGATTACAATTACTCATGACCTGATTTTGACCAAGACCTACTACCTATTACCCGAGTTGATCATCACCTTTTCCATAAATACTCAAACCTTTCCTTACCTATCTTCCCCACCTAACACTTTATCAAACCACTCACCGATTTCATCTAATTCTCTTGACCATCTCCAAATCTACCAAAAATGTGTCCATAAACAAACCTTTTAGGTTGACGACCTTGTCCTAAAGGAAAATCAACATGTAACCAAAGAAGAAAAAAAGTAAATGAGGATAATTTTCTCCTAATTGGCTTGGACCCTATATCGGTACCCATGCCTATAGATCAAGTTCTTATCATTTGTCTTCACTCGAGGGTAAACCCAAAGTTGAGCCTCTCAAAACCTTACATCTTCGACCATTTTATTGTTGACATCAAGTCCTATATCACTTTTTGTCAATTGATCGCTCATCCCTTAAGCATCGTTCACCTTCCATGTTACCCATTTTTGAGGATCCATGACTAAACAAGAATCATGTGATTACCCGTCACCTTTCAGCCCTATCTTCAATATGAGTACCATAGCTCTACTCATGGCAGGATTCTCATGGATACTTTTCATCTTTTAAAAAGATGGAATCCCATGGTCATTCATCACTTGAAACTACCTCTTTCATAGTTAACCTCTGTGTGTTATGGTTTTGTCTTCTAAACAAGAACCTAATCCTCCTCTATAGTCTTTTCCATGACTTAAAACGTTCCACAAAAAAAAACACAATGGGATTCAACTCCTCGAGTTAAAATTCCCGTAAAATATGACTCCATAAAAAGGGACATCTCTTCTCTCTATCTCATTGCTATAAATAGACTACTCCCTTAAAGGACATCTATATAAAGTCATTGCCAAAATATAATAAATGTTCCAAAGCTTCCCGCATCAATCACCTTCATGGAGACCTCAAGGAGAAAATATACTCATCCCACATAGACTCCCGCATCGATCAGTCTATCAAAACAAAAACAACAAGAAAAGCCAAAAAAAAAGATTAACTTTTTTTGTCATGGACTTGCCTAGGTTTGGACATGGGTTTCTTGCTAAGTCAACATGCCATACTCTAGGTTACGCTAAACCATCCACTTTCACCTCATCACCATGCAGCTCCTAGTTTTCTCTCTCTTTCAGAGGCACTTCGCCGCAAATGTGACATTTCATGATCATGTGACTTTCACCTTTAGAATTGTCCATTATGTAATGTCCTTTTTACAGTTTTACTTACATAATCCCATCTTGGGTATGGTAGACTCATTCGGGTTCTTATCAATTACCATTCACCTTCCTCATTACTTATTGATTATCCTATATAGGACCGTGCACATCGACACCTACATTTTCACCTCTCAATCATGCCTATCACCTAAGACCCAACCATGCCTATGACCTACACTCAATCATACCTAAAACCTACTAGCCCATTCCTATAATTCATCATACTCTTCCCTAGCTTATGGGATAACTACATCGGCCGAGGCCCCTTTTTCACTGGGATATGTAGGCAACACTTTGAGGGCATGGGGCCTGGAGGTCAGTTTGACCATCGTCACCACACTTCAAAATAGTTTTCCTTATCCACTCCTTTTTACCTGTTGCCACTCATGCTCACCCACTTTTTATCATTTTGGCCACCCATTGAACCATACCTACAAACCCAACCTACCCCTACATTTCCTTTTCTACGTCTTAGGAGTTGTTATTTTACCTATACCTTGGCCTTACCCATGCCATGACTCGCTTTTGCTCGAGCCGGACCTACTTGGTGTGACCATTAACCTTATGTACTCATTATACCTTGTGATGTTGTTACCTATGTTGTTTTATCCTAACAACCATACCTTTCTTATTGTTGTGCCATTTATCCTCGACCAAAAATTTGGTGTACGTGAGCATACCTAAACGCTCTTATACCCGAACCGCATTGTGTTTCTCAACCATATCCTATACCTTGGATACCTGAATCACTTCATCCTTGTTTGGATAAACCTATTAACCTTGGACGATGTAGAGTTTACAAGCTCTTCAACCTCGGTACGTGTTTGCGATCTATACATATGCGTGCATTTGATTGCCATTACCCATGACCCAATTTTGACCACGACCTACTACCCATTACTTGAGTTGACCGTCACCTTTTCCCTAAATACTCAAACCTTTCCTTACCTATCTTCCCCCATACACCTTTATCAAACCACTCACCGATCCTATCTTACACCTCATCAATGCCTAGTTTGAGGGGGATCACCTTCAACCACACATGGGCAATCACTTCCTGTTTTTGTCGACATCGATTACCAATACAAGCTATGCAACAAAAGGGGAAAATGTAGACACCACAATTGGGTTACACTCCCCTTAGTCCCCTTTACTAACCAAATTAAACACATTCACCTAGCTATGACCCTTATACCTCACATTAATATTAATTTAATTATTTATAATAAAATTAATACTCATCCTCACTTCATTCATTATTTCATTACCTCAATTAAATCTAATTTCTACCTCACCCCACCACCTCACCTAGACACCTCACCATAGACCTATTCATAACATGTTTCCATAATTAACTAAGAATTAGCCCAACTTACCTTAATGAACTAGGACTTAGTACAATCCTAAAAGAACATGCCTATTCTACATCTAACCAATTTCCCACGTATCTAAGTGCAACGTTTCATTTAGACCAAAAATGAGCAAAAGTTGGGAGATGATAGCCAAGATCTGCTATTTTAGGCAACTTAGGATATCTCACCTTAACCAATGCCGGTCAACTAGAAAATCAAGCCGAATGAACTCCTAAACCGTGATCGGTTACAATTTAACCATTCTCATAACCTTGTTTGGAGGCTAGACACATTATCAAGTTTTAGAGAAAAGGAAATCTCATGCAAGAAAGAACCAGAGCTATTTCACACATCAAGGTAGCCATAACCAACACAACCATTGATCAAGAGGTTTTTGCATTCACAGAGCACTCAGGGAAGCATTACCATGATTCTCGATCACTATTTCACTCACCACCACCCACCATTGAACTCCGCACAATAGTAAGTTTGTCTCTAACTCCGCACCACTTCATTTCCATTTAGTTTATAAAGTTCTTCATTTTTTTAATCAATCATCACCTATATTTTCACCCTACCACTATTGCCTTCTTGTGAACCCGACCATTCCCATCACTCCTACCCATTTTAATCACCTCTGTCTACCCCTTAGCACCTCTGAATATTCCCAACATCCCCTAGACCTAAACCAACTCCTTCTTACCATCACCGATCCAATTTCATAAAAATCCCTAGAACCATGAACTATTTAGTTGTTACCACTCGCAGCGAATCAGGCCATCGGTCCTTACTAAACTATTGCTTGGCCATACCAGCACCAACGTTGATCTCTATATTTGGTAGTCTTGCTAATACCTGATCCCAATAACCACTTTTAAGTGATTCAAGTGACCCAAAATCTGACCTTGACCTGTTGTAGTACCTTAGTTGTTTACCTTATTTCTAGATCCGATCATAGCCTAGCTTTGTTATGTTAGATTTGCTTATTGTATTTGGATGAGATACCTAAATCATATCAATTATAATAGGATTTTATCTACTTATGTTGTTTCTTTCATTAAAGTGTATTAAAATAGTGGATTGACTACCACCGAGGAAGTATCACACTTCCTGGATCTAGCACATACTAGGCAGCCCACCGATATATATTATTTAATCCTGTTTTTGTGGTCTTGTTGTGTATTTTAGGTAGTTCCTCCTAGCCAAAAGGAAGCTCTCATAGTCAAAATTAGATCAAGAAGCCAAAATGTACGCAATAACCTCTAACTGACCATCACTACATGTATTCCTCCTTGGCCTAGAACCTTATTTGTTTCATCCAAAAACTTAAAGAAAACGGTAAAACACTCTTAGCAGAGAGATTTGCCAATTGCAAGCCACCATGGCTGCAATCTGTGCCTCTAAGAATGGGCTCACTCTAGTATTAACACTTCTAATTGCCTGAGCATGCAAACCAGATTCCAAGGCCTCACGCGGATCCACATATGTCTTATGAGAGAGTTATTTTCAGAATGGAGTTAGTGATCCTCTAAAAACCACTGTGCATGTTGACTAGTATGAATATCATAAGAAAATTTAGACAATAGAGTCTTAAAATTAACATCATAGTCACTCATGATTTCGTAAACTCACCGCTTGATATCCTTAAGCTCGCGATGCTCTTTTGCTCAAAATACGTAATGTGAAACTCAGCCAAAACACAAGTGCACAAAGCATTATAATCCACCATAGTCTAATGCTGGTCATACTTCATACCAACTATGTGTGCGCTTTCGCAAAGTAGTGGAAAAATAACTTGCCTTTCTTTCTAAGGCTATAATCCCTTCGCGTGCCATAGTAATTCACACTTATGCACATGCCTAGTTGTATCCTCTATTCCTATATATTCAAGTAGATAAAGAGACATATTAAAGAAAACTTGAGGTATCGGCTACACTAGTTCTTTGAGGTGGTGTCTCGATGTGGTGGTGGTTTTTTGGATGTGCATCTTGTCCTTCGACATAATAAGAACTTTCACTAGTGTTTCCTCTAGGTGGCTCCTTGTTAATTAATTAAGTCACATTAATTAATTAATCATTTAATATTTTACATGCCCAACTATCCCATCCACATTGATCCTATTAATTAATTAATTAATTCAATTAATAATTATCATCCATTTCCCTAACCAAATTTCTAATTAGGATGCTTTTATCCTACATATAAATCACCTTACTTTTCTAGCTTTCATCCCATCTATTTTTATGCCCTAACTACCTTGGATTCATCCCCAAGTCATCTAATCCCACCAATATGCTTTAAAGCATTTGGCCAACTCTTTAAAATCATCAAACCCCACCTTAAATAAAAATCAAGCCCGAAAGGGAAACTTTCCCCATGATCGGTGGTGACCCAACTAGTCACGTCACCGACCCTTTTAAGTATGTTTGATTTCTTTCCATTCTCGCATGAAATCACTCGACAATCAAGTAACTAGAGAGAAATCAGATATTCTTCATGACTTCCAGAGCTTCATGTGATAGATCACAGACATCCCATCCATCATCCAACGTGTTTTGCATCACTCACGATCTTCCTTCATGAGATTTATTACTTTTATAGTTCTTTTATCAAGTTTTTCTATCAGATTATATTTATTTCTTATAGATTAACCTATTGCAGGTCCAGAGCAACATCCAACCATCACTCAAAAACCTTTAGTTCTAGTCCTAGTGCTTGTGCAGTTTCCATATTCAACTATTTATTCTCAGCCTCATCCTAATCCTTTCAAGTTATACTCACTTTATCGATCTCCCTTGTCAACATCACCATGGTTTTGTTTATCCAAAACCTATCTAAATCCTCCTTTCTATCATCTATCCTATCTCCCAAGTCCTTGGTTCTCTTTCTGAGATCCTCCTATAACAACTACAAGTCCTCATCAGTTTTCTAGATTTCTCCAGACCTTACAAGTATCGCATATTTCATCTATAACTTTAGATCCATCCTCCCATATTTTCTCAGACCTTCCTGTACACATCTAGTCCTGGGTCACCACAAACCTAGACCAAGTAACCTTTATCTTGTAGTTATTGTCATCTAACTAGCTTTAGATCAATTTCTGCCATTTTTCAGATTCAATGATAGCTCTATTTCTACATGCTTTTTATTTTACATCCTTTATCTAAACACGGGGGTTGACATCCACCAAGGAAGCTAACCACTTCTTGGATCCAACATTGTCTGGGAAGCCCCCACATACATCTATTTAATCCAATCCATTTCAGTTTTTAGATCTTGTTGTGACAAGAGATCATCATTTAGTGCCCATATCAAGCATCAAGCATCCGAGGTAACATAAACCCTCTATCATTTCTAAGTTGCTAGTTTCTTTAGTAGCTAGTGCATTAATTTACATTAACGAATGAGAAATTTGGACAACATTCCTGAACGCTTGTATGGGACCACCCTTTTGGTGATCCCTTTCTTTTATATATCTTGCTTTTTCTTGTGTTCCACTAACATTGTAGCATGTGAGGCCTTGCTTTATTTATTTGTTCATGTTCATGGCTTGGATCGCTCATCATTCAAAAGTGTAGAAAATAGGAAAAGTGCTATCCAGTATATTCTTCTTTTCCTTATTTTATCCTTTTGCATCATACCTTCCCTTCTTATTTGTGTACTCATCAAACATCACATTTCATTTTGGGCTTAAAAATAATTTTCCTTTTACATCCTTCTTTCCACATAGCTTAAATAGGGGTTCAATCTTCTACATCACACGTCTTATCACACATAACCTAAAACTTCACAAATCAATTAACACATCAAAACATTCCTTTCACTTGGTTCACTAATTGGGATTTGATCACCCAACAAGAATGTTTCAGAAATTTCCCAACCACAACTTACCTAAGACTAAACATAGTTTTCCATCTCCTAGGTCCATTCACATCCATCCTCTTCACACTTTCTTAATCAAAACATAAAAATGAATTGTTTTCTTTCTTTCTTGTTTAAAAATGGAACCAAATTTTCCTCGAGTAGTCCTCAAGAAGTCCTCTATGACCCCATCTAGACCATCAGTTGCTTCTAGGGATTCCTCTAGCCCTATCTATGACTATCTTTTCACCAGACCTCCCATCTCTCACCCACATCAATCCAAAATATCATGCCTCACCCTCATTTCCTTATACATCATCCCCTTTATCTCCATCACCTTATACCCCCTTTCCTTGTATCTCATCACCTTTATCCCCATTACCATACACCATTCCAACTTCTCCCTTACCATCTTTATCCCATTACCTCATGCCCTTCCGGGGTCATTCGACATCACCATACCCACTTCACTTATGGATATTCCTCACGAGAACCCCATCCATGATTTTCTTCTCCATAGGTATCAGTCAACAGATCCTACCCCATCTTATGACATCTCTCCTCCCATCTCACCGAGGGATACCTCTTATGAGCCTACCATATTAGATCTCCCCATTTTTCCCCATCTCCATCATCTCATTATGACCCCACTTATCACCATGCTCCTACATCCCCCAAAAATCAATCCTCATCACATGACATCTTTAGACAACCATTTCCCAATCCTCCACCAGCTAGTTCATCTTCACCTTCTACATCACACCTATTTAACCCATTCTCAATCAATACCATACATCAGACACCTCTTTCCACATTAGTTTCACCCATTTCCTCATCCACTTCCATCCTAAGTATTGCATGCCCTTGGCCCCTTCTAACATTATTCCTACATCTATCACATCTACAGTCACCTTACCTACCTCCCTTACTTCTACCACTTCTCTTACAACCACATCTAGTCCTACTCTCACTACATCTACATTAGCCTTAGCCACACCTACCTCTATCATCTGCACATGTCACCACACTTACATTGACATCCTTATCACATTTATTTTCCTATTCCCACATCATCTGATACTATATCTACCCTGATGTCTCTACCACCTATCTCATCACTTATGACCACCTCACTTACCTCATATCACCTCCACATTCACATTCATCATCATACACCTATCACATCTCCTTACACCCCCAATCCTCTCATGTTGATTTTGAAACTCATACCACTTCCATATTTCTACCCATCCACCATCTACACCATCTCACGTAGACATTATCAACCACATGATCAAACACCCCTCTTTATATCCACACTGCTCCTACTATTGATTCCACACCTCTTACTCCAACTATTGCATTGACCCTTATTCCTCCATCCACATCTCTTCCACCCTTTCCTATTACATGCCATCCTTAGATTCCATACCATTCCTCTTTATATGCTCTTTCCCACACCTACTACAGCGCATCGACTATTGTGACCACATCCCCATATATCCTTTTCTCCATCTACACCACTTACATCATTTGAACAATATTGAAACCCTTCAACTTGCAAAAACTACTATAGTGACCTTCTCATCTCATCCACACAACCATACATCCCCACATCTAGCCAATATTTACCCTCCTAGAATCTATCATGTAGAAGCTACTTCCACCATCACCACCACCATCACTAGAGCCCCCAATAGAGATTATTTTCATCCCCACCAAGGGTACTCCTCAAAAATCCAAATCTAAAGACCTTGGCATCCTTCCATAGTAGTCCCTCGAGTGTCCTCATAAGAAGATCAAATTCCTCCAATCAAAACCAAATCCACATCCTCTATCTTGGGGATGTATCCTTCCATCTTAGGCCCCCCTTCTTTATCACAATCCAAACCATATGATTCCCTCCTAGGACTCAGCCTTCCTCTAAAGAACCTTCATCTACCCAGTTATCCGAGCCTAAATCATCCACTACCACTTCTTCTTCTAGAACACCTAGACCTTGATGCAATCCACCTTCATCCTCATCATCCACACCATCTCACAGGAACTTTCCTTGTTTATACATCAAATCATATGATTTGAGGTCCTCTCAACATCTACTTCATACTTCTTCCATCACACTTCCACATGTCAGCCTTTGATCAACCATTTGAATCATGGTTTGATTCTCATCATCTATGCTTATCATCACACTCCAGTCATGACACCAAGCATCAAGGCCCTTCAAACTATCATCCATGACCTTATTGAGAGAGAGGACCTCCTCATGAGAGTCCCTCCACCTCTATTGCCTCATCCACATATCCATCCAACTCTTCTCCATGCTCCTCCTCCATCCATTCAACCTCTTTTAGTCTCTCCCACATCATCTCCTCCTGACAAGGGTCCTCCTTTATTCATTGATGTCCATTTCAATTTGATACACCATCTTCCCATATCCATATCTTTTGACATCCACTATCCTATCCAAATCCCTTTACTTTGGAAGATTATCTTCCCCTTCATTATCAATATTTTAGCATCCTTCTTCTCATCTCCATTGATTCATCCTCCCACACTAAGGGGACTTATTTCTAGGACTTTTCTATTTACATGATTAGTTCCTTTCCATATTTGGCATCATCATATCTCATCTAGTTTAGTTTATCCGATCATACTTTTATCTTCCATTCTATGACCACCTTTATGGCCATATCTGTGTTTTCCTTTGGAATCACCATGGATTTAAAACTGCCATTGCATGGTGCCTATTCCATTATATTTATTTAACTCATCTCATCTAATCTTATCCCATCCCTAAGGGGACCATTTGTTCATCTTAGACCATACCATTTGACTTTCCTAATAGGCAACACATTATTTTATTTTTTTTTGTTTATCTCATCCCATCTACCTAATGCTAATCTCTTAACTTTATTAGAACGTCACTACTCTAGAAAGGAGCCAACATAAAAGTTTTCCCTAACTGGATCAAACCATATGGTGAACCGGAAGTGGAACCACTTAACACATTACATTGTGACCATTCTATTGTTAGGACATTTACCAATGTTCCCTTAGTCATGTCTTCCTTAGATCATTCCTCCATCTTAGCTCTTTCATATATCTCATCGTGGTGATTTGGAACTATGTGGTCTTCTGTCACTTCCTAGATGTGACCTTAAATATGGGCACCACGACTCTTCCATAACATATTCCTTATGGATAGGTTCTCCCTTTGGTGAGAACTCCAATCATCACATCCATCATCCATCTTATTCACCTATTGGAACCATGCAAAGGGTCCAGGGTGTATTTTTGTGTACATCTTTATCCCCTCCTAAGTGGTTTACTTAGCTAGTCTCAGCTCTCCCCCATGTAAAATAAAAAATCATGGATGCTCAAATCAAAATCAAATTTATCAAAAATAGACTGATCCCTCAAGGAAAATTGTTCATGAAAAAAAGAAGATAAAAAACATTAAATTAAAATCAAAAAAAAAAGAAATAGACCGATCCCTCAAGGATGGATATCATTTATTCTTGCCATCCATATATTGTAAAAAAAAAGAGACCATACCATCAAGGATGGCTACTCCTTGAATTTTAAAGGTTTCCTACATTTATCAACCTTCCATCTTATTAACATCCTAAGAAAGCTTCCGCATTGATCAAATTTCTTCTAGATTTCCCATGTTGATCGCTTTCTCTTTCCCTTCCTAAAGATGGGGGGCATAGTTTAGGAACACCACTTTTGAGAACCCTCTTTCCTCTATACAAGTCTCATCTCAAACCCGTTTTGTCATGTCAACATTAGGTTTATGAGATCAACTCATCCATTTATTTCTTATGATCTTTGAAATGAATACTATCGTTGGTTATTTTATAACATCTTCTTTGGTCACATGTGCCTTGCATTTCCTAGATCCCTCTTTTTTTACCTCCAATGCACTTGGAGGCATATTTTCCTCGCACATTCCCATTTAACATAGTGTTGTTCACACCTATAGGTTTGCCACTTTCATTACAGAGACATTCATCCTAACCCCATCACATATGTTCCTCAATCAATCTCTCTTCATTTCATGTCACCTATCTATCTAACAAAGCATATTCATTATTAATCACATTCATTCCTAATTCTTTTTTCATCACATATTATCTATATACATTTTAATCACCATAATCAAAATTTAATTTAAAACATGTTACCACATCACACATTCATATCATACTCACATTTGAATCTAAAATAACCATATGAATCACACATCTATTTACACCATCATCAAATATAAACCAAACATACAATCTAAAAAACCATTATCATAAACATCTAATCTAAAATCCATCATCATATATAAATATAAAATCATCAATAATCAAATTCATACATCATAAACACATTAATGAAATGATAACACATAATTATCCACAATCTAAAACCATGTGTGTGTGTGTGTGTGTGTCAGAGTATAAATACATCATGACCTCTAGGGGCTCCTTTAGAGCCAAAATAGTATAAAAATTAGTAAATTGCATGTCTAAAACTCTCGATATCCTCTCCACTTGGGGCAGTATAACACTTGAACCCCGTGCACCATCCTCCTCTCTCCTCTTCCTATCCTAGGATGAAGATACACTTTATGTAATCCTCAATGGCCCAAATCCATCTCCCACCTACCTCATGGAGATTGCTCCCAGGTATCTTAGTTTCCGAGGTAGCTTGGATCACAATATCCTCATAATATTTGGCCTCGGAGGCCAATGCTAGATACCTATCCATCCCAATCATGCCAAGGGGTGTCATCTATCTCGACCCCGCATGGCTTCCTAAATGCTACTAGATGAATCAATAGCTATGATAATAGTAGCTAATCTCAAAGCGAGTCCCATAGGCCTCCTCTACCTACCCTCTCTCTCTAATCACTCCATCCTCTCTAGATGAACACATCCCATGCTGTAGAGATGTGTCTCGCACTCTACCCATGGTGCTTGTATCTCTCCACCATCATATTCTCTATCTCAACATGTAAGCATGTCATCTCTCAAGAATATCCTTCTCCATCATCCCCACCTCCATCTAGAGCCACCTAAAATCAACCTCCATCTCCTCCTCTCTCTCTCTCCTCCTCACCACGAGATGCCCATATTATCATATGCAAATTAAAGTATCCTACTCAACTCCTATGTATCATCATCATCATCCCATGGTTCCACTCCTCTCCTCTTATGGATTAACAATGGTGGGACTTAATAGCTCCTGCTCAAGTCCTCTTTCTATACAAAATGGGATCTGAGAAATGTCTTAATGAATCCAAACTGTCATCTCACCATATCAAAACTATATAGACTCAATCATATCCAAATGTATCCCTTGAATCCGCCTCATCCTCATCATCCCCACCAACTCCACATCTTCCTCTAACCATGTAGGGAATCCTCGATATAGTCTCCAAGTGATCTAATTAACATCTATCTTAGTCCAATCTATCAACATACCAATCCACCCCTCTCTCCCCTATCTTCAAGGCATGATCGACCCTCCATCTAAGGAATCCAAATTTCAATGGAATATGGTATCCTATGACCCATGGAAGCCATGGTGTCCTAATCAATGCTATATGATCATAAGCCCAATAATGTAACAAGAATCGACATCCGATCCGGATCTCCTACTAGCCATATATCCAAATAGCTCATGATATAGATGAGCTAATAGGTGATCCCAAATGAAAATAATATCTAGTAGTCCATGATATTGGCCACAACCTTGACTATAATCCATGGAAACCGAGATCCTCCTTGAGTCCGAAAAGCGTATAGAAAATACCATCATCATAACATGCAAATCCAATCATTGTGCCACCACCACATCCTCATATCTCTTCTCATATGAAAAAGATCTTGAAGAAAATATGATAAGGGTGTATCGGCTTCCAAAGAGCCATGTCAAAACTACCAACCTATCATCACTAGTGATGGGGACTATCTTCTTCCCTCATGTATATCAACAATATAAGGATTTGATACACATCATCCAAGGTGATAGTCATCTCCCCTATTCTAAACCAAAATGTGTAAGTCTGCCAATCCCATCTCTCTACCAGGGAAATCATAAGCCCCACATCCAATGGGATCCTCTAATAGTGTCTAAATATCCATAATTTGATTGCTGACAAGTGATCCTACTTGGCATCTCCCAATATCCTCTAATCTACTCGTATAAGCAGAACTTGATCTCTTACATATAAGGACTCTCTTGGCCTGAAATCACAAACAAAGCATACACACATCAGATCCATAATCCAAAAATACATTTAAAATGCATTAATTTTCATCCAAAATCAAATCAGACCCTAAATTATCCAATTTTACCCTAGTTGATGCCAAACCAGTCGGATCGATGCATTTCTAGTTAAATCGACATGCCCTAGGGCCCAATCGATGCCAACCTGTTTAGGTCACCGCCAACTACCCTTGGCATCATCAATTTTTTACAAAAATGCTAAAAATTAAATAAAACATGAAATTAAATAAAAAAAAGTGTGGGTTTTGCTACTCACCATCCTCCACTCCTCTCGGCATTTCATTGTAGCTCCAATAACCCCCATCTCTTAGTTTCTCTTTTCTCTCTTTTCTCTCTCTTGTCAAGTTTGCACATGAAAATGAGCTTTGTCGACTGACCATTGGGCTTATGTAGCCCGCTAACACCTAATCACCATTGACCTCCTTTCACGTCGATTGGTCTAAGTCACCGTCCACTAGCTTTAGTGAATGATCATTTTGGGATTTCCCTCTCTTTCTGGCATCCCTTTCAAGGGCATCATTTATTTACCATTAATTCCGCACTTATGGTCCTCTTCATCTTTCCCTTTGGGCACCTCAATTAAACATTCAAACAATTCCACCTTTAGGCATATGTAACTCTTTAAGTCCACATTTGTGGCCATTTCTTTTTCCCTTTGGGCATTCTTCATAAAGTCCGCTATTTTTGGCCATAGCCATCTATCCCCCTTCAGGCATACACAATTTTCCAAGGTCCCATTGGGCCATACTTATGCCTCTTTTGGGCATAATTTATTTTCAAAGTCCACCCTTTGGCCATATATCTCCTTTTGGACATTTTGATCTTATCTATGCACGAAGTCCTCCGTTGAGGCCACATTCATCTTCCCCTTTGGGCATTACTTTAATTTTATCAAAGTCCACTCTTGTGGACATATTTTTTCTCTTCCTTAGGGAACCATTACTCTTAATCAAAGTCCTCCTTTGAGGCCATTTTCATTTTCCCCTTTTGGGGCATAATTTTTAAAATTCCATCATTGTGGCCATCTTCTCCCCTTTTAGGGCATACTTTTTCCTTTTTTTTTTTTCCCCTTCGTGGCCATATTTTCCCCTCTTGGGGCATATTCCTTCATCACTCAATTTTCATTTTTCCTTATCGGTCAATTTTCTTGTCCCATTGGGAAACATATCATTCATCCCCATTCCTTATGAATGTATAACTTTTCACTCGATTCCTTGTGTATGAAGGATTTCACATACCTTTTTGCATTAGTTACACATAAAATCAATACATATTTATAGGGGTGGGGAATTTCCCTTCACCACCCATGCACCTTCAAAATAGGCTACATGCTAATAATAGCCATGCATCCTTTTACATGATAAATACAAAGCATGCATGCAAGCTCACTAATAATAGATTATCTAATAATATAACAACAATATAATCCTATTAATAGCTCCAAAACTATGCATGGTGCTTGATCTTCTACTCAGTCCAAAATAGCCTTTGTGTCTTTAAGTCTTCTACAAAATGTGCTCTCTACACTCCATGTCTATAATTAGCCTCAAACTACAAAAATGGCTAAGTCTTGATTTCAAACCTTCCTTGTGTGCACCCTGTTTTCACTATACTTCTATGCATATCTACACACCCTGTGTGCCACACCCAATCCTTCTATTCTTTATACTTAGGTTGTATTTCATCATCCCAACATTACCCCACACTAATTTCATTTCCACCCCGAAATGGGTAATCACAACTTATCTCTCCATGAAAAAGAATAATGAATGAAAGAATAAAATAATAATTATACAAAAGAATGAGAAAATATTCGCACCCTACTCTTCCACAAGGAGGATCAACTCTGGATATTCATTCTTAATCTCTACCTCCAAGTCATTCCAATCACTTAGCACTTTATTTTTTTTATCCAATGTCTCTAAGTATTGCCTCCATTTCATCAAGTGTCATATTCTCACCTTCATTCTATAGTATCCTAAGAACATTGGCCATGACTTGAGACCATCCCTTCCATGAAATCCATTTTCTACACTATCAGTTTACCAATGTCCTTTATTTTTCCTTATGTGGGTCTTGGGGTTTCAAGCAAGCATCACACTTTTCTCTATATCAAAGTAAGCCTCTCCACATGTCCAAGTGTTTCATTCTTTACTTTTTTCTAAACCTCATCTTTCTTCCATATGTCCTTGTCTTTATATCACATCTGGGGCTACACACATATTTAATGCCAAATCTACTTTTTAACTCATCCTTCAAGTTTGCAGTAAGGCCTCATAGCTTGTAATTTTTTTGCAATTGTGGCCTTGGCTCACTACCTCCTCTACAACATCCTTTGGTTTTTGCATTCGCATGGGTCCCTCATCCAAGAAACATGTGAACTAATGTGTGTAAATAATGCAAAGTGGATGGAAACTCTTTGCAACTTTATCCTCCAAATATGGCCTCTTTTCAATAATCTCATCACCAATTTGTTCTACCATTTTAAGTATTTTGTACCTCACCTCAGCCTTATTTTTTTTTCTTCTCTATTAGGGCACTTGATTTTAGTATCCTTTTCCTTCTTATCATCCAACAATGCTAATAGTTTTTCTTTATCAATGTTTCAAACATGCATAACTTTAATAGATACTCTAGTTAAAGTTTTGCTTACTACCTCATCATCTCACATGATGAGGGGCTTAACAATTACATGGCACGAATGGGGTGCCTTCTTCAATCTACGTGACACACATGATTCTTCACATACATCAAAGTCAGGCTCATCCATATGAGTCTGCATCATCCATGATAATTGTTTCCTTGTGTGTGTGGTCACCATCTCTACATCCATGAGCTCCCATCCATATAAATCCTTGGGCTCCAAAGTGCTTTGGAACCACATGTATGATTTTTCTTGGTCATCAACATACCCAATAGATGGAGTCTCATATGTCTCTTCCTCCTTCCTTTTCTAGATCTTTACCTTTTAATCAGGCACCTCGAATCCAATACTGGTCCTCACCTTCTCTTTGTGTAGTAGGGGGTGCACTTGATGGCTCACCCTTATCTTCACCTATCTCTAGGCCAATGTCCCCACTGTTTGTTCTCTCCTTCAACTCCTCTTCATCATTTTTCATCTCCTCTTCCCGAGGCTCCTCTATCCTCAGTTTGAACTAGAGTATTTGGCATGTTGTCCTCAGACTTATCATCTTCATCATCCTTTCCAGGATGTACTTGCACCTTTTCTTCTTTTTCTGGTTCTACCTTCACAGGTGAAGTCTTAGGTGACCTCCTAAGGGGATGTGAAGTCCCACACTCTAAGAGCCTTTTTCTTCTTAGCACTCTTTAAAATGAGGTTCCTCAATGTAGTCTTGTTCTATGTCCACCTCCATTGTGCATCTATCTCCAACACTTCATCTTCTTGCTGTAATGGAGGGGTTACCTCGCTCTCTTTTTCTCTCCTACAGTAGGTTATTTTTTTCCCCTATGCTCTAAACCACCACTTTCTTCTTCCCAATTCTTCTTCTTCTTCTTCTTCTCAAGGGGAAAGGTGTCTTCTTCTTCATCTTCCAAAGTGTACCAACTATATGCTTCCCTTGGGTGGTCCAGGGAGCTTGAATTCATTTCCACATATCTCCCATTTTCTAACTTGGGCTTGAGTTGGATATATATAAGGGCTGCCCCAAATTTCCCAATGGCCAAACTCATTTCCTTCATGTTAATATCATCTAAAATTAATCTTTCAATATATATGAGACTTACTTGGATAAACGTAAGTCTTCCTTAAGGTGTGGTAGTCACAGTCTACCTTATCTGCATTGAAAAAAACTCGACACGCATCTAAAACCTATGTACATATGCCTTGAAAGAAGTAACGTGTATGGTGAAGGCATAAGGGAGCTTACACCAAGGGCTCCACTTCCCATCCTTCATCCCAAAGTGCACAAATACAAAAGTGTTGATACACTACAAATTGTACTTGTTTATCTAATACTAAAGGTAAGCTCCTTGGGTATTCTCCATTCCTCCTCAAACATATGCAAAGGCACTCATACCACAATTCTTCCCTTTGTTTAAAGGGTCCACTCATGGTCCCATCACATGTATACTTAAAATATCTCTGCAAGAGATTTCTTCTCCTCAGATATTCCCATATTTTGTCCTTAGGCCCATCAGCACTCCAATTTCTACAAAAACAAAGAGATAACAAGATCACACCAAAAAACTTATCTTCTCACCTTCGTGTGCTTCCTCAATGATGGTTTCAACAATGAAACCCACCAAGTTGTAAACTACACCTTTAGTCATTTTCTTCACTATGTGTAACCATAATGTATTTACTTGTGACCATCACTCTTGGTTATTAAGCTTTGTGAGGAGGTGTGTTTCTTCTAAACCACTGGATACTTTTGTAGCTTTGTCAATGTCCATCCATGCCCTCCTCCTTCATGTAACCAAAGTGCCTTCCTTATCACAATTATTTCCCTCTTTATCTCATCAATGAGGTCACTACTCACTTCAGTACCCAAACTCCTAAGTCTTGTCAAACTCCCAATCAAGGGTGCGGTGATCCTCATTCATCACCCAAAAAAGAAAGAAGTCCTCATGGACTCTACTCATCAACCACTGGTATAATTTTTCTAGTTTTCCAAAATAGGGGAGTTCATACAACTATAAAACTCCCACCTTTTCAACAAGCTTTTCCCACATCATCATACATGGCCATATCATCCATTGTTCTCTTTTTTTCTTCACAACCAACAAATTATCTAGTTCATCCTTATTATCCTTCATTCTATGATTGTAATCACTCACTTTACACCGAAAACATGTGAGTCCCAATCACAACCCATATAAACCCCTTATGGGTATTGCATCTCTGAGAAATGGATTTCAGGGGTGTCCTCCACTTCAACCTCAACTTCCTTCTTTCTTCTTCCCCTTGTGGCCACTCCAGGTGCTCTCTTTAGGTGCCATAATAACTATAAAGGTGTGTTCTTTTACTAGATTCAAGCTCTATAACTCAAATCCATGTGCCCTAGCTCAAAACCACATGCCCTAGCTCAAATCCAAACCCTAACTATCAATTTTCTTCCTCACATGCCTTTTCTTTTCTCAAACACTTCTCCAATGGAGCATCAATAATCACCTGTGCAAATATGAAAATTCAACTAATTCTTGGTTCAGTCTCTAGCTCTTCACACTTCACAACTCACTCGCTTAGCTCACTCATCAACAACTCACTCAATGCTCTTGATCACAAAGGTAAAAATGATTTCCCAACACCTCCTTATATATATTTTTTTTTTTTCACATTTATTGCTCTCCACCTACCACCATACTTTCACATTAACTTGATGTTTCTTCAATTTTCCACACTTGATTTTTCCATGCCAGTCATAACCTTCTAGCATGCCTACTACTCCCACATACAACCTCCTTTCACGTGCCTTCATGTGCCAAAGTACTTCACCACTACGCCTTTTCACTAAGTAGTTTCCACTATTACATTGCCTACCTCACATTACACTATGTGTCCATCCATCCATACATGGTTTTCAATTATGAGAAATCTTTCTCTATCTCGCACCTTTACTTCAAGCACCTACACAAAATCTCTTTATGCATATCCATCTTCAAATAACATTCAAACTTGGTCCATGTACCTATATATACTCCACCCCACACTAAGGGTATGTGTGGTCCTCTGCATGCATGAAAACACTTAGATAGTAATCAGCTTCTAGTGCACAAGCGCACTTATTACACAAAACACTAAAACTAAATTGACAAAGCATAACAATGATGAAAGGAAACACATATAAAGGAAATGCATTAAGGAAATCTAATCTAAGTGGAAATACTACCTTATTACAAACACCAAGAAGACTTATTTATAGTAGGGCTTCAACCTACTCCCATTGAAGTAACTCAGGAAACCATGTTCCATCCAACGCCTCTAACTGGAAAGCACCTAATCAAGTATATAAGTTATAACATATGGTCCCAACCAATGCACTTTAAGCTTTCCAGGGTGGCAAAAACTTTGAGTCATAAAGAAGAACCATCTGTCCAACTTCAAGCTTCTTATCCTTAATATGTCTATCATGTCATGCCTTCTACCTAGATTTTTCTTGCTTTCTAACTCCATCATGCTATAGTGCACCTTTCATCCAACTACATCAGTTTTTCAATACACTCTTCAAGTGCTTTCTCATCATCCAAACCTCCTACACATGTAATACATAGAGAAGGTAACATGAATTCCACTAGTAGAACAACCTCTCACACCAAACACCAAATTGAAAGGGTGTGGCCTTATTCAACCTCTTGTAGGTTTTCATATATGCCCAAAGTACAACAAAGACTTTATCATCCCAGTCCTTTCCTTCCAACATCACAAATTTTAGTCAAGGTATGGCTCAATATCTTGTTGAAAGCCTCAAGTTCCATTTTCCTGAGGGTGATAGGGTGTTGTTTTATGGTGTGCTACCATAAATTATGCCAATAGTATCCTAATGGTCTCATTAAGAAAATGAGTACCCCTATCACTTGTCAAACTCAAAGGGGCATCCATACCTACTGATAATATTTTCCCATAGAAACCTTGTTGTTGTAGTAGATGCATGTGTAATCCTTTATAGGTGTTGTTTCTTCCCACCTTGTAAGATAATATGTACAAGTTATAATGTAGTGTGATCCAGTCTACATGTGTGGGTGGGGAAATAGGACCCACAAAGTCAATTTCCCACTTTCTCAAAAGGTTTTGCACTAGCAATAGGCCTCAAAGGCATTTCATCTCTATGCCTAGGATTTCCAAGGCATTGATAAAATGGTCACATGCCTTACAATATTCTTTACAATCCTTATATAATGTTTCCCACCATAAACCAACCAATAAAATCTTGTGCACGTGGTGGCATCTCCTACATAATGTCCACCTGCAATACCACCATGAGCCTCCTCCATAATAGCTTCACACTCATGCTCAAGTACACACCGGTGCAAAACTTCATCCCGACCTAGTTTGTATAAGTCTCCACTGATCAACATATAAGGTGTGACATGAATGAAAAGTTGTTTCTTTCCAAAGCCTTCATTCCTTTAGGTGCCACACCAGTTAGTTCAAAAAGACAACAATATCTTCTAAGTTAGAGGGCACATGGTTCAATCTAATAGTTGTGCATCCAACATTGTGTCCTCAATGCTCTCATGTCCTCACCTAAATTAATCCTTGATAAATGATCTGGTCCAGAATTACTCTTTCTTGGCTTAACCACCACAATGTAAAATCAAATTCCTTGAAATAACATAATCCAATGGCATATGTGCCCCTACAAAAAATGGGCTTGTTCACCAAGTACTTCAATGCCATGTGATCTATATAAAATAAAAGGTGTTTCAATAAGTAAGTATATCTCAAAACTTATGCAGCACGTCATGGACAAGGCCTCATGCTCTATAGTTGTGTAATTTTGTTCTACTGGAGTTAACTTCCTACTTGCAAAGAAAATAGGATGATCAAAAATCCCTTCTCTAGGATGGGCTAATACCACACAATGGCCATGCCAGAGGTGTCCACATGCACATGAAAAGGTTTGGTCCATGAAGGAAAGTGCAAAATAGGTGTTGTAGTAAGCCTTTCCTTCAATGTCTCAAATGCGTTGTTGCACTTCACCCCAATGGAACTTGCCTTTACTCTTCAATAATTCCTCTAAGGGCATGACAATCTTAGCATAACCTTTGATAAACTTCCTATAATATCCTATGTGCCCCAAGAATCCATGCACCTCACTCTAGTTAGTAGGTTCCTCTAAGCCCAAAATAACAACAACCTTAGCAGGATCCACTAACAAACCTTCCTTACAGATGATGTGTCCTAGAAAAGTCCCAAAGGTGTAGCAAAATGCACTTCTTAATGTTTAAAGAGATGCTCAACTATCGGCACCTCTCAAACATAAGCCTTAAATTATCACAATGATCTTCACTGAGCCCATAGAATTGTCCAATCATCTAGATAAACCTGCAAGAACTTATGAATAAAGTCCTAGAATGCTTGCACAACAATGCATGAAAATATTGCAGGTGCATTCTTTAATCCAAAGGGCATAACCATGTATGTAAAACTTCCCCACTCAAGCAGTGAAATTTGTCTTCTCTTGATCCTCTTTAGCTATCCTCACTTGATGATATCCAAAAATCCATCAGTGAAGGAGTAGATTTCGTGCGCCCTACAACGCCTTCCAAGATTTCTTCAGTAAAATGGTGTGGGAAAGGATCAATTACACATGCAACATTTAACTCCTATAATCCACACAAATTTTATTCTTCCATCTTTCTTTATACTGATCACCATAGGGATAACCCATTTTGACTCCTCGATGGGCTCAATGATTCCATAATTCAACATCTTGTCAATTTCTTCTTTCACCTTGACGCACAAGTTAGATTCATCCTGTAAGGCCTCTTCCTAACTAGGCACACACCTTCCTTTAGCTTGATTCTCATCTCACCCAAAGATTCATGTACCCCTTTCAATTCATGATAGCCTTAGGAAAAAGTCCTGAAGTCACACAACAACTCAATTATCTTAGCAACCTCAGAGAGTCACCAATAATCTCTAATGATGGCCTCCTTAGGTTCAACATCCATTCCAATGTTGACCTTATTAGTTTTCATAGGCTCATGGTAGGTGTGCACTTCTCATCTACACTATCTAAGACCTCACGTGTACCCTCTGTATGCTCAACATCCAGATTCTCCACTTCTTCATCATCAATGACATAGACCATCTTACCTTTTCTTTTTCTAGGAAGGCATGCCCAAGTTGTTATACATCTATCTCTTCTTCTTCAAAGCACACCTCCAAATATGACTCACCTAGTAATTCCTAAATAAGTTCCTCAAGCCTTTGCACTATCTCCCATAGTCAAGCACTTTCATAACCTATAATGCCTCATTCACTCGGAGGTTTAGTGGAAAAATAGTCAAAGGTCTGAATCATACATGTAGTTAGTTCTTGCCAATTTCCAGTCTCTCTATTCAACTTTGCATAGACATACCATGCACATGCACATATAGCCTCACAAGGTGAAGTAGAGATTGTGCACCCACAATGAAGGTGGTAAAGCTTCCTACCCCTCTATCCAAAGTCTCTCACACTACTAAACGTGGTGTGAACATGATCCTTACCATGAAATTCATAGATCTGAGTAGGTACATTGCTCTTGAGAAATCTAATAGAGAAGGTGATTCTCACTTCTCACCACTCCAAAATATTATCCCTATGAACCATCCACTAGTGTGTTGTTCCCACATAGAGTATAAACTAGCATATTCCTTATTTCCACCTAATCTATCCATTAACTTCCATAACACATAAGAATACTTCAAGATTTCCTTCATCAAAGTGTACCTTAGTACCTGGTTACTACCCAAATGCCTAACACAACGCGGCCTACTTATGCACATAACTACACTTTTACTTCATGCCCAACCATTTCATAAGTGTCATGTGCCCAATTGTCACATGCAACACTTGTAGTATCACTCATGGACTATGCATCATCCCACTAGAGAAATCCTTCCTTTGATGGCTCAAGCACTTCCAGATCTCTAATGGTGCACACATAAATTTCATTTTAAATCCTCTTCACTTAAGGGATCTACATAGGGTGTAAATTTTCCATCTCAAAGGAATAATGAAGCGCTCTTCCTTGTTCTCAAAACTTATATATCCTTATTAATTGTAGATTAGTGTTGTTTGCATAACACCAAGGGCACCCAAGTAGTGCTTGCAAAGAAAAATTCTGTCACCTCTACAAGTGATAGAAGACCTCAAAGTCCCTAGTAAACTTGGCCCCTTGTATAGTAATAGATGCATCCTTCAAAACTCCAATTGGCATGGACTTAGTCTTGTTTTCCATGAACAAAAATTTGAAGATGGTTGTAATGGTGGTATCAAAAGCCAAAAGCCAACAAAATATGTGATAATCTTAAATGAATAAAGGTGGAAATGAGACATACAATCATCATTCCTATAGTCATTTTGACACTCCCATGCGTGCCAAATATCACCCGGCCTCTAGACAAATGTATTCATTCCAAATAGAGGGTATCATACACTATATAAAACAAATGTATAACTATAATAACAAAAGGGAAAAAATACATAAGGATTTACATCTATTCCATAACATCCATGAACAGAAATGAAAATATATAGATATGAACCAAATCAATTACATTCATACTCATTCATGTTTGTAACCTCATTACATTCAATGGATATATTAGA
The DNA here is from genome assembly GCA_018340775.1 of Taxus wallichiana var. yunnanensis. NCBI lineage: Eukaryota > Viridiplantae > Streptophyta > Pinopsida > Cupressales > Taxaceae > Taxus > Taxus wallichiana. Next base: position 678,431,870 of record CM031234.1, on the reverse strand, counting down.
CTATCACATCCTAATCAGACCGAAGTCATACATCACAACAAGGATCATGTCCTTCATCCATACAAAGAAAAATTTATATCCCATCCCCTTAATAAATTACTCCCTTATATAGCCTCTACCTAATCCCACAGAGTTCTCACAGTATTTCTACAGAGCTCCACTCTCTATATGCTCCTCTAACGTATACCCGATCATATCCCTTCCTTCTACTTTCTTCTATGGGTGCTTGTATTTATAAGCATCTTCAACCACTAACTTACTTTTAAGGGCTATAAATCCATCACCAAGTGTCCAAGTGGTCCTCCATAGAAGCATGCTCCTTTAGATCCAAGATCTCCACTCCTTGTAATGATGGTCTTTTGAATCCTCTATCGCTAAGCATATTCCTTTTATGGGCATCACGTTGCCAGTGGTACCTTATCCACTCCTCATTCATTATCGGGTCATGCTTTTCTCATGTCCTACCCGATATGCCAAATATGGCTAAGTCTTGAAACTTTAGCTCTGTTTGCATGCGTGCCATGGGTTTTCTTAAAGTATTCCTTAAACACTATGATGGGTGCCTTTTCCTTGCGCACCCTTCTTCAACTAGGCCTTCACATCTACGCACCTTTTTGTACTTAGCCAATATTTTGGGGTCCCAACATCACCCCACACTACACTGCTTCTCTCATATGTGGGAACACTTCTCCAATGAATAAAGAATTACAGTATGTTCCAGAAGAATAAAATAATTTGGGAAGAGTAAGAATAAGGGGATGAAGGAATGGGAAAGAATAAAATAATGGAAGGGTAATTATTTCTGCAAAAGGAGTGGGAAGTCCCTCTTTAGGTCGGCCTCCAACTTGTTCCAGGCATCTACTTCACTCTGCGCTCTCTGTAGCAAAGGTCACCAGACTAAGGTGCTCACTTCCTTAAAGATTAACCCATCTCCCTGGGTATTCATAGTCTCAACTACCCCTTCCAATTGTTTTCCCATGTCCTCAAGTGCGTCCATTCTTCTCATGATTTACAGTATAAGTTCCTTCAACTAGTTTTTGATTGAACCCCTTAAGGTTTCAATGGCCTTGGATTTATTTTCAACCTTAGAAAGGATTCTATCCCTTTCCACCCTATTTCCCTTATTATTTTCTTGAAACTCCTTCAGCTCGATTCTTGAGTGGTGACCAAGATGCTCGCCACTCTATCCTGTCTGCACAATTATCGTACGTGGCCTCAGCAGATTGGGTAGAAATCTTGACATCCGCAAGTACCTTGCTATACTCAGTAATGATTGCTACCACTTTCAATTTTCCTCCCTCTCCAAGCGTGTTGCCACTTCTTTTGTGGACTCTAGGGCCAACAATTTGTCTCTCCATGGTGAGGATGTGTGTCGATCTTCTAAGCATTCAAGAGTGGATCCATACTTCTACACATGGGTGGCGTTAGGTCTGGATGCTTTAACATAATGGTGCTTGTGATAGACTCCATATTTTTGTATACTTCATGCACCTTCACCTTCTCATCCCTTAGTTCATGCTTCAGCTATGCATGCTGATCAACTCTTCTTGTTTCAAGCCCTTAGTTTTCTCAACCAGCTCCTCTTCCTTCTTTTCTAGCTCTCCTCTAGAAATTTTACTCTATCATTTCTTCCAAAGATCCTAGCCTCAACCTCGACCGCAACCTTGTTGAGTGCATTACATAACTACTCATCCGAGAGTTGTTGGGAATTTACCAAGGGGTTGGCTCCCTTAGAATCTGGTACTGCATGATTTCCCCTTGGTATACTTCAAACTTTGGCTCATCAATATGGGACTCAAATGCCCAAGAGAGCATCTTCCTTGTCCTGGGGTACGCACCCTCCTCATCAAATGATGTCATAGCTAGAAGTTTTTCTATGGGTATAGTGCTCTAGAAGCACATGCGCAAGCACCTTCCTTGGGTTAGCAACATAGCCCATGACCTGTCCTCATTCTATATCAAGGCTCTTCCTTCCCGAGCACGTAGCTTTGGGAAACTCACCATTAGACTGGGACCTCCTCCCATACTTGACTTGTTCTTTCTCAATGCTTTCCTCCTTATCCTCTCCCATTACTATGTCAGCGTTGTGCTCTAATTCTTGTTCTACCAAGGCCTCAATTATTTTTGTTGCTTCTCTTTACCGCCTCATTTACTTGCTCCTACATAAGGCTTGGATTTTTTTGCTCCTCCATTCTAACCTCCTCACTTCTTCCCATGTCTTGGGTGCCTTCCTCCTCCTAGCTACCCTTGCGCCACATGAAATGGAACTCATGTTCTTATTTTCCACCCTCTTCTTCTGAACCGTGCATGCTGAAAACAAGTGGTTCTTGGTCCTCTTCAGAATCATCTTCCTCATCATCATCCCTCTCACCTAGGTATTTCTCCAAGCTCTCTGTCTCCTCCAAGTCAGCTTCCTCCATCACCTTCTGTTTCTTCCTAATTGGGGATTCCAGTATAGGAGACTCTACTTTTTCTTCCTCTTCTTTTAGTGATTTCTCCTCTGCGATGAGCTCTTCCCATGTTGGCACCTTCTCTTTGACTAGGGACCTCTTCCTGCATGTGTAAGTACTTGTTCTAGCACTTGTTCCCAAGGCACCTACCGCCTAAGTATCTTGGGAACTTGGTGCCTTTTTCTACACTTCTCTTTCTTTTTGTCTGGTGCGGGCTTCTTCTTCCTACCTATTAGGTCCTCAGGTATAGCTATCTCATTTTCAAGATAAGCACCCTTCTCAAAATTGGGCCTTATCTAAAGGTATACACGCACCGGACCTCTCTACAATAGTCAAAGTCAGGGGTTTTACCATTTAGACTTCATGTGACATGTACTTTTCCATGTATGTACGCTTATTGGGGTAGACCAACATTCTGTGCATCTCTCTGTGGTCCCAGTCCAAACTTCCAAGGTCAAGCTTTAACTTTTTGGACTCCTTGAATCTGTTAACTCCCGCCTAGAAGTATTGAGCTCAAAGGTAAAAGGGAGCTTGCACCATGCGCTCATGTTTTCATCTATCAACTTGAACCTACCAATACAAAAGTGTTGGTATATAGTAAACTTATCTTCTCCTACATAAGCACTGATGCTTGTTCCGTATTCTCCATTCTTCCCTGAACACATTCCTTAAGTGTGTATACAACTTTTCAAGATGCACCTTGTGAATGGGTGTCATGCTATCACAAGTGTATTTCTCAAATATTTTTGTAGGCGAGGGATCTTCCTCCGGCACTCCTAAAAAAACTTTTCTTGTTACTATCATCTGTACTCCGATCTCTCGAGAAAAAATGTTTAAGAGGACATTACCAAAGAGAATCTTATCTCCTTCCTCTGTGCTGGTGATAATTTCATCTGAAATGTATGTGGACAAATTGTAGATGGTGCCCTTTGATATTCTTCTACAAACATTTAACCACGACTTGTTTACTTGTGTCCATCTTTCTTACACATTAAGTTTTGTTAACAGGCGCACGACCATTCTCATTACTGGGTCTTGGATATCCCCGATATCAAAGTACCTTGAACCCTTCTTGTACGCATATGCAGCCACTATGTCCTTAATTGCTTTCCTTTGTCATACATAAGTGTCGCCCTTTATATCTTCTCCTTCACAGATAAGACCTGTGAATTTCAAAATCAGCTGAGAGGTTATGCACATCTTGTGCCCTGCAAAGTGAATTGGTCCTCATGCACACGCAACATCAGCCATAGATAGAGGCACTCAGATTTCCAAAGTAGGGAAACTCATAGAGTTGCAATAACCATGCCTTCTCTAACTTCACTTTTACTTCATCGCTATAGATGGGAAAACCCTCTAGTGTGTTTTTTCATCGGCACTAACTCCAGGTTCCACTTCCTTCTCTTTTGTGTTTGTATGATGGTTATAATCATTCACCGCCATCTTTCTCAAATGGGATTCCCACTCTTTCCCAAGCAAAAATCCATCTGGGTACTGCATTTCTACATACCATTCCTCATTAGTACTTGTGGTAGTCTCTTTTTATTTTCCCTTTCCCTTTCCCTTCTTAGGTGCTTCTGTTGGTTTCTTGGGTGCCATTGTCTAGGTCCTCTTATCACTTCAATCTCTTCTTGTTACTCTACTCTTCCACTCCTTCCAACCTTAGATCTCAAACTTGTGAAGAAAACTTCTTAACCCCATGCCCTAGTTTTTCAAACCCTAACTGGGATAATCCTTTCACAAGACGGCACCTTCTCACAACTACTCTTACACCCATGAAATCCCTTCCTTCTGGTTTGTAAATCCAAACTAGTTACTCATGCTCAAATTCTTCAAATTTTTCTTCACACGGATCAGTTCTGGAAGCCCTAGTTTGTAATGGTGCAAAAGCGCTTCTCTCTTCATATATGAAAGTAAATAATGAAGTTCCCAACCTTCTATTTATATTTTTCCCACTTTTTAACATTAAATGCTAAATTACCTACCACCGTACTTTAACACTTAATGCATATTTTTCACCAAAGTTTGAACTTTAGCACTTTTACTCACACACCCAACCTTGTGTGGAAAATTCTATAACCTTCTAGTGCGCAAACCAATCCATCTCGATAAGACTCTTACATGTACGTAACAAAGTGTCAAGGCACTTCTTCTATCCTTTACATGATTTTTCTCTCGCCTACCTCATGTTACTTTTGTGCTTCTTCCTCTCTTGTATGTGGATCCCCAATGTAGCCTTATCCTGACACCAACCATCCTTTTTCACCTTTCCTTGCATGTACTTCCTTCACAGGGCCATTCAACTGGGATTTCTAATGCAATCCTTCCTGTGCTTCACACTTCAAGTTCTTCCACCTTACTCCACCCCACACTAAAATGATGCGCGGTCCTCTGCACAGTTAGAACCTTTAAAAATTAATGAGATTACCAGCAAGACTCAAGGCACAACACAAAAACAACGATGAGACAGGAAACACAAGAAAATAAAATGCATTAAAGGAAATCCTAAACTAACTAGTAACACTTCCTTATTTACAAACACCAAGAAGACTTATTTATAGTAGGGCTTCAGCCTACTCCCATTGAAGTGTCCAAGAAATATCTTACCATCCTAGTGCTTATAACTAGCACACGCTAAATCAAGGATGTACGAGATGATGTAGGACCCAACCAATGGACTTTCAACTTTCCAGATGGATGGCACAAAAACTTTGAATCATATAGTAAGACCATCTTCCCAACCTCAAACTTCTTGTTCTTAATGTGGCGATCATGCCATGATTTTTTTTTTGATTTTTCTACTATTTGGCTCCACCTGGTGAGTGATCATCTTTCATCCAATTGCATTAACTTGTCAATTCTTTCTTCCAGCACTTTCTCATCATCTAATCCTCCTACGTGCACTATACATAGAGAAGGTAACATGAATTCAACTGGTAAGATAGCCTCCATGCCAAACACCAATTGAAATGGTGTGGCTTTGTTCAACCTTTTATAAGTTGTCCTATAAGCCCATAATATGGCTGATACCTTGTCATCCCAATCTTGTCTTCCAACATCACAAATATTAGTCAATGTGTGGCTAAGTATTTTATTAAATGCCTTAGTAGTTCCATTTTCCTGAGGGTGATAGGGAGTAGTCTTGTGATGGGCCACCATGAATTCTGACAACATAATCCTAATTGTTTCATTAAGGAAGTGCATACCTATATCACTTGTTAAAATCAATGGGCATCCATACCTACTGATTATGTTTTCCCATAAGAATATAGTAGTGGTAGCCACTGTACAATCCTTTGTAGGCACTGCCTCTTTCACCTTGTCAAATAATTAGTGCAAGTGAGGATATACCACAAACTAGTCCTTCACGTCAGCTGACAAGATTGGTCCGACAAAGTCGATAACCCACTTCTCAAATGGTTCTGTGCTAGCTATTGGTCACAAGGGAATTTCATCCCTTTTTCCATGTTTTCCAAGGTGCTGGAAATGGTCACAGGCCTTGCAAACTCAATGCAATCTTGATAAATGGTCTCCCACCAAAGCCTTGTGAGTAGAATCTTCCACATGGTTGCATTTCCCGCATAGTTTCCTCCTGCAATCCCACCATGTGCCTCTTCCATAATTGTAGTGTGCTCATGTTCTAAAGCACACAATGAAACAAGAACCTCATCACGACCCATTTTGTACAAATCCCCACTAATTAACATGTAGGGCACAACGTGTATGGCCAACTTCTTCTTCTCCAAGGCCTTCATTCCCGACTGGCGCCACACCCATTTTGAAAAATACTACAATGTCCTCCAAATCCAAGGGCACATGCTACAACCTAAAAAGTTATGCATCTGGCATGGTGTCTTCAATCTCTCGCGCGTTTTCCCCGAATCAATCCTAGATAAATGATAAGGTCCGGAATTTCTTTTTCCTAGTTTGATAACCACCATGAACTCAAATTATTGGAACAATAGTACCCACCAACATATGTGCCCTTGTAGAATAGGCTTGTTCACCAAATATTTTAATGCCATATGGTCAGTGTAAAATATAAAAGGGGTTGCCAAAAAATACTTCCTGAATTTATAAAGCACGTAGATCATTGATGACAATGCCTCAGCGCTTAGTCAGTAGTGTAATTCTACTTTCTTTGGTGTCAACTTCCTACTTGCAAAGAACAAGGGTGATCAAAAATCCCCTCACCAAGTTGTGCAAGTAATGCTCCAATGGCAGTCCCTGAGGCATCCACATGAACATGGAAAGGATTATCCCAAGAAGGGAAATGTAGGATGGGTGTGGTGATAAGACAATCCTTTAAAGTGTCAAATGCCTTCTGTTGTGCCTCTCCCTAATGGAAGGCACTTTTATGTTTGAGAAACTATTCTAAAGGCATGGCGATCTTAGCATACCCCTTGATGAACTTCTGATAGTAGCCCACGTGTCCAAGAAACCCATGCACTATGCACTTTGACTAGTTGGCTCCCCCAATCCCACAATTACTTGTAATTTTGGCAGGATCCACTAGTAAGCCTTCTTTGCATATGATGTGTCCCAACAGGGTCCCGAATGGGGTAGAAAATACACACTTCTTGATGTTGAGGGATATCCTCAACTATCGACACCTTTCAAACATCAATCTCATATTGTGATAATGGTCCTTGACTAGTCCATACATGGTCCAATCATCAAGGTACACTTGAAGGAATTTATGGATGAAGTCTCTGGAAGGCCTACACTACAATGTGAGAGAACACAACAGTGCATTCTTTAACCCAAAAGGCATGACCTTATAGGAAAAAATTCCCCACTCAGTGGTGAACGTTTTATTTCTCTGGTCTTCCTTTGCAATTCTCACCTGGTGATAGCCTGAGAACCCATCCGTGAAAGTGTAGACTTCGCACCCTACCACTCCTTCCAATATTTCTTCAATGAATGGGGTTAGGAAGGGATCAATGACACACACTACATTCAGATCCCTATAATTAACACATATCCTTATCCTTTCATCCTTTTTTATACTAATCACCATTGGAATTATCCACTCTGACTCCTCCATAGCCTCTATGATTCCTGATGCTATCATCTTGTCTATTTCCTCCTTGACCTTCATGCACAGATTGGGGTTCATCCAGTATGGTCTCTTCCTGACTGGGTGTGCACCTTCCTTCAGTTTTATCCTCATCTCCCCCAAGGAATGGTGGATGCCTTTAAGCTCATGATACCCATGGGGAATAAATCCTCAAACTCACGTAAAGATCAATGATCTTAGAGACTTCCTTCTCCGACCAATAATCTCTAATGATAGCTTCCTTGGGTTCTACCTCCGACCCAATATCAACCTTCTTAGTCTTCATGGGATCATGTAGGTGCACACGTTATTTCATCAAAACTATGTATCAATTCGCTCAAGCCTAGAGAATGGTTAACCTCCAAATTTTCCATCTCTTCACCATCTATGACATAGACCATCTTTCCTTTTTCTTTCTCTATGCATGCACGCTCAAACTGCACCTCATCAGACTCATCTTCACCAAATTGTCCCTCCAAGCATGGCTCTCCTAGCAATTCTACAAGCCTATCCTCTACCTTTGCACTATCCCCCATCGTAAGGCACTTGACCTCTTATAATGCCTTATCCACCAATGGTTTGGTGCTTTGATACTCAAATGCTTGGACGAGATCAAGTGCTAGTTCTTGCCAATTCCTTGTTTGGCGTGTGTCTCAGAGTGGATGCACCATGCACACGTGTAACCCTACAGTGTAGAATATAGTTTGTGTACCCAGAGGGATGGTGGTAAAGCTTCCGCGCCTTTCCTCCAGGCTCTCTCGCAGGCTTGGATGTGGAAAGAGGTGGGCTCCTTACCATGGTAGACTTTGATGGTGGTGGGCGTATTGCTTCTAGAGAACCAAACAGATAAGACAATTCTCACTTTGCACCATTCCAAGAGATTATCTTGATGTGTTTCCCACCAATGCACAGTAGTTCCAGTAGGATGTAACTTAGCATCCCCCTTCGTTTATTCTTGTTTCTCCACTGGGCCTCTATTTCCTACAAAAAGGTATCAGTGTAAGCCCCTCTAGGATACTTAGGTAACTTCCTTTCTCCTAGATTCCTAAACGAGCATGACTTAGGTTCTCTAAATTACATCTAAGCCCCTTCGGTTGTCACCCAACAAAATCATAAGTTCCATGCACCCAATTTTCACACGCTAGACTAGTGGTGTCACTTACCAACAGAGCATCCTCAAACTGGATAATTCCATCGGTAGGATGGATTATCTCTAGGTCTCGAATAGAATGCACATAAATCTAATCAAGGACCTCTTCTCCTAAGGGCTCTGTAGTATGGAGCTGACTTTGCATCTCGTAAGGGAGTGATAACCATTTGTTCCTCTTTCTCAAAGCTAATGTACCCCTTATTGAACCAAAAATCTACATTATTTTTATAGCACCATGGATGCCCAAGTAGTGCGGGAAATTTTTGCTTCTCGGCAAGCACCAAGAATTCAAGTCCCAATAAACTTAACCCTTGAATGGTGATAGTTTCATCCTTTAAGACACTCGATGGGCATTGCCTTCATTTTATTTTCCATATATAACACATTCAAAGATGGCTGTAATGCAGGGCCTTCCCATCCGATGCCATGCATCCAGGTGAGAACATTGACCTCTACACTGTGTTATAGAGGATATTACTAAGGAGCCATGCATCTAAAATTTTCTCCGTAATTTCTATTTCATTAATGTATGTATTAGGAATAGGATGTTGTTAAGTATAATTAGTAGTAGCATCCGATAGAACATAACGGTGTACCTTGGTATGATGCCACCAATAATGTATAGTACGGTAATAGTCAAAAGTACAATAGGAATGTTGTGGTAAAAAGTAAATAGTTGTCGTAAGTGGTCCAGTAATGTTAAAATGTCAAAGTTGGGGTAAGAAGAGAAGTAGGGTCTACATGATTAGGAATTAGAAATATTATATTGGTAATAAGGACAAGGAGTGAGGTCATAAATATTTTGTATATTTTATTTGTAAAAAGTCTAAAAATGTGGAACCCATGTGAAATGATAAGGTTTATCTTATCTTAAAAGATAAGCTTACATGTATAGATGAGAGTTAAGGTATGAGTATGATTCATCGAGTGGATTTCTTATCCTATCTTAGAGATAAGATGGATAAGCCTAGAAGTCTATAAATAAAGAGGCCACCCCCCTCATTTAGCATAGAAGGAAGTAGTGAGAAATATTGTAGGAAGTGTGCAAAGGAAGCCATCAGTTTAAAGGTGTGTTGAAGAAGCCATTAAGAGGTGTAATTGTAAAGTTTCTCCCATAGTCTTGGTGAAAGGCAAGTGAAGTCAATAACACTTGAAGTACCTCATGGGTGAGATTGTAACAATTTCATGTTAATATTATAATTTACTCTGATATTTTAGATTTATCATCATTCCTTCTTATCATAGTCTATGGTATTATTGTGTTATGTTTGTTGTTGTGTTTCCAGATTACATCCACCAAACTAAAGGCTATGCATTAGTAAATAATCATAGCATGCGAGGAGTTCCCGGTGAAGAATTATCATAGTGCGCGTATTGGTGATGACAAGCCATCCATCCACGACTACACATTTAATGTGATATCCCTATCATAGTGAAGGATATGAGGGGGAAGGTTTGCATGCAAGACCTTCCTTTCTCATGCTCTTCTCCGGTGTGTGGTACCTTCTCTTTCAACCATGCTCCTAGCAAGGGAATAATATTCTCTTGCCTTATCATTTTACATACTTCCTTGACCTCATCTAGGTCATCCTTCTGCAGAGCCTCAACACTTCTCCTATGCTCCTCTTGCTAGACTACTCCTTTAGACACTAGATTTATCCTTGTAAACTTCGAATGATGTCCATGGTCTCTTGATATACCTCCTTCTGATGCACAGGATCTAGAGTACTTCCCATGTACCACTTCTTCCCTTGAAACTAGGTTCTTCTACCTTGGTATTTCCTTTGCGCATGTGGCCTCTGCTCTTGTTGTTACCATAAAAATTCCAAACCCACATCATGTCTCACCTGTGGCATCCATTATGTGTCTGCCTTATTAATTCTTACCATTACAATGCCCTTATCTTTCCAGTGCTGCTGATTCATGTGCTTAAACAACTCAGGGCACTCCTCATACTTGTGTTTCTTCCCACACCATGAGCATTGCAATAAGTCTAGGTACTCACACTTGTAGTGGTCTATAGACCCACAATTAAAATAGGTTCCACGTGGGAACTCACTTCTTCCTCCTCCACGATTACCATGACCACGAAATCCTCTATGAAATCCCCTTCCATGCGCTCCTCCATCTATGCACTCCTCATAATGGTGATCATCCTCCTTAGAACTACTAGCAATGCTAGTCTAGCACACACCATGATCAATGGCCTCATGGATTTGGTCAATTAGTCTATAGTCCTTAGTATCATGGGTTGTATAGGTGTAAATTTTTGCATAGCAAGACACATTCTTCCAAATTGCATGCTGATAGGGACATCTACTCACATCATGGTCCCCATGAAAAATCTCACAATCTACTGCTACGATGCATACTGTCCTCCGGGGGAAACTATCCTTGACATGCCCCTCTACTTCACAATTTGTACACCATATACCACTGCGAGTCTCATGGGATGAGTTCACAGACAAATTCTCTAGCTGCTTAGCCATAATAATGATTTGAGCCTCCAGAATGGGCTAACACCAATTTACACACTCCAATAGCCGGTATGCGCGAGTGGCTTCTAACACCTCGCATGGGTATGTGAAAGTTTTATGAGATAAAGCTCTTCTAAATGGAGTTATCAGCCCCCAACAAACCATTGAGCATGTTGTGAAGGGTGAATGTCATATGAAAATTTTGACAGAGAGTCTTAAACCATGCATCATACTCCTACACACTCTCCACCATTCCCTGTTGAATCTCCTTCGGAGCACTTTGGTGCTCTTATGCTTCAAACTCGGGGATGTGGAATTATGCCAAGGTGTTCTTTAAAGTAGTATAATCCACCACCATTTGATGAGGGTCATATTTCCTATACCAACTATGTGTGCACCCTTGCAATGTCATTTCAAACTGACTAGCCTTCCACTCCGGTTGTGATCCCCTTCATGTGCCATGACACTCACACTTGTGAACATGTTTTGCAACATCTTTAATACCTCTGTGTAATCTGTAAATGTAAAGACATTTCAAAGAAGACTTGAGGAGGTGGTTGGGGCCTCTGTCCTCTTGAGCCATAGCCTTGGTTTCCCATGTTTTCTCCTCCGCAAGATCCACCAGGATCCACTGGGTCCTATGCCTCCTAAGGCACCAGATCCACTAGATCCACCAGGTCATGTTCCTCCTGACCCCCTAGATCCACCAAGGTCCTATAGTAGTCATGCAAAGGGTACCCAAAGTTCCACTAAACTACATGTTGATGGTTTGTGATAGTGCCTTACTACCATTAGTGTACCCCAGAGCCACTCTCGATGCGAGACCAAAAGCTTGTGTACTTGCTCCTTGTCCAAAAATTCCTCCAAATACTAGAATAGTATGCATAGCCATAGAAGTGGAAAATGAAAAATTATATCTCCTGGGCACAGATCTATCACTTCTACTGATACCAATTGGGTCATCAATACTCCTTCCTTGATCTAGAAAACCAAGCGCCGTGGTTCGATCACTAGATGGGTTCGGATGCATGCCAATGACTCTTTATCCACGTGATGAACTCTCATCGGAAGTTGAAGGGGTCTCTCTTATGCGCTTGCCAAATGGGTTAAGACAGATTGCTTTCAGTGTTTCACGTCCTCCACATGAACCTTAACTACTTCTTCACAACGCAATCTGTCTCCATAGATCCATCACACTAGTAACCTCACATTTTCTATCAATCTCCCTTTCATGCACTTGACTATACTTGAGTCATCTCTCCTCCATTTCTTTCTCCATTGTAATATCTCGCCATCTTCCTCCACCCTAGCTTCCTCACCCAACACTCAGAATGGTTTAGTCGGCCATTGGAAATGCCTCTAAACTCAAGGTAACAATAAAGATCTTCATTTATAGAGGAATAACACCTAGAAATGATCCTCTAGTCTCCCACAAAAACTCAAACTTAGAAATTTCTCGAAAATAATAAGTGGAAATAGCATACTCAGTGTAGGTGTAACACTCTCTTCCACCATTGATCAAAAGCACGTGTCCAGTTAGATTTACATCCTACATTCTCGATAGTTCTGTTGTGTCCACACACATGCTCTATAGAACCAACTTTCCCTAGATGCATATGCTAAGATCCATTCATATAGCTCTCCTGGGAAATAAAAGAAAACATTTCATACAGTTCATCATGGTAGAGATTCTCTTCCACCCATCTCCGTATCAAACTCGGGCCCAATATTGAATCTCTGAGAAAACTCATCATCTTTGTGCTCCTAAACCAAGATTCAACACTCTCCGGAGTTATATGTATTCATTTTTACACCCACCAAAGACAAGGGAATCCCATGTGTGCCGACCTATCACCTAACAGGGCATTGAAGCGCTCACTCGAGGCACACATGGGTGCCGAGTCTCTCTTTAGTGTGAGTTAAGTGGGAAACCATCATTTATGTTAGGAACTTAATGAATAAAGGTGGAAATGAGACATACAATAATCATAGGGCTTAGAACAGCCTCTAGCTAAATGTATTCATTCCAAATAGAGGGTACTTACATATAAAAGATAGAACTACAATATAAAGGAAAATACATAAGGATTTACATCTATTCCATAACATCCATGAACAGAAATGAAAATATATAGATATGAACTGAAAAATTACATTCATACTCATTCATTGTTTTAACCTCATTACATTCAATGGATCCATTAGAAAATCATAGCACTGATAAGACCAAAGTCATACATCACAAGCGGGATCATGTCCTTCATCCATACAAAGAAAATTTATAGCCCAACCCCTCAATACATTACTACCTTATATGGCCTCTACCCAATCCCACATAATTCTCGCAGTATTTCTCTGAGCTCTTCTCTCTATATGCTCCTCTATCGTATACCCGATTTGCTCCCTTCCTTCTCATTTCTTCCTGGGAACTTGTATTTATAGGCATATTCAACCACCGACTTACTTTCAAGGGCTACAGATCCATCACCAAGTGTCTAAGTGGTCCTCCATAGAAGCATGCTCCTTCAGATCCAAGCTCTCCACTCCTTGTAATGATGGTCTTTTGGAATCCTCTATCGCTAAGCATATTCCTTTCATGGGCATCACGTTGCCAGGCTAGCACCTTATCCACTCCTCATTCACTATCGGGTCACACTTTTCTCATGTCCTTCCCGATACACCAAATATGGCTAAGTCCTGAAACTTTAGCTCTATCCGCATGCGTGCCATGGGTTTTCTTAAACCCTTCCTTAAACCCTATCTGTGCGCCTTTTCCTTGCGCGCCCTTATTCAACTAGGCCTTGCGTGCCTACATGCATTTCTATACTTAGCCAATATTTTGGGGTCCTAGCAATTCCCCCAACAAAGGAATGATGTTCTCTTGTCATAGTATCTTGTAGAATTGCATTAAATAAGCAACATTCGTCTGATGGATCTCAAATAAATTCTATAGACACCTAAAATATGCTTACGCATAGTGTTTCATCCAATTCGATCATTAACGACACATAATTAACTAACCCTTCTTCACTCCATTCTCGATTCCCATTTACGACACCTTCTTGGTCATATTCTTCTTATATTCGACTCATTTGGTTAATAACCTCCTTTTATTAGCTAACCATCTTCCTATTCTCCTCTGGATCACTTTTGTAGTCTTCTGAGGCTATCTATCTATCATAAATGATTAACCAAACCCCTCCCAACTCTTAATGAGTCTCTAATCACTTGCTAATTAAGTTTAACTAGCCTAAGCCTAGCTAACTATCCTGAAGCATGTTTATCACTCCTAATCATAAAGTTCTTTTGGCTTATCTTTAGTCCCAAATGCACCAAAGTTCCAAACTCTCCCATTTGGAAATCTATACATAACATTGAAAGCCCTCCCTTTCAAATTTAATTTTTGATGATCATATCAAACCTCTTGACTCTTTGGAAAGGCATTAGACCTCATTTGTGGTAGCTTTAAGCTATAAGACATTTGATCTTGGCCATACTCCATTGTTAAGACCTCCTCCATTGTAGCTAATATCTTAATACACCATCCATCATCCAAGCTTGAGTAAATGAGAAGAATCATATGGCCTTGTAGCCATTAATGGTGAGCTCTCATTCTTAAAAATCTTGAGATTCATACCAAACATCACATTTGATTGCTAGGATCTTCATAGGTTCAATGTTTTGTAGCTTTCAAAAGAGTAGAGAGTAGTATATATGCTAGGTTTTGATGTTTTTGTCAAAGTTATGATGCATGTATAGGAGTAACTCTTGTTTAGCTCTTATCTCATGGTGCATAGTTGAGTTAGTTAAGCTTTGAGGTTCTCTAACCTCATTTCCATAGATTTTCAACTTATACATGTACACATTTGGCACGCCCGGTGGGACTTACTCCATAGTCCTTTAGAAGTTGTTTTTTATCTTTTCATCTCCATATCTAACCATTTTCATGCTTTTTAGGGTTAAATAGCTTGTTTTCTAACAAATTTCTAACTTTAGGTGGGCTAAATCTCCCTTTTGCATGATTATTTAATGGGTTCAAGCTAGAAAAAATTTTAATTATGAAAAACTAGGATGCTTACTTTTTCAAAATTTATTTCCATGGTTTTTTTTTGGGTTTTACAAGGGTATGCGTAGGCATCTGAACAAGAGCATATTTGTCAACATGGGCACGTATCTCGTAATTCTAGCGCATACTCATCTCGTGTGTATTTTATCTGTCAACCCATTTTACAAAGTGACACATACTCGTCCTTATCCAAGCATACTCAAATCCACTTGCATGTCTACTCGCCTCTCGAGAACATGTAGGTGTTATTCTCAAACCGTGTTGATCTCACATTTTACCCTACGGGTGTACTTACCTTTTGGGGGTACATATTCGCTAAAACCCATCTGTACATATCATTCTACCCACATAGGCATGCAACCAAACTGTCCATTTTTATAACCACGTGTATTCTCCATTTAGAGAGTGTATCCATCAATAGGGATGCTTACCCATCATTCTAGGCACAAAGGTGTCATTATCAAAATTCAAAATTTTATCGCAGGTTGCAGAGTAAAATTTCTAGATTTTTCTAACAATTTACAGGTTTCTAACAATGGTTTGAAAGTTATTTTGATATTATATTTATCCTAACTTAGTTAAGTGTTTACATTTTCATTTGTAGAGGTCTTTTGAAGCATGTATGCTCTTCCTTTGCACCTTCTAGGTGATTGGGAACCAAAACGTTTAAAAAACCTTCTCTTTGCTTTCCAAACACTTCAATTTGAGTTTTATAAAGGATTAAATTTCAAAGTTGGCTAAAAGGGGTTTCTTTTCACTAATTACTTAAGTATTTTCCATTTCTTGCCACATTTGAGTGGGATAGCTTGTTGTGTATGCTCTTTCCTTGTGTCTTAGGATGATCTAGGAAATCAAAAGCAACATCTTATCCTCTTTATATGATGTTATTGGAAAATTATTAATCTTGGTGCGTAGGACCAAAATCGCGTGTCAAAGAATCAGAGGCTAACTCATTTCTTGTAGGTTTCCAAAAGGTGTGCTACATAAAACCACACTAAGTCTAAAAAGATTAAAAACACACCACATTCAACACATTGTATATGCAAGTTCGGAAAAGGGTACATCCCTATCCACTCAACTAGAACGTAACCCCTTTGGCATAATACCTTAAGCTATAACAATGGGGGTGGTTATAGGAACCCCAAACTAGTCCCTCTTGAGTAACTATTAACCAAAATAAGCTCCCTCTTATTTTGGGTTAACTTACTCCTTTTGTGCTTCAATCAAAATTCCACAAGTTTCAAGCACTCAAGGATTTCTGGAAAATGCTCCATCGATAGAGAATTTTCTCCCCTTTCGAAAGGTAAAGAACTCCTTCTAACTCCTTGTATTTTTTGAGTTATGGCTCGGTGGAGTTTAGGAGGAAAATTTGCCCAAGGTGGACCTGCAGAGCTTTGGAGATATTTTCACCAAGGAATCTTGGGCTAGCGGAGTGGAGGAAGATTTTGGAACTTAGCGCTTTTGGCTAAAAGTGCAAAATTCATTTGCGCTCCCATAAGCCCGTGAAGGAAACAAATTGAAAAAATGCCTAAGTCCCAAAAGGGACACGTGGCATCATTTTGTGCAATGGCACGAAGGTAGGCTGGTGGAGGAATTTGGAGATTTTAAACTTTTTCTTCGTAAAAGTTTCTAAGTCAAAATATTGAACGCATCTTGAAGGCACCCAGAAGCGCCACGTGGCAGGCCAAGACCAGCAGCGGGGAAGCAGGCCATCGGGGAAAAATTTGTATTTTTTCCCTTTGTTCCAAAATGCAAAAAGTCACAAAATGGCCCCCAACTCTGCAAAGATAATAATAATAATAATAGGTTTTATAGTCCACGATCTTTGTAGGCGGCTTGTTTTTGGGTCTATAAGTGGCTTATAGCATATGGGACTACCTCATACTCACATGCGGGAGGCAACTAACTTTGCTACAAATGAGACATACATACCCTACCCCTATAGGATTTGAACTTGTGACCTCTATTTCAAGAGCACATGTTCTTCACCATTAGGCCAACTCAGGTGTAAATTTTTCCTGAGCCAAATTTGTAGAAAACGTTAAGGAAAAACTCAGAAGGCCATATCTTTTGATCCAGAGCTCCATTTTTGACAATCTTGGTACCAATGGAAAGATCCAGAGATTTTCTTCATCATGGGATCTTCAATTTTGAATTTTGGTAAATATTTGTGGGAGAAAATGCAAAAATGCATTTTGGCACGGGAAAAGACAAAAAAACCAGTTTCAACCACCAAAATTAATGAAGAATGGTCGTTCTCTCCTCGAGCTGGTAAAAATGCATTGGGGAATGGAATTTGCAGAGGATCCTTGACTTTCTCGACCAATTTTTGAATGTTGTTGGTGGTTGGAGCAGAGAATCAGATTTTCTCATGTTTTCCCTATATTTTCACATTTTGCTATATATTGTAAACAAAGGCATCATTTTAAGGTTGTTGTTGTAGTTGTTCATTTTTCTTCTCTACCTCCCCCTTCTATTTCTTCCCTAGGGTCAAAATGGAGTTTGAACCTCCTCCCCTACTCTATAATGACATTTTTTTGCCTCTTTCTGTGAAATGGTGCGTGTAAATTTGGAGCAAAAAAAAACATGTTTTTGTGATGCATTTGTACATCCTTTGCTCGTGTTTGGTTGTTTCTTCTTGCCTCTCATTGTTACTGGGGCATCATGCATGTCTGAATGTCATTTGCAGGTTTTGGAGCTGTTTTTAGGGAATTTGGAACATTTTACTCGTGTAAAGTCCATCTCTAGTCTTGTGATGCACTTGTCCATCCTCTCCATTGCTCACCACTCTTCCTTCTTTGGTGTATCACCATTTTATTATAGGCTCTATTTTTTCCATTTTCTTTCTCTCCTTGTCTCCTTAGAAGTTAGATTAGGATTAGATTAGCTTGCCTACACTGGAATAGCTTATGGTAGGTAGTTTAGGAAGAGGAACCATCCTTCTCTGGAGGATCTTTCCCATTTGCAAGTCCTACAACTTTGAGAATGATCCAATGTTATGCAAATCACACCAAATGACCCTACCTTAGAAAAGAAGATCCATAACTCATTTGGGGGTGCTATGATTTTGCACTAACAAGATAACCTTGTGGACAAAATGGGAAGCACTCCATTTACCTACTTGAGTAGTGATACATTTTTGAGTTAGAGTCAAAGGTGTCCATATCGAGACCCAAGGAACAATACAAATGAACACACTAGTTTCTCATTGTATTAGAAGGGGTTAAAGTAAAGCCGAGATAATCCTTGGGAAACCTTGGCAAATCGAGCTCACATTAGACAAAATTGTGAAACCTAGTTGAGGGAACTACCTAGAAAAGCCATATCTTCTTAGAGCCCACTTTTCTTGTCCAAACCATCATGTCTTATCAAAACTCTCACAAAGTGACGACTTACTTGGACTCAAAATCTTGTTTTTCGAACAAGGCAAAGAGTCCACTTAAGTTGAAGCTAAGTGTCACTCATTACGATATTTACAACATATTACTTATCTTAGTTTCTTTCTTGCCTTAGGATGAGGAGAAACTCTACCTAAGTAACACTTAGTTCATTTCCATCCCATTTAGTCTACTCCTTTGCATTCTCGTTGCCCATTTGGGACAAGGTAAGGCATGTTTTATTAGTGCTTTATCGGTAGAGTGTGTTCACCAATTTTATGTCCATTTACGCTCATCCATGTTTTCAGATGAGTTGTTAAGCATCTAAAGTGTGTGGGTACATTTTTATATCTTGATAGCCACTTGATCTTGATTTCAAGATCAGCATCATAGTTAGGATTGATTCATCATTTTCTCCTTTTGACATGCTACCTTGTTCACATTTTCTTGACACAATTAAGATACTTACGTCTTGTTTCTCGTAAACGTGATCTAAGTGTCCGCATTGTGGCGTTACGCTACCCACATTTTAGCACATCCTTAGTATACTTTGACTTAGTTTTACTTGAAACATTGTCCAAAATAATGAAGAGTGTCGTTTTACTTTTTTTGCGTCATTTCGATACACCTTTGGCAATAATATCTCGCTTCTTCGCGAAGGTTGATTAGTGTGTCCAATTAGTGTGGTTATGTAACTTACATTTGTAATCCTCGCCCTTTTCCATTTAGGCCTTATTGGTTGCTTTAAATTGTCATGGTATCATTTGATTGGGAGTCATGTCTACCCCTTGCTAATACTTACGCCTTGTTAATTTTGAGCTTGACTTAAGCATTAACATTGTGTTGATCATCTTTGCATTGAACTATCATTCGAGACATGCATTTGTACAAGGAGGGTTTCCTTATTAATAATTTTTGTGTTTTGCATTGGCATGATTGTTCCTTGTGATTGTTCATCTTGTATACTTGTTTATCTAGGAAAATCCTTTTAGATTCTTTGATCCTTTGTACTCATGACTTGTAGTCCAAACCTTGATTAGATCGTTGAAATTGTGCCATCACGATGTATATTTTCCTTAGGTTCCCTTTGGAAAATCACACAAGCATCCCGTACTTATGAAATATCTAGTTGGTTTCTGTTATGTTGCCTGAATCGACATGGAGCCTTCTTCACTTTGAAGAAGTTTGATCACACTATCTAGGTCTAGGCATTCACATCTACAATGATGCCAACAATGACTGATTATCACATGGTTCCTCATACTTACAACAATATAGAACCTAGGTTTAGGAATTCACATCAAAAGATGCCCATTATAGTTAAACTTTGTTTGGTTCTTCACGCTAGAGGTCCCGTTTGGGTACCCCATTTCCCACCTTCGTCTCATAGTTGGTGGTATGGTTTGGACACTTATGATCCAAATTACTATTTAGGTTCCCCCTGCTCTTCTTCTAATTATGATCCAAATTATTCTTCTAATTCTTGTCATTCCTTTGAGACCTCGGATCTAAACTATTATTCGATGTGACTCATATGTCATGGTCCTCCCTTCCTTCACGAACCCTCTCCATCAAAACAACTCAAGTGACTCCTATGTTGCAGTCCTCCCTTCCTTCACATGACCCTCTTTATCCGTCGCCGTAAAGACCTCTTCCTCTGTTGAATATTTGTACGACTCAAAGTCTTTCTAGTCAATCTTCTAAGTTGACTCTCATGTCACACTCTTCTAAGTCAACTCCCATGTGGCACTCATTTGAGTCGAATCCTACATCACAATCTAGGGACGTTAGACTTAATCCTAATATTTTACGGACACTATATCATCATGTAGGTAAATCCATTTAATCTGCTTTGTCTCTGAGTCATATTCTTCTATCAATTAGAATTATCCAATCCCTCTTTGACCCTTAATCCCTTTACACCATAGCATACCATTTTTGTCCATCTTCTAAATATGAATATTTGCATCCATGTCGAGCAACAATTCATAAGAATTGATTGGCTAAGATATATTTTTGACGCTTATCTCGAATTCTCAGTATGGACACGATAAGGTAAGGCCTTTCCCTTGTCTACATCATCACACATCTTCTAAAACTTCCATGCTTGTTGGAATCATTTTTTCTAGTCAACCTCCTATGGTCAAAGAATAACAACATCTACCAATTGATTTCTCTTTGAATGAAGGAACCATAAGACTACACGAAGATATCCCTCTAGAGGATTACAAAAATGGATTATTTCTAGAACTCGATATACTAGTATATGGAGAGGAAGAATTTGGTTCCTTTTGTCATAATGTAGGGGAAGAGTATAAGGTCATGGAACTTGATTTTTCTTCTATTATTCCATCTTCGTCTTCTTACGAGCATGATGATATGCTAGGGTCTAACATTGATCCATGGCCTATTTTCTCGTTATCCAATCATTCTTTATCTATCATGATTCCTCCTATGCTATCTCATCTTGGGTCACCACCTGGTATCCCATCACCATCTTCCATGTGTGGGTCACATCCTGGTAGCCCATCCTCATCTTCTCTTGGGCCACATCCTAGTAGCCCTTTGTCATCTATTAGTGGGTCTGCTCCATGTAGCCCTTTATCCTCCATTCTTGGGCCATGTCCTAGTATCCCATCATCTTTTGCTATCCTAGGGCTGCCATCTGGTATCCCTCCATTTTCTACTTGTGGGTCACCCCTAGTAGTCCCTCACCATCTTCTTTTATTCTGGGGCCACGTCCTAGTAGCCCTCCATTATTTTCTATTTGTGAGTCACCTTGGGGTAGCTCATTACCTTCTATTCTTAGGCCATGTCCTAATATCCATTCATCCTCTTTGTAACATCCTCATTTTATACATTAGAACAAGTCAATTTATTTTTTTGATAAATGCTTCCAGGTTCTAAATACATAATTTAGAACTCACAAATCAAATAACCATTCTTATAACAGATAACCATATGCAGCTGTAATGACTCGGAGTACCTCCGATCTATTCATTCCATGACTCGGTAATCTACCAATCTATTCATGAGTAATAAGAGTTGGAGTTTTCATTTAACACTTCACTCTCGCGGTTCTCTTCCCTATTCTGGGATTCAGAATGCTCTGTCCAAGGAACCTAACTGAATAATTGTTACCATTATTCATCAGCATCTCATCCCTTAGACCAGGTGACTCAGGACAATGCAATCAGCAGCTTGCGATACTTTGGCCAAAGATTTGAAACATACTGCTTATGTCTCGTATTCCTTAATGGCATACTCGTCAATCTGGAATACGTCCTTCACCCCATTCTTATGTTATATAGAATGTCTTATACCGACTTCTGTCAGTCATCCCCTTATCCCAAGTTATTCACTCGGAAATGGATTAGTAAGGTGACAACGTTATATGGATGCTCCCGAGGACTAGGGATAAGATGACATACTGGGTCAACCCTTGTTAAACCAAAGTGTGTCAAGATACCTTTGAGTCTCTAGGCAACCTTATAATGTGACCACATTCCTAATCGGTCCCAGAGTAACTTGTTCGAGTTAAAGGTGTAAATCTTAATGATCAATGCAAAGGGTGTCGTCATAAGTCACCTGCATTGTTGTATCTTTGAGAAGATCCTAATCTTCTCGAAGGTACAACCCTGCAGTTGACTTGTGCCGTCAACCTTTAAATCCACCTCGAAAAGATCTACTTATTAATAAGCGTTACGCACATTGAGTTTAAATTATATTAAAAGACGTTCCCCTAAGGTTAGCCTTTCCCGATCCCTGGGTTCCTCACCTTAGAATGACCTTTCTTAATAAAACCCTTTACATAGAGAAGTTATTAAGGCTATGGTCCTATCAAGGAGTTCATAGAATTTACTTAATTCTAAATCAACGAAATTGGACAATAACCCAAAATCTTCACTTGTGATTGCCAACCGAACCCTTTTTAGGTTTATCTCAGTTCTCATAACTGAATTTATGTCTTACTTATTAGTATCGAGACATAATGATTAAGAGTCCAATTAAACATTTTCCTGGCTTAATCAAGACTAGGAATTGATAATTTAATCCAACTTGTTTAGTGTCTTGCTTAGGTTTATTTTTACCTCACCTCTAGAAAGACAAGTGATCTAAATTTCAATTTAGCTTTGGATAGAACATATAAGAACTGCTAAACAATCATAAATAATCAGTCACATATTCTTGCAAGCTTACATTGATAATCACAAAAGTCTCCAATATAAACAATAATAACAATGCTCTTTAGATCATTTGAACCAAAGGAGGTCAAACTATGAAGATACGGATGTAAACACATAAGTATCAAATATCTATTTCCATTCCCTTCAGAACTAATCAAATACATTTTATGCATTCAGCATACTTGATACAATGCTCAACGAAAAAGAACATCTTTCCTCATATAGTACATTTAGAGAATCAAACTGTAATTCATCATAAACCAAGTTAAACAATCTGAACATCCTATCAGATCTGCTTGCTTTTACCACTTACGGAAACCATCTTGCAAAATTGTCAACATGGGTCAGTTCGATGAACTGAGCATGATAAGCACTAACTCTTAAAACAATTGTAATCCACCAACTGTTTTCATTAAACAACCTGTTTAAATGAGATCATTTCACCAAACAAGTATACATGTTTCAGACTATGCTTTTATAATACAAAAATGACTACAATGCGTAACTCTAATTATCATTACAAAATAGTCCTAAATACTTCTCAAATATTTCATCAAAATATTAGGGATCAAGAAGAACGAAAGTATCCAAAACAACTATCCATTTGAATTCCAAGGATAGTAAACATCAAACAGATCATTACATTCAACAGTAAAAGGAATATCATAACAAATCATGATTCCATCAATATGTAAAAATAGTTCTAACGGTTAGATAAAAATATCAACATATACTCTACAATAGAAGAGAAAGAAAACAAGTCATTCATATTTCCCTTCAACAAGTTCATGATCGTACCATCTCCTCAAAAGGAAAGCATTCACCTTACATGCATACGAATAAGTCAGACGAGCCACAAGAAGAACCACAGTTTTGTTAAAATCAAATATAACAAAACTCCTGTAGCTTACTAACAGTACAGTAGCTCTCACGCCAAAACAGTGATGAATATCAACCAAACAGACTCCACATGACCTTCCACACGAAGCGACATACCAGAGGATATTCACCGACATCACCCAAGTCCGAGGTGCAATCGCGACTCCTTAGTTCATTCAAGCTCAAGACTAGATATACATGCAACGAAGACGTAATCATGTTTAAACACGACAACTATCCCTCTCGGAACATAAAACTCATTCTAATCCCTACTAAATACAGTAAGGCTTGAGATCCAAGGTCGAAATCAAAAGAACTTCTCTTTTATCGCATCAACAAGAGACTCAATAACATTAAAGCAATGACGTTTCCTATGACTAGGAAGAGAGATTTTAAATGAAATCCATGCAACATGCACAACCACATCTAACTGAAATTAATCAAAGGAAACATAACATACCCTATTCACTACGGATGCATTCGAGTTTGAAAGTATGGTATTCACGACCCACTTCTATAGGGCTAAGATACATGATATCTATCTATTAAGAAATCCAATGAGCCAAAAATGATACGTGTTCTTAATCGTGCTTAAACAAAAGCGAACACTGGATACCTATCAAGGATTAAAACGAATCCGAGCAACAATATTCACGATAAAGCTTCTACGGAAGCCGATATACAAGATAAATACAAGTTAAAGATTCCAACCGTGCCAAATCAATGGTCAATATTCATAATCGGCTTAAACAAAATCTAAATACTGATTTCATAATGAGGAATCTAATCAACCCCTACAACAATATTCACTCTAAGCTTACATAGAGTGGAAAACATAATAAGTTTACCAATTAGTCTGTGCAAAAATTCCTTGCAACGAAGGTATTCATTACAAAATAACAAAGAGTCGTATTACTGTTACTCCTTCAAGACTCTGACAAAATCAAATACCAATATTCAAATATATATATAAGCTTCAACAGTGGTCCATAATATACGAATCATTCAATGGACTCCACAGAGTCATTTTGAATACAATAAATATATATATTGCATACTATCAATGGGTTGAATCCCATAACCTCAACGCAAGGGAAAAACAACTTCAACAAGGTCGCAATGAAATACTGTAACACAGCAAGTTATCCTTTCACAAATAACTTTAAATATCATAGCGAAACCCAACAAGATTCTGTAACCACCATCTATAATAACCATGACAGAACTTACAAGGAAGTCGAATTATACTGAACATTCAATCAAAAGTCCAACAGTATCTTTTCCGACAAGTATCGACAACAAGCATCAATGACAAGTATCAACTGTGCTTTGAACCCAACAAGGGAACAATACTTGGGTTCTCACAGAGCAGGTCTAGTATCTTTCTTGCATGTATTTCACAAATTAAAGCCGGAATGCAAATCACAACGAAATAGTGCAACAATTCGAAACACAATAAACACCCATCAAGGGTTAAATTGAAAAATCGAACTAAGCGAAGATACTGATAACAAAATCACACAAGGCTACCATAGAAACCATCTAATTCCCAAAAATCATCCGAGGAGAGTTGTTCTAATGAAATCATTTGAAAGAGAGCAATATTTTTAAAGGTTAGGGCCTAACATGCCCGTTATTTGCTTAAAATCTCGAAGGACCTTGAAAGAGCTCGAACCTTCTCCTCCTTTTCCAAGTTAGATCCACCAACAAAAATTTGCTATTTCCATGACTTATAAATTTTCCTTGCCAGAGAAAAGAGCTAGTTACGCTCATACTTGCCATGTAACACCAAGAAGATTGGTGCGAAGAACAGTGAAGGATCGACGAGAGGGAAAACCGAGTGCATGAAAAACCAAACAAACTACTAACTTTCCATTTTGCATGCCTTCCCCGTGAAACCCGAGCTTGAAGACCGAGTTCATAAATGACATTTACTCCAAATTTCTCGCTAAATTTCCATTTCCATCGACCACCATAGTTGGCATGGATAAAACCATTCGAAGACCATTTCCAACTTTGGCGACCTGCCACGTCGGCTCTAGCTAGCCGTTTAAAAACTTCTACCAAATTACCTATCCTTCATACTTATCCCTTTATTTAATGCCATAGAAACTACCGCCCATGGTTCGCACCCTTCCATAGGTCCCCTTCTTCCTTGTTCAATAGTTAGGTTAGTAACTTAGGTTAGGATTTAGGATAACACTTAGTCTAACCTCTTAACACATAGATACTAACTTAGAACATTAGCTTATAGCCTAGGCCTAGGTTAGATTAACACTAATCTAACCCCTAGGTTATAGTTTAGTTTTAGGTTACTAACCTTAATAAATCTAGTTAGGTCTAACATTTCAAATGCTCAGAAAAAGAATCTACAACATACATTCATGAACAGGGTTCACTCCTGTACTGCCAATAGGCTAGTGAATTAAATGTAACTGAATTATTACCTGGTCCACGATCAAGACCTTCCTGATATTACGATATCGGGAACCAATTCATTTAACATGATCAGCCTGAGTTATACTCCGTACTAGCTTATTCAATGCATCCAGACCTTGCAACCCGCGTAAGGTCTATAATTTTAATTCATCACGAATAAACTTAAAGCATCACTTGGATCAATACCACTGATCCAAGGCTAGGTCTTATAGATGGATAACTCCATAATTCATTCCGAGATCAGATTAAACTCAGGTGTAAAATGAAAGAAATAAAAGAGTCCAATCATATTCTGACTCAGTCAAAGATCTGCAATCTCAAAGAAGATACAGTCCATATCAAGCATGACTTCTCAAAGGAACACATCCTTTTTACAAAAGAAATCACGTATCAACACTTGTATGCTCAGGAGGAAGTAACAACAGTTCAGGGTGTTACATGCTTCCCTCCACATGACCTTCCACACGGCGACATATAAGAGGATATTCACTAACATCACCTATCGAGGTGCAGTCGACAGCTCCTTAGTTCATTCAGGCTCAAGACTAGATATACATGCAACAGAAGACGTAATCATGTTTAAACATGACAACTATCCCTCTTAGCAACATACAACTCATTCTAATCCCTACTAAATACTGTAAGGCTTTAGATCCAAGGTCGAAATCAAAAGAACTTCTCTTTTATCGCAGTCAACAAGAGACTCAATAACATTAAAGCAATGACGTTTCCCTATGACTAGGCAGAGAGATTTTAAATGAAATCCACACAACATGCACAGCCACATCTAACTGAAATTAATCAGAAAGGAAACATAACATACCGTATTCACTTCTGGACGCATTCAGAGTTTGAAAGTATGGTATTCACGACCCACTTCTACAGGGCTAAGATACATGATATCTATCTATTAAGAAATCCAACAGAGCCAAAAACAATACGTGTTCTTAATCAGGCTTAAACAAAAGTAGAACACTTTGGATACCTATCAAGGATTAAAACTGAATCCGAGCAACAATATTCATGATAAAGCTTCTCTGACGTTTGATATACAAGATAAATACAAGTTAAAGATTCCAACCGTAAGCAATCAATGGTCAATATTCATAATCAGCTTAAACAAAATCTAAATACTCGATTTCGTAACGGGAATCTGATCGAACCCCTACAACAATATTCGCTCTAAGCTTACATAGAGTGGAAAACATAATAAGTTTACCAATTGAGTCTGTACCAAAAATTCCTTGCAACACGAAGGTATTCATTACAAAATAATAGAGGTCATATTACCTGTTACTCCTTCAAGACTATGACAAAATCAAATTACCAATATTCAAATATATATATAGCTTCAACAAAGGTGCTCCTTAATATACTCTAATCATTCAATGGACTCCATAGAGTCGTTTTGAATACAATAAATATATATATTACATACTATCAATGGGTTGAATCCCATAACCTCAACGCAAGGGAAAAACAACTTCAACAAGGTCGTAATGAAATATCAGAATAACAAATGCAAGTTATTCGTTCACAAATAACTTTAAATATCATAAATAAAACCCAACAAGATTCTCAGTAACCACCATCTATAATAACCACGGCCAGAACTTACAAGGAAGTCGAGTTATACTGAACATTCAATCAAAAGTCCAATAGTATCTTTTACGACAAGTATCGACAACAAGCATCAACGACAAGTATCAATCAGCTTCAACCCAACAAGGGAACAATACTTGGGTTCTCACAGAGCAGTCTAGTATCTTTCTTGCATGTATTTCACAAATTAATGCCGGAATGCAAATCACAACGAAATAGTGCAACAATTCAAACACAATAAACACCCATCAAGGGTTAAATTGAAAAATTGAACCAAGAAGAACGATAAAAAAATCACACAAGGCTACCATAGAAACCATCTAATTCCCAAAAATCATCTCGAGGAGAGTTGTTCTAATGAAATCATTTGAAAGAGAGCAATATTTTTAAAGGTTAGGGCCTAACATGCCTGGTTATTTGCTTAAAATTTCGAAGCAGACCACTGAAAGA
The DNA here is from genome assembly GCA_018340775.1 of Taxus wallichiana var. yunnanensis. Lineage (NCBI taxonomy): Eukaryota > Viridiplantae > Streptophyta > Pinopsida > Cupressales > Taxaceae > Taxus > Taxus wallichiana. The sequence goes on along the minus strand of CM031234.1, from coordinate 678,403,734 downwards.
GCTCGAACCTTCTCCTCCTTTTCCAAGTTAGATCCACCAACAAAAATTTGCTATTTCCATGACTTATAAATTTTCCTTGCTAGAGAAAAGAGCTAGTTACGCTCATACTTGCCATGCAACACCAAGAAGACTGGTGCAAAGAACCAGTGATCAGACAGAGGGAAAACCAGAGTGCATGAAAAACCAAACAAACTACTAACTTTCCATTTTGCATGCCTTCCCGTGAAACCCGAGCTCGAAGACCGAGTTCATAAATGACATTTACTCCAAATTTCCCGCTAAATTTCCATTGCCATTGCCGACCGCCATAGTTGTGATGGATAAAACCAGATTCAAAGACCATTTCCAACTTTGGTGACTGCCACGTCGGCTCTAGCTAGCCATTTAAAAACTTCTACCAAATTACCTGTCCTTCATACTTGTCCCTTTATTTAATGCCATAGAAACTGCGCCATGGTTCGCACCCTTCCATAGGTCCCCTTCTTCCTTGTTCAATAGTTAGGTTAGGATTTAGGATAACACTTAGTCTAACCTCTTAACACATAGATCTTTGACTTAGAACATTAGCTTATAGCCTAGGCCTAGGTTAGATTAACACTAATCTAACCCCTAGGTTATAGTTTAGTTTTAGGTTACTAACCTTAATAAATCCAGTTAGGTCTAACATTTCAAATGCTCAGAAAAAGAATCTACAACATACATTCACGAACAGGGTTCACTCCTGTACTACCAATAGGCTAGTGAATTAAATGTAACTGAATTATTACCTGGTCCACAATCAAGACCTTCTTGATATTACGATATCGGGAACCAATTCATTTAACACGATCGGCTGAGTTATACTCCGTACTAACTTATTTAATGCATCCGGACACTGACCCACGTAAGGTCTATAATTTTAATTCATCATGAATAAACTTAAATTATCACTTGGATCAATACCACTTTGATCCAAGGCTAGGTCTTATAGATGGGATAACTCCATAATTCATTCCGAGATCGATTAAACTCGGTGTAAAATGAAAGAAATAAAAGAGTCCAATCATATTCTGACTCAGTCAAAGATCTGCAATCTCAAAGAAGATACAGTCCATATCAAGCATGACTTCTCAAAGGAACACATCCTTTTTACAAAAGAAATCACGTATCAACACTTGTATGCTCAGGAGGAAGTAACAACAGTTCAGGGTGTTACACTCTTCCGTCTATGGGACACATTTGGGTAGCCCATCATTTTCTATTCTTGGGCCATTTCCTCGTAGCCCAATTTATTTCATCTTAGCGCCATATCCTAACAGACCCTTCACCATCTTCTATCTATGGCTCACCTCCTAGTAGCCCACCCTCTTCAATTGTCATATCATTCTTCTATTAATAACTAGGGAAATCCCACCACCATCTCTACCATTCTTATCATCAATCATAAATTTCCACTTTCTTCTCCCACTTCTTAGAATCAAACAGGTCACATAGTTTCTTATAAGAAACCAAAACAAGTTCATTATCAAGCTCCTAACAAGTCAAACAACCATAGGGTTCAAAATCAAACAAAATTCAAGAAGCGAACACCAACGCACCCATTAAGTATGAGCTCACCTTGATCATCAAAATTGGGGAAAATTTTACGCTTGATAAACAAACATGCTTAATCTCCCTTATCAAGGAAGTTGCGAACATTATTGTTGGATCCTATCATACAATGTTACTTTTTTAGTCCCAAATTTCTAAAATTTATCAAAAATCTAAAAATAAAAACAATTTCAAAATTACATAATACAAAAATAAGAAAACATTAAAAAAATCAAAGGTACAAAACCACATTGCAGATAAGGTATTACGTACACATGGATGTTATTTCTTCCCCTTATTTTCATTCCTCTCGCAAGTCATACTCCATTTTCATCTCGTTCGATGATATGTTGGTTAGTCTAATCACACACAATGTGTGACATTTATCTATATGGTATCGCTTGAAGTTTCTCCTTGGCATGAGCTTGAGAGCACCCCATCATGCACAAATCATCATCAATGTCATCATCAACTTCCTTAACTTCTTTGTCTTCATCTTATGGGGCATGTGGCAAGAAAAATCTGTCACACACTCAATTTCATTGGCTTCTTCCACAACAACAACTCTAGCGATAAAGGATCGAGGCACGATTCTATTTTCATGGGCTTGGGGCTATTTATTTCATGATCCCATGAGTCCTTTGCCTCACATCGGATCTTTGATCACCCCCGGGATGATTTGTGAATATTTCCTAAACTTGTGGCTTATGCTTAATGACCACCCAGAACCTTGTCCAATCCCTTTCTCTACTCTGGCTAGTTTATAGGATATTTCCTTAACAACTCCGACCAAAGTTTTTACAACCTCTTCTAGATCCACAGACTTACTTGACCGAGGCTTCTCTGTATTGATCAACTTGATACCTTCCCTCTTAGGAGGCTTACCAACTACCTTGATGTTATTTTCAATCTGCAAAGCCATGGTGAAGGCCTACCTCAAAGTTCTTGGGTTCTTGTCCCTCAAATAATAGGCAGCCTTTTTGTCAAAAGCATCAAAATACTTTATCAAACAAGAAACATCACTTGGCATCGGGATTATAGGTAGCCTATTCAGTGGTCTTATTAAACCTTGTATTGAATTCATGAACAAATTCATTAAGATTCTTTTTAATATTTTCACATTTTAATAAAAGAAACCTAGGGTCTATTTTATCTCCATACTAAAATCTAAAAGCATTCTTCATTTCTGTCCATGAATCAATGGAGTTGTCCGAAAAATATTTATACCCGAGTCCCAGGTGTATCCTTCTCTAGAGTATGAACAAACAATTTTATGTACACATCCTCAAGTTCAATCTCAAAGTCTTCCATCATTTTGAAAAAAGCTTTAAGTGCTTTGATCACTAGTAATAGCATTATTTCCTTGAAATTTAGGTAGTCTATTTCTAACATCTTGGGCACAACATTTGGATATCCACCATACATACCAAATCTATAGACCAAATGTGTTCACAACAAAATGGAGGTCTGGGTGGGGATGGGCCATATTGTTTTTGGGATGTGATCTTACAGAGAAAAAAATGATGAGGAGTGAGGGGTTTGTGGGGCATAGGAATGTAATTCTCAGAATGAATATTCTCTAAAAACTCTATTTCTTGGAAGATCCTATCAGCTTTGGAAAACATAGGGACATAATGAGATGCAAACTTTTCAAATACAAATGAAGGACCCTCTCCAATTGGAGAATTAAGATCTACAAAAAGACTACCTGATTCAGAAGCACTTGAGGAAGTATGGCAATATTTAATGACATGTTGATCAGTTTCCACAATTGATAACTCTTTTCTTGATTTTTGATCTCCAATAACTTTCTATATTCTTCTTCCTTCAAAATTTGTCTTTCCCAATTCTGGAAACAACCTTCTAGCAGGGTCCTTAATGAAGAAATATCTTCTTCCTTCCATATTTTCAAAGATTAGTGATAAATTTCAATTGATAGAGGTTAAGACACTGACATTTATCAAAAATTAATTCAACACGGAGTCGCCACTAAGGATTTTCACCTTAGTTGTGCAAATGCACTAAAATTGATTTTTCAAATGTCTTTCAACACTAAATTCATACAAAGCTTCATAGATCTGACCTTCCTTTACTCGTATTTAACATTGATGATGTAAACTTAGTGTAAAAACCAACAGAAACTGGAAATATTACACGCAGAACTTGTAACTTCGCAAATCTTACAGATCTCAACAAAGGATGACATTTAAATAACGTATTTTCACTTAGAGCATGTAAGAAACATTACTAGGGCCAAATATAAGAATTCCTTTGAAGATCCCCGACAACAATGCCAAAAGTGTTTAACATTGATGATGTAAAATTAGTGCAAAACCAACGAAATGAAATGTTGCACGTAAAACTTGTAAGTTCGCAAATCTTACTGATCTCAACAAAGGATGACGTTTAAATAGCATATTAGCACTTAGAGCATGTAAGAAACATTACTGTGGGCCAAATATAAGAATTCCTTTGAATATCCCTGGCAATGGTGCCAAAAGTGTTGGTATCCAAATTGATTCTCCTTTGCAAGCTAAACAACATCACAGTTTAACAAGAAGCCTAGAGACAGATAAATCATCATGTATATGATTTTGTATCCTGGGAGGTGATTCAGCTGGCTCTTTGTTACTTAGATTTTGGAGAAATGGATAGCACCTTCAAAAGGATTCGACTTATCCTAACTACTTTAGGTTGTGCCTTTCAACCAGGGTGAGAGGACCCATTTTGTAACCTCTGTTGGTGAAGGAGAATGAAGATATCCTTCTTTGCACAAATTTGAAAGGAAACCTTGAGAAAATATGATCAATGCACCACAATTTAACTCTCATGAGTTATCACTTCTAAAGAATGGTGATATTATCTAAACAAGGTTAAGGTTACTAAAGACATTATGGAATCTTGGTTGCTTCTGCATATTTTAGCAGAGAATTTATTCATTTGTGGACATACAGGAAAATAGGGGTAGTTCGGGTAGCATTAATTGTTTTTGAATAATTTTTGGTGGGAGATTAAGTAGGATAAACTTGATTTTTCTAGATATTTTAGAAACTTCACAATAATTGGAAAACTAAATGACAGAATGCTTCAGAATAGATAAAATATTCCTTTAACTAAAAGGTGTGCATCAATGGAGGCCCAGATCTACACGGTTTCACACAATATTTGAGAATTCAACATGAAGGCTTGAGCTAAAGACTCAATTAAACATTAAAGACCCCTGGTTCCTCATGCCTAAGATACACTCAAAGGCTTACAGACAATCTTTATCAACAAAATGATAGTAAAGTGATTTTAAATTGTTTATCTCATTACAGAGATGAAGGCTCTTCTCGTAATAAAATTACAAATGCCACTAAACTATCACATGGATGAGATCCTGTGTGATTTGGAGGGATTTTAACACAAGATTGCAATAGGAAACATCAAAACTATTTGAAAACATTTTGAAATAAAATTAAACATAATTTTTCCCAAGATTAACATAGATTAATTCAAGTTGATTAGATTCATCAGTAGGAGGGTTTATTGAATAATCTCAGAGATTTTCCATGGTTGTACACTTGGAACCAACTTGACATCATCAAATCTAAAACATAATAGATTAACAGGTTTCTTATATGGTCTCTCAGGAAGATGGGATTTCTCAAATTTTCTCGTAAGAATTCAACCCCCAACCATTTCGTGCATGACTAACTCATGCCCTTTATAACACTCAATCTACATCCAAGCTTCCCCCCCAAGAAAATAATATCTCGAGGAACCTTTGATTACTATGTTTTTGATCATGATTTCTAGAAAATGATGTTTAACAGTTTGTTCAACAAAAAGTTACCACTATTCAAAAGGTGAATCATTACAAATATCTCCATCATTGTTTTAACGGGGTACCTTGACCATTTCCTTTAAGCAACATATTTTTCATCCCTTACACTCAGTAACCTCCATCATTTCATCCTTTTCCCCATTCTTTCCTTTACAACTTCACTCGTATCCAAATTTCTCCGGTAATTCATGTTTTTCCAAGTGCTCGAGAAATTCCAACTTCAAAATATCAACCTTTACATTCCTTGGACTCAAAAATTAAGCTCTTAATCCATTCAATTACACTTTATGAGATAAAAATGACAAGGAATTTCATCATAAAACGATGAAAAACAATACGTATTCACATCTCTAGGAGTCTTGGAGAAAAAATGGTGACAAAATCAGATGTAATGCACAACAACCGTTGATTCTACCCTTTCCCAACTTTAGATTAGATTCGTCCATGTGGAAAAATATGATTCGAAGTGGGCCTGGGGTTACCTTTTGTATTTTATGACTTTTGGAGAAAATGTGCAATTTTCACATTTTGCCCCACCCCTCCACCTTTGAAAATCAGGCTTGACACGTGGCTTAATTTGGGCCTTTGATGGAGTCGTGGCTCATTTCTGCAATTTTACCCTTTTTAACAAAAAGGAAAAATTTCCAATTTTCTTCCCGACCTACCTTCCTGATTTTATCTTTTGATGTGGGCCCCAATGGAGTTGTGGGTCAATTTATAACTTTTCTCCTTTTTACAAAAGGGCAAAAAACTTAAAATGCCCCGCGACCTACCTTCCACTTCTAAATTTTGAAATATGCCGTGTGTCCTTCTTCAGGGTCAAAGTAAGACTTTTTCCCCACCTCTTCATATTTGATGGATAACCAAATGAAGAGACTATCAGGGCCGGGGGGCCAAATTGATCTTTTACAAACATAGAAAAAAAAGTTACAAGTTATAACATAGACTCGATGTGCCTCATCCAATCAAAAGAGACCACATAGTTTAAGATGCTTTGAGATATAATTTAATGGGAAAAACATGTCCGTCGAACAAGAGGATGTAGGGGAAGTTCACCATTTATGCCTGCACTGAATCTTTCTTTAAGGAAAAATAATTTGGAAATGATATAAAGCCCAAATGTGATCCACGAACATGGAAAAGGATCTTCAATAGCATATAAATGAAGAAAAACTTTCACGCATCCATTTGGGGAAATAGAAAATACGACAGAGCCCGTAGATTGAAGAATTTTTAGAGCAAACGAGGTGAGATCAAATTGAGCACCAACACGACTCAATTTACATCCAAGATTTCCCCAAGAAGATAATATTCGAGGAACCTTTGTTTGCTACATGTTTCATCATGATTTCCATAAAATGACGTTTAACCGGTTTACTGAAAAAAGTTGCACACTGTTCAAAAAAGGTGAATCATTACAAATATCTCCATCATTTTTTTAATCGGGTACCCAATCATTTCCTCTAGAACATGTTTTTCATCCTTTGCACCTATAACCTCCATCATTTCATCCTTTTCCCATTTTTTCCTCTGTAACTTTGCTTTGTATCCAACTTCTCTAGTAATTCACATTTTTGCAAGTGCTCGAGAAATTCCAACTTCAAAATATCAACCTTTACATTCCTCGACTCAAAAATTAAGCTCTTAATCCATTCAATTACACTTTGCAAAACAAAAACAAGGAATTTCATCATAAAATGACAAAAAAAAATATGTATTCATATCTCCAGAGTCTTGGAGAAAAAATGGTGACAAAATCAGATGCAATGCATAACAACTATTGATTCTACCCTTTCCCAACTTTAGATTAGATTCGTCCATGTGGAAAAATCTGATTCGAAGCAGGCCTGGGCTGCCTTTTGTATTTTATGACTTTTGGAGAAAATATGCAATTTTCACATTTTACCCCACCCTCCACCCTTGAAAATCGGGCTTGACACATGGCTTAATCTAGGATTTTGATGGAGTCATGGTTCATTTATGTAATTTTACCTTTTTAACAAAAAGGCTAAATTTCCAATTTTCCTCCGCCGACTCGCCTTCCCAATTTTATCTTTTGATGTGGGCCCCAGTGGAGTTGTGGGTCAATTTATAACTTTGCTCCTTTTTACAAAAGGGCAAAAACTTCAAAATGCCTCGATGACCCGCCTTTCACTTCTAAATTTTGAAATATGCCACGTGTCCTTCTTCAGGGGTCAAAGTAAGACTTTTTCCCTGCCTCTTCATATTTGCTTTGGATAGCCAATCAGAGACTATCGAGGCCATGGGGCCAAATTGATATTTTTGCAAACATAGAAAAAGTTACAAGTTATAACATAGACCCAATGTGCCTCATCCAATCAAAAAGGACCATGTAGATGAAGATCTTTGAGATATAATTTGATAGGGAAAACACGCCTGTCGAACAGTAAGATGTAGGGGAACTTCACCATTTGCACCCAAAATTGAATCTTTATTTAAGGACAAATAATTTGGAAATGATACAAGGCCCAAATGTGATCCATGACCATGGAGAAGGATCTTCATAGCATACAAATGAAGAAAACCTTTCACGCATCCATTCAAGGAAATAGAAAATACAACAGAGCCCGCAGATTGAAGAATTTTTAGAGAAAATGGGGTGAGATCAAATTGAGAACCAACACGACTCACAAATCATTTTGATCTATCCTCATTAACAAATCTAGGCTACATGTTTTTTCTATACTTTGGGCACAATGAGTTTCTTGGTATTGTTTCCTAGTGCACAAAGCTTTTTCATAAGACCCAAGTGTCCTCCATTATTCCCATCACATGTACAATTTTCTTGGGGCACCACTTTTAGCCCTTTTCATTTCACACAAATAGGTTGGAACTAAAGATCGATAACAAAAACATTAGTACCACTATCTTAGATGTTGTTGGTTTAAGTATGTGTGTTTGTACTTGTTTCTTTGTTAGGTTAGCTTTAATTTCTCGTATTGCATTGCATTATGTATGTTGCATGGAGTTAGGAATATTTTACTTTCTCGTATTGCATTGCATTTTGTATGTTACATGGAGTTAGTGTTTTTAGAAATGGACATTTGTTCGTATATGGATTTTCATGTCATACTACACTTTTGTTCATTCTTTTTAATAAGGACTGATGATGAAGATCATTAGCAATATGATGAAAATAAAGTTGTTTAAAAGGAAATGGATGGATGTTAGCTCATCCCCTTCCTCATACTCATTTTCTTCTATATTCCCTTTCTTCCCTTCATCTTCTCTATCTATTTCCTTCATCTTTTTGATCTTCAATCGACCTCTTTCATCACCCCATCGACACTCGAGGGGGCATCCTTCATTCTATTAATTTTTCTTCTATCCTTTCAAAATTTTCTACTTGTTTATGATTGTCTACTATCTTTGAAGTGACGTTACTTACACCACCCAAAAGAGGGGTAAATGTAGACACCTAAAATATGTTAATGCCTAGCGTTTCATCCAATTCGAGTCAATTAATGACACTTCGTTAATTAACCCTTCTTTGCTCCATTCTTGAATGCCCATTTATGACACCTTCTTAGTCATATTCTTCTTATATTCAACTCATTTGGTTAATAACCTCCTTTTATTAGCTAACCATCTTCCTATTCTCCTCTGGATCACTTTTGTAGGCTTCCTAGGCTATCTATCAGTCACAAATGATTAACCAAACCTCCCAACTCTCAATGAGTCTCTAATCACTTGCTAATCAATTTTAACTAGCCTAAACCTAGCTTAACTATCCTAAATCATGTTTATCACTCCTAATCATAAAGTTATTTTGGCTTAGCTTTAGTCCCACATGCACCAAAGTTCCAAACTCTCCCATTTGGAAATCTATAAATAGAAGGCTAAGCCCTCCCTTTCAACTTTACTTTTTGATTATCAGATCAAACCTCTTGACTCTTTGGAAAGGCATTAGACCTCATTTGTGGTAGCTTTAAGCTATAAGATATTTGATCTTGGCCATACTCCATTGTTAAGACCTCCTCCATTATAGCTAATATCTTAATACACCATCCATCATCCAAGCTTGAGTAAATGAGAAGAACCATATGGCCTTGTAGCCATTAATGGTGAGATCTCATTCTTAAAAATCTTGAGATTCATACCAAACATCACATTTGATTACTAGAATCTTTATAGGTTCAATGTTTTGTAGCTTTCAAAAGAGTAGAGAGTAGTATATATGCTAGGTTTTGATGTTTTTGTCAAATTTATGATGCATGTATAAGAGTAACTCTTGTTTAGCTCTTATTTCATGGTGCATAGTTGAGTTAGTTAAGCTTTGAGGTTCTCTAACCTCATTTCCATATATTTTCAACTTATACATATACACATTGTCTTATGCTTTAACTTTTACTTATGCTCTTTTAAACATTGTATCTCACCTCCGCAAATTCCTAATCGCCTCCATGGTTTCTTGATAAAACTCCTTCTGATGCATAGGGTGTGGATACTTAAACATGTAGTACTCCTCCTTTGTAATGGTGAGATTCTACTTTGAAACTTCCCTGACACGCACAACCTCAATGCATAAAGTAACCAAAATAGGCACCAACTCAGGATCCGATGCTAACTTTGGCATCCAATGATATTCTATATCATACTACACTCTAACCATTCCCGAGCCCTTGTCTTGCTTGTGATTCTTACTCAAGTGTTCATATAAGTTTGGGAATTATTCATAGTTATTGTTTTCCACAAATAGAACAAACAATGTTTTGATGCAATTCATGCCTATAGTGATAAGGGAATATGTATGTATAACATGTTCCTCATTGAAATTCACTCCTTCTACCACCATGAGCTCAACCTTTAAATCCTCCATGGTATCCTCGACCTCTACCATGGCCTCCATCAGAGTGCCCTTCATTGTGATCATGATCATGATGCTCACCTTTCTCCTTTGAATTATTTGCAACATCGGCCTCGACATACACCAGTATCAATGGCATCATGAATTTGATAAATCAACCTAAAAGCTTACGCAAGTAATAGGGCACGTTCTTTCTTATTGCACGTTGCAGAAAGGGTACCAACTTGAATCATGATCCAAGTGAAAAATATCACAATCTAAAGAACATGGCACACACTAATTTAAGAAGAAAACTATCCTTAACATGTCCTTCTACTTCACAATTCATGCACCAAATCCCACTACGATCTCATGTGCCGAAAGTTAGCCGATAATTTCTCTAAATGTTTTATGATTTCAACAATCGAGCCTCCAAGAATGGGATGAATCTTGTGTCTACACTCCCAATGGCCTCATCGCACATAGCTGATTCAAGTTCCTTACATGGATATGCATAAGTTCTCAGTGAGAGTGCCCTTCAAAGGCATAATTAAACCTCCAACGAACCATGAGTATGTTGGCTTAGGTGAATGTCGAAGATAACTTTGAAAAAAGGGTCTTGAACTATGCATCATACTCATGAACACTATCAATAATACCCTCGCTTAATTTCCTTCAAAGGCGCTAATGCTTTTTTGCTTAAATTCAAGAATATTGAACTTTTTCAAGAAAGCATCCCACAATGCGATATAATCTACACAAGTCGGTCCGATCAAATTTCCTTTACCAAATATAAATGCACCCTTATAATGTAGTTGTAAATGGCTTACCTTGTTTGTAGAGAGCTGTAATCCCCTTAGTGTGCCATAAGTATCTCACACATATGTACGTGCTTAATCGCATCTTCTATCCCTTTGTATTCTAGGAGATGAAGAGACATCTCCATATAAATTTTCTTGGGCTAGTGCGGACCATGCCCACCGGATCTAGAACATGTTGTAGACACCAAATTTGTGTCTTACGACCCCCATGCCCCGCATCTCATTTGCAACCTAGCCTCACCACCTAAACCTTGTAAAATTATTTATTAATTACCTTATAATTAATAAATCTACATCTCCAAACCTGCCACCACATTTTGCCACCTCATCATGACCTATCCCTAACCCTAAAATAACCTAATTAAGACCTATAACTTGGTCTACATCCACACCCATGACTAATTACTCCTCACCCGCACCAAAATCAACCTAATAATGACTTGACCAAGCCCACAACTAATTCCTCGGGAGAAAAGGAGGGAAAGTTGGCTACTTTACTAAAAATAGTCCACTTTGACTTAACCGATATCGGTTCCTACTCGACCGCCGCCGGTTATGTAACCGCCATCGGTTCCTCGCAAATGACCTCCCCAACCAAAAATGGAGAAGCTGGAATCTGGAATCGGGAAATTCATTGGAAAGATCAGGAATTCACTTGGCGAGTAGAGACAAGTGAAGGAAAGAAAGGAGTTTGCAGAGAAGGACATCAAGCCCAAGACTCGCAACTTTGTTTATAAAGAAGATAGCTCATCTTTGATTATCTCGATCATCCTACCCGAGCCTTGCTTCTTCATTATCACGTCTTTAGACTCGTATCTTCATGAGGAACTAGTAAGTAGTATCTTGTATGTTCTTTTGATAACATTTCTTGAACTTCGAATCACAACAATTATAAGTCTATTCCTAGATCTACTACCCAACACCCTACATATATCTATCGTTTCCTCTACCCCTACACTACCCCAAGAACAACTCCCATACCCTCTGAGCCTTCTCCATCACCCCATTACCTATCCCCAATCATTTACTAGCCTTGTAAACACCATAGCAACCTTATAGCCAACCTTCACTAAAAGCCCCTAAACCATCCCTCTACGATATCGGTTAGCGTAAACCGATCGGTGACAAAGTGATCGACATCGTCACTATGATTCAAAACCAAAACTAGCCCTTTCCTCTATTGTTTTAACAAGGTAATTAAATTGTAATTTTGCAATAATTTGTGTTAATTCATATTAGCAGGGGAACTGACCACCTTCGAAAGGAAGTTTAATACTTCCTGGGCCCAAGGCAGTTCCCTCATTTATTGTCTAATTAGAATCTGGTGGTCTTGTATTCTTACTTGCAGGTAGTCCTTCCCAGACAAAAAGGAGTTCTTCACAATCGATCTGATCTCTCTCTACAGTACGCGCACACCCTCCAAACATTCAACAGGTATTCCTCCTAGCCCTAACCCTTATCTGTTTCTCAAGAGAATGAAAGGATAGAAGCAACTCTATTCTAGGAACTAAGAACCTCCTCTGTGTGAAACATTTTGGCACGCCCGGTGGGACCCATTTTGGGTTTCTTTCTTTCTTGCTTGCTTTCATATAGGGAGCACACTTGCTATTTTTCTTCTTCTAAAATATTCACAAGATATTTTGTTATCTTTTGGTAAAAGAATTTGTCTTGCTTTCACATTTTTGCATTAGTGAAAATCATCTCTTGCTTCATCAAATATCATTTTCAATTTGGGTTTAAAACACACGTGCATCACATTCTTACTTGTTGTTTTCAATTCTAGTGAACATAGATTAAGTAATGTGTCGTATACGTGGGGGTGATATCCACGGTATTGACAAGAAATTAATCTTACTTTCACCTGCGCAACACATACCAAATCACGTCATAATCAACACAACAACTCAAACATCCCCCTTTTTTATGGTATTCCTGTGTGCCCGATTGAGGTAACCTTATAAGCCAAAACAAACTTGACATTTCCCTAAGTCTTCTCGTTTAGGATTGACATCATCTTGCGTCTAAGGCATAAGCCCAAAGTGATTAAAACTAATCCTAGGGTTAGTCTCATTAATTTTCTTGTGCATCTTGCTTGTTTTTAGTTCTGTTTCTTTGTCATACACTTTGTTTTTTGTAATCACTTGCAAACAGTTTGGTAGGTATACTAAGAATCGTTAACCCCAAATCAGCAACTTCTTACAGATTCTTACACTAGTCCTATTCTACTGACATCGGTTAGCTTACCGACGCGGCTATAGTCTGACCGACATCGGTTACCTGACCGATATCGGTTATTGTCTTTTGTAGTTCCCAAAACCAGCAACCTACCAATTCCAACATTTTGTTGCTGCTTCGCATTCTCGATAGATTGCATCCTTACTGTACTCTTGTCCATGGTTGTTGTCACTCGGAAACAAGCTGCAGCCATGGTTTCACATGTCTACTTCGTGCCTTTGCTCGAATCACCCCCTTCACATCCTCGTGGGAATCCTACTGACACCGAGCGAGGTTCCCAAAAATCCCTATAGGAGATAAGGAATTTGCGAAATTTTTAGACGCTAATCCTAGCACTTTGTACAATACTATTTGTCTCATGCCCCGACCAGTACACCCGACGGTCAACTCATTGTTGGTATGCCTATTAGTATAGCCGCCACTTAGCTCCTTCCCACCCGATAAATCCGCCTTGCCTTCTTCATCCTTAGCCCCATCTCCCAACTCGGTGGCTTCGAGGTTCTTACCACACGCATTGGCTTTCCTTTTTGTTAATCTAGGGCCCCACATATCATTACCACCGCCAACCGTTTCCTACCTCTTCTCTCCCCAGCATCGCTCCTTTCATAACTTGCTCTCTGCCACCTATCCACACAAGCTTTCCTTCTCAAGCTCCACCCACCTTTTCATTTCCACACACGTATCCGGTGACTTCAACATCTTATATAGGACATCCCTATTCGGTCGCCTCAACATATTCGTCCTCAATACCTTATCAACATTTAACCCCACCATTGTCTAGTGGTGGCCCTTGGCCCAATCCCCCTCCGTTTACGGCAACCGCACCATCATCTCATCCAACCACTGATTTAATCAAACAAATGATGGACAAGATGCAAAATCTAGAGGCTTCTGTTTTAGGAAGCCATAGCACCCTGACATACGAGCAAGTTTGTTGGGAGCCTATTCATCCTTCTGTCCCCCTTCATTCATATCCTCCTCAATGGGAATTACCAAAATTCACTCGTTTTAATAGTAAGGAGGATCCTCAACAACATTTGTGATCATTTAGACATGCTCGCTATCTCGATTGCTCATGATGATGCCTTACTTCTCCGCACCTTTCCCATGTCCTTATCGGACCCACCTTGAGTGGTACAATGCTTTAACCCAAAGACTCAATCTTCTCTTTTAACCAATTAGCCCAATCTTTCTTGGATCATTTCTCCATTAACATTGCCAAGAAAGTATCTATCACCGACCTCTATGCCATCCGACAATTTGAAGATGGATCTATCGCAGCTTTGTTGGACGATGGCGGGGCCTTATCAACCAACTTACTTATGCCTTGCCTCAGTTTGAACTTATCGAACTCTTTAAGTGGGCTGTCTTAAGCACATTTCTCCTACCCTCTAAATTCAAACTTTCCGTACATTTGACGAGGCCTTTACTATGGCTCAGAAACTAGAAATTCGAGCCTTAGAGGAAGAGAAATTGCGGTTGTGCAACAAAAACCCCAATTTCCAAACCCAAGACTCCACCAACAAACCTAACACCACCAATCCTCACGCATCAACTGCTTCGAAATCAAAAGGAGCTGTACACACGGTGATGGTAAAATCTCAAACACCATCTAATACCCCACCAAAAACCACCTATAAGTATAAAGCCGAGCCCATCAATTACACTCCCTTGGGAGAAACTTATGGTGTGATATTGGAAAAATTGCTCAAAGCAGGAGCTATTACCTTACCTCCTGTTAAACCTCACTCCGGGTTTGATTCCACCCGCACTATACCTTCTTGGTACAAAGAAAATGACTTCAGTAACTTCCACCGCATGAAGGGATACATTCATGAAAATCGCAAGATGTTGAAAAACATAGTGCGAGAAATGGTTGATGCGGGGATATAACCCTCGATAATCCTAATGCCCCTCACTAATCAAAATTTGAAAATCTTCACAAAACCATTCCCAAACCACTCTTCTAATAGTAACATAAACCAAGATATCTTAGCTAAGGAGAGTGTTCATGAAATCCATGCGGTCTTCGACTCCCAACCAAACACTTCTATCGAGAAAATTCTGAATCAAGCCTCTTCACTAACGCAGGGACCCGAACCCCCTTCACCACCATCAAGACAAGACAAAATCCTTGCCATTCCTTTACCCATAAAGGAATTAACCGCTCAGAGTTCTCTTCTCACAGATGAGCCTTCTTACACCACATCTTTGCAAGACTGTGAGCGGATGTTATCTAACTTATCTATTTCCCAAACATCTCCTTCTACCACTCTTGTTGTACAAGAGGAAGGCTCGCCACTTTTTTCATCATCCTTAGACGAGAAACCCTTTGAACCAACATCACCAAATTCTTTAATCATGACGGATCCTCTAAAACATGCCCTCCTACCTATTAGTTCTTCATCACCTAAATCTTTTCAAAGAACCGGTTGACCTCTTAATGCCCATTGATACGGTACCTCATTTACCCCCTGTATCACACCCACAGTGGACTAGAATCACAACCCACCTTTCTTCCATACAAAAGTTCCTATTCACACGTGAGGATTGTCACCCCTCAGAAGATAGACGAGTCCTATGGGAATGTTTGAGTACACCATATTCTACTCAAATGCAGATGACCGATCCAGACGCCTCTACCATATACCCGAAGTGTTTACAAAAGCTTAAAATGCCTATGTCCTCATCTTCACCCCCCTCATCTCTACCAAATACCTCATCCACCTCTATTGACCTAACCAAACCTTCCCCTACACTTGGGACCTCACCAATACCCAGTCTAACACACCCACCTAAACGGTTAGATTTATCCAAAAGTAAAGCCATCCATCCACTTAGGAGATAGACCCAATCTCCTCAAGTCCAACCTATGTCTCTATCACAACTAAAACCATCACCGTCACACCTACCTTCTATATTGGGACCTCATCCCTCCACCTTGCATCAATACATCATACCTCCTACGTTTTCTTTAAAACAACCTACACCTTCCGCACCCATACAAAGATCCAAGGGTATATCAACACCGTCAACCCAAGTATCCTATCCACCTATCAATCCTAAACAAACTCCATCATCAAAGGATTTGTTTTGTCATCCACTCTTTTTCTCCATGGTTGTTTTCTGCTACCACGTCATCTGACCAGCTAAACATAACTTCTGCGCCGAAGAGGTCACGTTTAGTTAAACCCAATTATCAAAACCCCTTGGCTAAGCCGCCACCCATACAAATCAACCATACCTAGTCATTTCTGAAACCTACCCAGTCAATAGCCTCATCTTCCTCTGACTTTGACCCGCTCAAAGGGTCTTACGCCAAAATCCTTGCTATGTTGGTGGAGAATGCGACCATTTCCCTACCCCCACTTAGACCCTATGATCCATCTAAACCTCAACCTATAGGTTATAATGAGTCTAAAATCTGCACTTACCACCGCACACCAGGACATGATGTAGAGGGATGCAAAGCGTTGAAAGCCATACTTCGTCAGTCACCTCTCTCGGATAGAAAGGTTAAGAAAGACAACTTACGAAGGGAGAAATCTTTAGCTTCAATCCCCTCTCCTATACCACCCGTCCTCCTCACCAAGATCTATCATTATTACAACCCCACTTCAATACCATGACTTATCCCTACCGTCTTCCTCCCCTTGTGTTCACGAGATCAATATGATTAGTGTTGCTACTGAGGCAGAAAAACAATGGGAAAGCTAAAGAAAGCACACCTACGACCTCTCTTTCTCCATCCACCATCCCGATCACACCACCACCTAAAGTGGTTATTCATGAACCTGCGCTACCCCTTCTCTAATGGAGTTGCCCACCGAACCATGATCAAATAGCTTCACCAATCACTTGTAAAATGACACTTTGTATGATCTCATTTAGGCCTCTAAATCTTATCGACAAGCTCTCATTGAAATCCTTCAAGGATAGAGGTCTCACCTAATGAAACCTTTCCTCGTTACCTCCATCTTAACACCCAACCATGTTTCTTCTCTCACCAAACAATCTACCACTTCGTCCCTCACACAAAGAAACCACCGCTACGCCTCAAGACAAAATTGTTGACTTTGGTGTAGAAGATCCCGACCCCGCTCTTTTCATCTCGCTTACGTTCTCGGACATCCACATACATCGTGTTATGATTGACAGGGGCCGTTAGCTTAAACATCATCTCTTTCTAAAGCCTTCCAAAAATGAATATCCCCTCTAGTCAGTATGTGTACCAACCCCACCATGTCGCATTCATTCAACGATGCTATTACTTCTACCTTAGGCACTCGTGATCCTTAATATTCATGTAGGGCCACGTACCTTACCCCGAACTCTTCTATGTCCTTGAGGGCGAATTCCAATACAACATGTTGTTAGGCCACCCTTGGATCCGGGCTATGGGATGCGTTCCCTCCACCTTACATAGATGCATAAAATTTGAGTACGAGGGGAAGTCCTATACCGTAAAAGCTGACCCTCCCCCCTTCAAAACCTGCAATATGTTATATCACCCCAATGATGTGCTTGTACCAGTCAAGACACCCATTCATCCAACCCAACCATCCACTTCAACCACACCTCAACCATCCACCTCAACCGCACCTACACCTTCAACCAATGAGACCGCTATCGCAAATACCACTTCCTTTCCCACGGACAACATCCCAACCTCAGACCCTTTAGTAGATGTTTTTCAATGCCTTACGCTGGGGGAGTATCGCCTATATAACGTTAGCTCTTTCCATACCCCACAGGAGTACGGACAGTTACATGCGCATCCTACCTATGACCATCGTGTGGGGAGATAATCTCCCTATGGACCATCTAATTGCCACACCAACCTAACATATGGGGGTGTCAATGCACATCCTCCATTACCCCTCGAACCTCCCTTGGTGTGGTTCCCTTCCAATCCGATTTTAATACCCGACAAATCATCATTTTGCCCTCACCTTCTTGACTCGTTGTGCTTGGAAAGGTTTTGGTTTTGGTCTTTATGAACAAGGCCGACATACAATCATTCCCATTACTACACGAAAACACAAAGATCGTCATGGTCTTGGATTCTCCGAACCCCTACACCGAAAACATCGCATATCCGATGTATCCAGGAAGACGATGAGGTCACCCCTTCCAAAACCATCATCATCCATTTTGCCATTGTCACCCACACGAGTCGATAGACTCTGAATCTATCCCTCCTAACTCTTTTTTTTTCATAAACACTATCTTCTTGGGTCCTCTCACTTATCAACGCGGTAATGAAGACCCATCTTCTCTTCCCTTCAGTATCCGGACATGATCAAGAGGACTCACCTTCAATTAATGTTGTTGAGTGCCGTGGATGACAACTCCATCCTCACTTACCTTGGTGCGGGCACGACTTTATATTCAACGTGCCTTGCCATCTCGATACTCAAACCATGTTGAATGAGTCGACTATAGAAATCAACATCCACATTGAGGATGATCTCACATTGTGAAGATCGACAATCTCTTACCGCATCGTAACAAATTGCCTTCACTACTTTCCTCCGTGCCTGACAACCAAGATTTCACTTGGTCTACGCGGACATGCCAGAATTGATCCCGACATTGTTGTCCATAACATTACCCTAAAACCTGATGTCAAACCGATTAAATGAAACTAAGAAAATGCATCCACGCATTGCCCTCTTGGTCAAAGAAGAGCTTCAATGACTCCTTTCTCGTTTCCTTCATCTTACCTATTGACTATCCTTAATGGATCTTTAACATCAGACCAAGTTATTAAAACAACGGGGACTTCTGATATGTATGGATTTCCAGACCTTAACCTCGCTTGCCCAAGGATGACTTCCTCCCAAGTATTGATCAACTTGTTGATCTCATCGTGGCCATGAGATGCTTTCTCATGGATGGCTTCGGG
Organism: Taxus wallichiana var. yunnanensis; assembly: GCA_018340775.1. Taxonomy (NCBI): domain Eukaryota; kingdom Viridiplantae; phylum Streptophyta; class Pinopsida; order Cupressales; family Taxaceae; genus Taxus; species Taxus wallichiana. The sequence continues at coordinate 678,384,568 of CM031234.1, read as the reverse complement.
ATACAATCAAATTTTGTGAGTAGCCCCACCGATCAACATAAAACTGCTTTCATAACTCCTTGGGAACCTTCATTGTCGTGTCATGCCATTTTGCCTTAAGAATGCCGGTTTGACCTATCGCAGAGCTATGACTTACATTTTCATGACATTATGCACACTATCCTTGAGGATTATGTCGATGATCTTCTTTGGCAAATCTAAACATCATAGTGAACATCTTGATGTTTTAACCATTATTGTGTTCATCTTCAACCAAAGAAATGTGTCTTTGTGTCCTTTGGGAAAATTCTTGGTTTTATCATCTCTTCTGCATGACATCAAGGCTCGATCCAGCTAAATTCAAAGCTATCCTAGAAATGCCACCACCTACTAACCTCAAACAATTACGTAGTTTTCAAGGTAAACTCCAATCTATCCAGTGTTTCATCTCCCAACTCTGGATCGATGTCAACCTTTCCATCAAATCCTTAAAAGGACATTGTGTTTCACTCAAATGTTTTGGCTTACGGGAATAGAGTTGCTTCTATCCTTTCATTCCTTTTAGAAACAGATGAGGTTAGGGTTAGGGAGAAATACCGTTGAATGTCGAGATGGTGTGCGCGTACATCGTAGAGACAACGATCGGTGGCCATCGCTAGAGACTCCTTTTTATCCGGAAGGACTACTGCAAATAAGAACACAAGACCACAAGATTTTGATTAAACAATAAATGAGGAAACTCGCTTTGGGCCTGTGAAATATAAAAACTTCCTTTGAAGGTGGTGAGTTCCCCTCTTCTAATATGAATTAACACAAAAGACTCGCAAAATATTAATTAAATTATTTCGTTAAACTAGGTAGGGGGAAAGGCGGTTTTACTCGTTTTGATCGAGGAACTGGCGATTCGCCGTTACGATAACCGACGCCGGTCACCGATAACCGATGGTAGTTACGATAACCGAAGTAGTGGTGGGTTCTATGATCTTCGCTACGCAGCTATGGTGTTTGTAATGGCTGGTTTTTGGATGGTATTAGGAAATGGGATGATTATAAGCAAAAGAATGACAGCTAGATGCAATGCACGTCTGGTAGTGGATTCGAAACGGATTTAGAGCACCGAGATTCAAGAAGCATAAGAAATGTTATAACAAAGGACATGCAAGATGTGACTTACTAGTTTTGGCACAAATGCAAGTTGATCTCCTTGTGTAAACACTTCTGGTTTCTTTACTTGTCTCTCGCTTCACAAGTGAAGATCTCGACTTTGTTCCTCGCTCGCAATGCTCTTGATTCAAAAATCATTCGACCGATCTCTCAAAATGAAATTCCGATCCGTTGTTTTGGTTTGGGGAGCTCATTTACAGTGGAACCGTCATGGCGCATGTAACTGGACCAAGTGGCATGTAGTAGGAACTGCATTGCAGGAAAAGTAGGCTATTTTTAGTAAAATAGCCTTCACCTTCCCCGCTTTCTCCCAGAGATCAAATAAGGGATTGGGTCTCAAGGTGGCTAAGGCTTTCGCTTTCTGGGGAAAGTAGTAAGGAGGCATTAGTTATGGATGTGAGTCTGTGACTCAAGTCATGGGTCTTAATTAGGTTAGTTTAGGTTAGGGCTAGGGTCAGCGATGAGGTGGCAAAGTGAGGTGGTGGGGTAAGGTGATGTGGATTTATCAATTACAAGGTAATTAATAAATACCATTGTGTAAAGTTGTGTAATGAGGTAAGGTCATGTAAATGGATTTTGGTCACAAGTGGGCTTCAAGACACGCACTGTGTCTGCATTAGCCCCTTATCATTTCAGAGCTTGCTCGTAAAGTCGCTTATGTCATTATGAAGGGTTTCTCATGCGGGCGATAGTAATTCTTCAATCGGTCATGATGAGGTGAACGGGAAATCAGGGAGAAGCCGATAAAGGTATAGGTCAGAGAGAGGATGGTAAGGTGGTGGGTGAGGGTTCAGTAGCAACGATGTTTAAATGCACTTGGAACGCGCATA